>BMAU01017728.1:0-108190 GCA_019973935.1 Trichonephila clavipes
CACAGTCTAGAAGATAAGTCATGGGTTCAAATCCTGATTTTACCAAGAATCTACTAATGGGATCATAAATTTCTCGAAAGATGTTGATAGATGTTAATAAATGCAAATTAAATGAGGTGTGACTGCATATAAATTTGAAGCCTGCTGCCAAAAGAAGGCATTCATTAAATTTCAATGTTAAATTAATTTTTAAAATGATTGTTATTTTCATTTTTGTTGCTTTTTATTTAATAAAACTATTTGATTGCTATTATTTAAAATTTAAATTTTATGTTTAAAAAATGTTGAATAGTTTTTAGCGATGTATTGAATATGGGACAATTTTTTCCAAAAGTCATTTAATAGCTAATCAATCAGACATGTATATTTTTCATCTTTTGTGCGCAACGCTCTCTTACTAAATTTAATTACTAAAAAGCTTTAATTTCATTTAAACACATAAGTTGTTTCTAGTGTTTTAATATCAGAGCACATTTTAATATTAAACTGTGTCAAACTAAATAAAAATAATGCAAACATTTTGTATTCCTAATTTGTCAATATTTTGATTGATTTTAAGGCATTGTAAGTTTTTTGAAAAATATGTAAGGGATCAAATAAATAGCTTTTATGTGTTTTTTAATTGGCTATATTGTGAAAATTATATGTGGGGATCATTACTTGAATTTTATTTTAGAGAGTTTTTGTGAGTGTTCAAGAATTGACTTTCTCTTTAACCCTTTAAAATTATTTTATTTTATCATAAGGATAAAAGTATTGATGATTTAAATGGGTACGTTTGAATTATTTTTTCCCCCTATTTTTTGCTGATAGGGAAGTTTAAAATGTCGTGGCTTTTTCTAAGTAACGCATAGTTATACAAAAAAAGAAATACAAACTTCGTAATTTTTTTTAAAAATTGGTGTGAAAATTATAGCATTTCGTTTCAATTGTAATAAATATAGAAAAAAGTATGGATTTCATTTGCTGTAAACAGAGGACTCTTTTTAAACAAGTGAAACAAATTCAGTTAATCAGTTCAAATACTAGCCGTTATTCACCTGCAAAGGAGGCGAATAACGGCTAGTATTTTTATATATTAATCACTGAACAAAAATCTTAATATTTCTTATTTCGTACTCGATGAAGGTATTTAATTAAAAGTGTAGAATCTTTACAATGAAATGGTTGGTAAAAAAAAAGATTTCAAAACTGATGAGATTCTCAATTTAGACAAGAAGTGAAATTTAGTAGCGAAGCAGCAAAAATAAAAGAAAAATAAATTCTTAGTTGAATAGGATAGTTTTTCTAGTATTTGTGAAACTCTCCCGTATTCTTGACAAAAGGAATCCCCTATTCTTGACACTCCCCTATTCCTGAATATTTTGGACCATGTAAAAACGGTGGTATAGTTGTTGACCTTAAAACGAACGTTTACTAAACTGAAAATGTCAGAAGAATTTTTATCTTTAGTTTTGAAAAAAAAAAAAAGGTGTTCATATTCGCAAATGTTTCTAATTTAAATATTTTTTTTTCTTTCTTAATTATTGTGAACTGATGATGTATTTGTAAAAATAATGCAATTTACCTTCGTATTTAAATGATAATAATTCTTTGCTTTGACAAAACGTTTATTGGAGAAGCTCGTAATTTTGAACCTCATCAAGTGACGAGGACGTCACATAAGTTAACCAGTAGCCATAAAAAGGGCTGATTGCATATAACATTAAAAAATACAAATTATTATAATTTCGCAACATGTGTTTACTTAAATTTTTACATGGTCAGATATAAAGTTACATTAACTAGTACCGCAGCTCAGAATTACGATATCAATCGACTATCCAAATTAAAATTTCTATTTTTGTGTGATTCTGATCCATTTCCTTGACTCTCTTTTACGGTAATATTATTTTTAGTTAATTGGTTATTCATGCGAAAATCAATAATTCAAAGAAAATTTTGAGAATGGCTTTTTTCATAGTGTAAATACTATATTAAGCTAAAGCTTCGAACATATGATACATTTCTGTGTTATGAATTGATTCTCCTCATATCATACAGAAATCATGATTATAAATAAAGTAAATTACTGCAAACGAATTCACGTTTTATGCGCAGTCAATCATATTGAGAAATTTTTAAGGAATAAAATCACAGATCAGGAAGAACAGAAACGTTTCTGTATTAATCATTGTTTACACATATCTTTCAGGCTGAATTTAAATATTGGTTTAATCAATTTATTCAAAGAAAACTACTCATTTTTAAAAGTTTAGTTTTTTAACGCTTTAAAATCAGTAGCTTTCAATTTCTTTCTTTTATTCATTAGAAAACTGCAATTCTTGACATCTCTGCAATACATTCCCATGCATAAAAATTTATTTTCTGGTGAAAAAATTCTTATTGTTACTTATGTCACCTGATCGACAGTAACCGATATTAACATCAAATCAAGGGCCACGAAATTCATCGATGGCAAGGGGCTAGATTTACGCCTGTCGTTTTCCTCACCTTTGAGCACCATACAAGTGACAGTACGATTTGGCTCTATTCCACCCCAATTTTGGGGGTGATCAGGGACCTCCCATCTCTCTTCCTCTTCCACCAACCTCACGAGAAGACTTGTAGCTCGACGGCTATTTAGAGTACCCCCACGCCGCAAAGGCACTCTCCATTTACAAGTATGCTTTCCTTCCGGGATTTGAACTCAGGCCCAACGGCACAGCAATCAGCGCCACTAACCACTATATACTTCATATAAAATGTATCATTCAAGGAAAAATATTTACATAGGTACTGGAAACATTCTAGCCTCGAGTTCGTGATCATAACCACTAGGCTACCACAGCCACTATAAGGAGTTAAGGAAAAGTATTTAAATTTTTAAAAATCAAAATGTAAAGCATACGTAAGAAACTCAGACGATGTAGAATTTCCAAACATCTAATAAAACATTGTACTTTGTTGTATGTACTAGCATAAAATGAACAGTAAAGTATATAAACAAAACTGAAGCATTTAAAACGTTTTATACAAAGTTCGTTAACATGTTTTTGTATTAATTATGTTTAGTAGAAAAAAAGTATTTGATGACTTAATATAAACGGGTTTTAAACTTTATTTTATCAAGATACTTGAATGAATAATTTCATCATGAAACTCTGCAAAATAAAGCACCGAATTTAGCCAAAAAAAAAAGTATCAAATTTAAAGATGAACACAAAGATTTTTTTCCCTTTAAATACGCAAAGAACTTTAGGAGTCTTCAAATAATACAAATTAGGATATTATAAGTTTAGAAAGAAAGTATCATCTTTTATAAATTTCTTTAAAAAATTAAGCATTATATCCTTGTAGAATTTAGATATTTAATGCACAGGACCAATTCTTGAATTACATTTACACGATTAGTTGCTTTCAAGTGCTAAAAAAATAGTTTAGCTGTTCGAATCAACTCGACGGCAATTAATGTAATAATTATTAACTAAACGAATACGAACAAATTAAAAGTTAATTTACTATTTTCTGTTTTTTGTGACCTGTGAATTTTTTTCGCAAAAGATTTATTTCTATATGGTTGACCGAATATTAAAGATTGAATTTGTGTGTAATTATCTACAAGATGTTTTATATGAATGATTTCTGTAACCTAATCTATATTAATTTATAATTTAGAAGTGTATCTGTTATTCAATGCTTGAGTTCATTATAGTATAGTATTTTAATTATACAAAAGTAATTTTTTTTCGAAATGCCCCCATCCCTTCGTAAATTATCTATTTCTGTGCTTATATATATTTATCAAAATAATAATATTACAATAGAAGAATTAAGTGACTGATTCTGAATCACACACATATATAAGTTTTAATTTGGTTAGGAAATGGATCTCGTAACTATATAAATATGAACTGCGTTTCAGTGACAAACCATAGTTCGTTCTCTTTCTTAACTTGGTTATTAGCGTTAGGAATTTAACGATCCTTTTCATTTAACTTGAAACTATTGTTTGATTGAAAGCCCACTGTTCGTATTCGTGACCAGTGAACTCTTCCGTAAACCAAATAACACTTCTGTTGTAGCAAATGAATTTTAAAATTACATTGGATGGAAATTTTTATTCCCTAAGAAGATAATCTATTTATGTTATATTCCTATATAGTTTAATAATAAATAAAGTCTCTTTTCAAAGACAAAACAGGAGGGAAGACAGTCGTCCACATTCCCCATGATTGAGTGTTTTATTACTGTTGAAATTTCATTGGCTGATAATTTCTAAAAGGAATGGTTATTGCTTGATAACCAATCAGGACCTAAAGAATGGATTCTTTTAAGACGGAAAAACTTTCTCTTTTCATTTTCTTAGAGATTCTCAAACTTATATTTCATTTGCAAAATCTTGGTTTCTCACCTTGTAGCAGATAAAACGAGTATTTGAAGTTGATGAGCATATTTATAAATAAAAAGGTAAGTAAAACTGCCTAATGAAATGTATATAAATATATTACATATATATTTAGAATACAATAGCAATTTTTTATTGTTTTTTAAGTTAATGATCTATTTTGATTTTGATAGGAAATTTTTAATAATTTTTTGTAAGCAAAACATATTATACCTTTCCTTAAATGCTATTCAGTCGGAAATATTTTGATGAGTTTACGTAGGTACCTTTCCTTGAGAAATATTTTTGTGAATTTAGATAAGAGGAAATTTGATGATTTTCTTTCTTTTAGTAAATTAACCACGAGGCATAATTATCGGAATAGTGAGCACTAAAACGCAAAAATTTCTAATTCATTCGATTATAAGTTATTAATATCTTAATAAGAGAGACGGAGAGAGAGAATACGAAATAAAAATTGTAGATTCTATATTCCCATCATAGACGTATTGAATAAAAGAAACACGCCATTGTCAATATGTTGTAAATAAATCTTTATATAGATTAACTTATAACAGAAGAGAAATATTTGTACTTACAATTTTGATCATTGCTTTCAGGGCATTAAAAACAAATATTTTTTTTACTATTTGTTGTTGTTAGTGCAAAGTTGGAATTTACTCTTGCTAAGAGTTCCTTACTTGAATTTGATAAGCTCTTTGTAGACTTTTGAAAATAACTAATAGAAATAACTAATTGTCTTCTCAATAATGGATTATTTTTGATTTCGTGATATTGTTTTTTACTTTTATGTTTTATAGAGGAAAAAAAACTTACAATGAGAAATAATATACAGTCGACTCTCGATAATTCGAACTTTCGATAATACGAACCTCTCGCTAATTCGAAGTATATGCTCAGCCCCTAGAAAAACTCTTGATATTTCGAACTGAAACCATACGTTTTGGTACTCTCAATATTTCGAAGTAAAATTTGTAGTTAGCCAGACTACAACACGCGATAATTCGATTTGATTGATTGATTGAATATTAACGTCGCACTGTTCAGCTACACGAGGGCTTTTGGCGACGGACCACGTAATTTTGAACCATGGTCAAGTGACGTGGACGACACCTGAGCTGGCACCCCCCTCTCCTAACTACCACACCACACCAACGGGAGGACGTTTCAGCTCTCGACAGATTTAACGTGCATCGCTGCCCTACACGGCGGGTCTTTAGTGGTACTGGGTTCGAACCCGTGACAAAGCAAGCCACAGTCCGATACCTATACCACTCGGCTACCGCGGCCACACGCGATAATTCGAAGTTATCCTATAAAACTCTCGATAATTCGAACCTTCAATATTACGAAGTTAGATTCACTTCCTGTACATAATTATCCCACGAGCGGTTTTTTTTTCGGAACTTATTTTCAGTCCAAATTTTGCATGTTGATAGAATAACTACTTTGTTTATTATATTTCAAGTATTTGCTAAGCAGAATTTTGATTTATTCCTAAGCCATCTGTTTTTTCTTTTCCGTTGGTACCCAAGTTTTAGATGGATAAAGGAAAAACTGCTCTCTTTTTTATTCACTGTGCAGTAATGAGTGATGCTTCCTTTTACAAGTATTGCACAATAATTTTGATTTGCGTTGAGTATTTATAACTGTGTAACAACTACATTTAAACCCTGCCTTCCCTTGATGATTAGTGGCAGCCAGGGGGCACCACCTGTTCTTTAGAGAAGCGGGAACTCGTTCCCCTCGCTTCTTCGGCCCTGGATCACTACCGGGGAAAGAGGTGTACACGTGGAGTCAGGGAAAGCCTGTTTCCCTCCTTTTAGTCCTTAAGCCATTTTCTGTAACGATAATGGATGTGTGTTGTTTTGTTGTTTTATTTAAGTCACCCCTTGTGTTGTGGAACGTAAGAACATTAAATAGTATTTGTTCCAGTAATGAAAAGGCTTCTTCATTTCAACACAATGAATACACGACATGGGGGATTGTCATAGTGGCGCCCAACGTTCTAACCGGACCAGGAAACCGAGATGCTGATCAACGCTTCCTTGAGCGGACATGTTGTTTTTCTTCGACCAACTGACCACGTGTATGGAAATTTTAGTGTGTGTCGCCCCGACAGTCAAAGTTAAAGTGCTTGATTGTATCTGGAAATCATCGGTTTTAGTATCATCCTGATACTAACGTAAAAGGGCTCGTCTTTTAGAAATTGTCAGTTTTAGTATCATCCCGATGCTAAGGTGAAAGTGCTCGTCTTTTAGTTGGAAAATAATCGGTTTAGTATCATCCGGATACTAAGGTGAAAGTGCTCGAAAAGTGAGGAAATAATCCGAAGTGAAATTGTGTTGCTTTATGTGTTAAAAATACCAAGAAAGTGGTGTACTTACAATATATCTGCTACTTTGAAGAAAAACAATCTCTTCCCGAGATTATGTGTGTTACTGAAATCTTCATCTGTACTTGAACAAGAAAACGGAAATTAAATCTGTGAGTAGAGGTAACAAATCTTTTGTACAATAATATTGAGGAATATGATCATTTTTATCTTTTTTGAGATATTAGTATTTGTATATTTTGCTTCTATAATTCATTTTTTTAATTATAATTATTTCAATCTACTGTTGGAAATAATTGTGAAATTCAAATAGTGAAAGATCATTTCTGCTTTCAGGAAGAAGTAACTGATATAACATTGTTGATAAATATGTATTGGTGCATTTTAAAATAATTGCTATAGAATAATTTGCTGTAAATAATTGCTATATTGAGTAAATGGTGAAATTCTTGGTTATTATTATTATAAGGATCTGTTGAATATATATATATATATATATTCTTTCTTAAAGTTAAATATTGAAATAAAAGGTAATTTCTGCTATCAAGCTGAGGGGGAGAAACCTCATTTAATTATCAAACTTTGATATATGTAATTTTTTCAGATTTAGATATTTTTACTGTTTATATATATACATTTCATGAATTGATATATTTATAGCTTTCAAAAAGTTCTATTTGGTGATTATAAATTTTATGTTTCTTGAGAATAGATTTGTTTGATTTGCATGAGTCACATCCTGTGATAGCGGAGTAATTGTTTAGTTTGTGTATTTTATTCATTGCATTTCCGGTGTGTTTTTTAGAATTACGTAAGGAAGGTTTCATAAAATATATAAGTATTTCACAAGAAATATTTCCTCTTAAAAATGAATATTAAATAATCTTATATTCCTAATTGAGTCACAGTGTGATACATTTAGCTTTAAATGTTTTGTACTTACTAAGTATATATATATATATTTCATAACATAACATGTAATCACGTTTTTTCAATATGCTATTGTGACTCATGATTAATTTTATATTTCATATACAGTTGAATTTATGGTATTTTATTTAGATTTTCTGAAGATCTTTGTAAAAAATGTTTTGTTTATTCCCTTTATATTGAATTTTTCTCTTTATATGTTTTCTCTGCAGGGAAGGTAGTTGTTTAATGATTAGTTAATACGTATCCATTGATATTAGGAAAACCAGTTTAATTTATAACTTCCTGTATACTTTAAAACTTGAATCTAGTTTTAGTTTTAAAGACAAATATGGCTTTTCTCTCAAAAGGCAAGAAAATAGACCTCTATAATTTAGCAAGTGAGCTATGAGTCTGTGACTTTAGAGGATAAAATAATTGACTTACGCGAAAAAATCACTTCATGTACATTCTTTCAGAATAATGAGCAGGTTGTGAAAGAGATGCTCGATAACATTGTTGATGAACGTAAATCGCTTGAAATCGAAGCCTTAAAGAAAATAGAACGGGAGGATAAGTGCCTTGCTGATCAGAGAGCATTTGAGCTTGAAAAGCTTAAATTACAAGCGCAAAATCCTCCAGCTTCCGTAGGTAATTCTTCTCAAATGGATTCTAACCCCATGAGGCTGGATTTAAAAACAGTCTTGCCTACATTCATCCCTGATAAAGATGACATATCATTGTTTTTAACAATGTTCGAAAGACAAATGAAGCTCCCTAAATGTACCTGCCGATTTTGGGTATCACACTTAATTGAGTCCTGCCAAGTGATATTGGCAGGTTAATTGCAAAAGAACCGGAAGAGATGTTTAGGAATTATGCTCACATTCACAATATTTTATTGCAAAGGTTCAAACTGACAGCTGACCGTTTCAGAGTCCTTTTTTGCCGACACCAGAAACGGGATCATTCCATGTGGAAAGATTTATTTTTGAGCTAAGAACCTTTTTCGAAGGTTGGCTAAAAGAATTAGAAATAGATTCATTTGAAACCTTGAAAGATCTTATCATAGCAGATCAAATAAAAAAAAAAGGTGTCCACCAGATTACAAGAATCATTTCCTAGACACTTGGGAAATACTGAATGATCCCGTTGTGTTAGCTGAAAAGCTGGACTCATACGAAAATGTTAAACCCTCTTCGCAAAAATTAACAAAACTAAGCAACTCTTGTTTTTTCTAGGAACACAGGCAATCCGGAGTTTAGGAAGTCTCACTCATTCAAAGTTGAAAAGAATGTTTCGGGTAACCACAATAGTGCTTTTGCTAACCCTAGCTACATGCCAGCTCGGAATACCAACACCGGTTTTCATCCACCTATTTCTTGCTATGGTTGTGGCAACCCTGGATTTATAAAATCGAAATGTCCAAAATGCTCACAAAAAAAAGAGAGTGCCTCTGTCAACGCCATACACATGTTTACTTGTCTTACCTCCCCAGTAGCTCTACTTGACATCGAAGTCTATGAGGCTACAGGCACAGTTTGTGTTGATACAGGAGCCAGCCAGTCACTAGGGGGAGAATTAATGTTTAAATTCTTGAGAAATCGTGGACAAAAATTCTCAGAATTTCATCTTGCTATGTGCCTAGCTGATGGTTAACAATCCACATCCCTTGTTCAAAAAGCTACAGTACCAATCACCGTAGGTGGACGAACTTTCCAAATCGATTTAATTTTTTTTTTGCCACATGCAAAGGTAACCGCACTCTTCTAGGTGTTGACTTTTTAAGGACATCAGGAATCGTAATGGACATGCGTAACAATTTTTGGTATTTTGGTGACAAACCAAGCTTCAGGATACCTTTTTCAAAAGATGTTCCTTTGCCTGTAGACGACAGTCCTGTCGAAATAAATAGTAGTTCTTGTCCCCCGAATTCGATTCCCAGTGAAATTCCATTACATAGCAACACTGTTGATGAAACTGAGACAAATAATCTCCATTTGCGAGAAGAAGAAGGACAGGCCCTAAATGTAGAAGAAAGAAATGATTTGATGCTCCTGCTTAATGAAAGTAAAGATGTTTCAGACTAGGGGGAGAACCAACTCCATTCGTAAAACACTTTATAAACACAGGTGACCACCCACCAGTTTCAACTGCACCTTATAGACTATCTCCAAACAGGAAAGAACACTTAAGGAAAGAAATTGATAATCTTTTGGCTCATAATATTATAGAAGAATGCGAGTCCCCATACGCAGCCCCAGTAGTTTTAGTACCCAAGTCTAATGGAACTGTTAGGTTGTGCATAGATTATCGTAAACTAAATGCGATTACTATACCTGACAAATATCCACTGCCCCTCATGGATGTTCTTTTACATGATGCTAAATCTACTGCTTTTATGTCTACTCTTGACTTAAAATCCGGTTATCATCAGGTTAGAGGTCAAGTCAACGGACCAAGACAAGAATGCATTCGTTTGCCCTTTTGGTACATTTAGGTACAAAAGAATGCCATTTGGACTTCGCAATGCCCCAGCAACCTTTCAGCGTCTTATGGACCAGTTTTGTAATGGATTGCCAAATGTAAATATCCTGGTGTATTTAGACGATATCGTTGTGTTGTCTGAAACGTTTGAACAACACATTGAGGACTTAAGAATGGTCTTTGACAGACTTAAAAAATTTAAATTATGTGCTAACAGAGAAAAATGCAAGTTTGTTTGCTCTCGCGTAAAATACCTTGGACTTTGGATAACTCCTAAGGGAATAGAGGTGGATCAAGATAAAACTGCAGCGATACAAAACATTCCTTCCCCGAGAAACCTAAAGTAGCTACAGTCATTTTTACAGACCTGCTCATGGTATAGAAAATTCATCCCGAATTTTTCAGATATTGCTAGACCCCTTAGCAACTTGTCAAAGAAAAGTACTGCTTGGAAATGGAGTGACATTGAGCAACAAGCTTTCCAAACCCTCAAACAATGTTTAATAACCTCGCCAATATTGAGACAAGTTGATCCTAAAAAGCCTTTTATCATCCGAACGGATGCAAGTAGTTACGCTCTCGGTGCAGTTCTGTTACAAGGAGAAAGCCCCACCGATGAACAACCAGTAGAATATGCCAGTAGACTCTTGAGTTCTGCTGAAAAAAATTACTCGACAACAGAGCGAGAAGCCTTAGCTATAGTCTGGGCCTTAAACAAATTTAGAGGATATATTGGAGGGGCAGAAATTACAGTGGCATCTGACCATCAACCGTTAAAGTGGCTGATGAATTTAACATCACCAACCGGAAGATTAGCCCGATGGGCACTTCAAATACAATAATACAATGTGAAGATTGACTATTTTCCAGGGAAATGCAATTTTATTGCAGATATGCTTTCCAGGCCAGAGTATAGAGATGAAGAAATTTGTGAATTAAAAACTATAATTATTGATTTCCCGACGAAAACTGCTAATGAGCTAAGAACAGAACAATTGAAGGACCTTGAGCTAAAAAAGATAGTTGATTGTTTTGAAAATCCCAACAAGGGAGTTGACTTTGCCAATTGGACTGGGAGAGGGTACGTGATGAATCAGGGAGTACTGTACCGGTACTCACCTCATGCTGAAGTTGAAGAAGCTCAACTAGTTGTCCCTACTCATGAGAGAGAAGATATTAAAATTGCACCATGATGCTCCCACCGCTGCACATTACGGTGCTGATGGTACCTTTTCCAGAATTTCCTCGAAATATTACTGGACTGGTATGAGGAAATTTATTGCTGATTATGTGAAGAGCTCTGTTCAGAATGCATTAGATACAAAGCCACTAATCAGAAACCTGCAGGTCTTCTGCAGACCCCTGTTCCAGCTCAACGATTTGAGAGCATAGCTATTGATCTTTTTGGCCCCTTACCAGAAACGACCGAAGGTATGAAGTGGATTTTCATAGTGGAGGATTACACAACAAAATGGGTAGAGTTATTCCCATTAAAGCAAGCTACTGCTAAAGAATGTGCCATGACACTTCTAAATGAAGTCTTCCTAAGATACGGAGTGCCCCGTAGACTAATAAGTGACAATGAGACTCAATTCGTGAGTGCGGTGATGCTACAGTTATGTTTTGTCTTGGATATCAATCAAAGTCTCATTCCCGTATATCACCCACAGGCAAATCCAGTCGAAAGGAAAAATAGGGATTTGAAACCTCGTTTGGCAATGATGGTAGGTAACAACCATACATTATGGATTGAAAAGCTACCAGCTATTAGGTTTGCACTGAATACTTCAAAATGCGAGTCAACAGATCACACGGCAGCATACCTAACCTTCGCCAGAGAACTACGAACTTTGGACCAAGTAAATACTGATCTACGGTCCGTCATCCATAACGATAATTTTGTGCCAGAATTTACACCCTATTTAAAACGTTTTGAAGGATACATGTCACAAATTAAAGAAAACATTGAGATGAGTCAAGATCGACAAAAACATATGCAGTTAAATCATGTAGACCAAGTCCTAACTATAAAGTTAATGATCTGGTATGGGTAAAACTTCCCCCATTAAGTAAAACGAGTCAGAACAGGAGTGCAAAACTCATGCCTAGGAGAGACGGGCCGTACATTGTGCTATCCCAGAGATCTCCCACTACCTTTGTAGTAGCCAGTTGTGACAAACCTGACGAACCTTTAGGTGTCTACCATACATCAGCTTTAACACCCTTTCTGAATGGCACAGAGACCCAGTCTCCTGTAGTACCTCTCAAGAAAAGAGGAAGGCCACGAAAACAGCCATTGGTTCCTAGAGGGACTGCCGGAGAGAATGCCATAATGTCTGCTAGTACACCCCCTCGCCGAGACGGTCTTCGGTGGTGTAGGGCGAGAATGTAACAACTACATTTAAACCCTGCCTTCCCTTGATAATTAGTGGCAGCCAGGGGGCACCACCTGTTCTTTAGAGAAGCGGGAACTCGTTTCCCTCGCTTCTTCGGCCCTGGATCGCTACCGGGGAAAGAGGTGTACACGTGGAATCAGGGAAAGCCTGTTTCCCTCCTTTTAGTCTTTAAGCCATTTTCTGTAACGATAATGGATGTGTGTTGTTTTGTTGTTTTATTTAAGTCACCCCTTGTGTTGTGGAACGTAAGAACATTAAATAGTATTTGTTCCAGTAATGAAAAGGCTTCTTCATTTCAACACAATGAATACACGACATGGGGGATTGTCATATAACTAATAATGAGTCACATGTAAACAGTTGTTTTTTTATAAATAAAGCACTCGAACTACATTCAAGATATTCAGCAGAATCGTTTTATGGCAGAGAATTGAAAGCTAGAAATAAAACCTTTATATAAAGATGTACGAGGCAAAGGCAGGAGAGACAGGGATTTAACTATATTCTATTATTTTTTTTAAAAAAAAAGAGCAGTTATGTGCCACTTAGAATTGCTCCACGTGCCATAGTTGTCGACCCCTGCTATTAAGTATACCCCGTAGCCGAGTGTGAACTGTGAATACGCCTTGTGTTCATTTTAGATTCAAAATTTTAAATTAAGAATATTATTTTACTATAGTTGTGGTGATTTATGTTTCCTACCAGTTAATTTCGATAAACCTTGGGATAAAACTTTTCGATAAAACTTTACACCTCACCTCAGTGTCGACTTATCACGGGAAAGGAACGACATGTCTTCTTTTAAAAAGTACAAGTGCTTAACAATTTCTGAAAAGTAAAAGGTGATAGAATAAGTTGAAGAAGGTGAGAGAAAGGTTGATGTAGCCAAAGCATTTGAAATCCACTGATCTCGCTCTCCACTATTCTGAAGAATAAAGAGAAAATCTTTAGTGCATCTTTGAGTAGAGTGAGAAAATGCGTTAGTAAAAGTAATTTTCCACGTCTTGAACAGTGTTTAGTTTCATGGATGAGACAGTGTCGAGGACAGAATATTCCGATGGGTGGCTGTTTATTGAAGGAAAAGGCTAAAGCATTCGCCAAAGAATTAGGAATCGAGTTTTTGGCTAGCGAGGGATGGCTTTTAAATTTTAAGAAAAGGAATGGGATAGTCTTCAAAAAAATGTGCGGGGAAAAGCTTAAGTGTCGACATTAGCGTTTGTTCTAAGTGGCAGAACTCGCTTTCGGATCTAATAAAGGAGTAAAAACCACGTAAAATTTTCAACACGAATGAAACCATACTCTTTTTCAAGTTTTTGCCAGAAAAAACATTTACATTCAAAAAAGAAAAATACAATGGAAGAAAATATAGCAAGGAGAGGTTAACTATTTTACTGGCTGTAAACATGGACGGCTCAGAAAAAATTACTCCTCTCGTCATAGGAAAATCTGCAAAACCTAGGTGTTTCAATGGCATAAACTCCTTCCCTATCAAATACCGCTCAAACAAGAAGGCATGGATGACCACCGAACACTTTAATGAATGGTTGGTCTCTTTGAACTCGGATATGAAAAGAGAGAAACGACATATTCTCTTATTTTTAGACAACTGTACTGTGCACAATAACGCCCCACCTTTATCAAATGTGAAACTTCAATTTTTCCCTCCTAACTCAACCTTAAAACCTCGGCCACTCGACCAAGGCATCATACATAATTTTAAAACATTTTATCGGCGTGAAGTCATTAAAAGCGTTTTGGATAACTTCGAAAATCAGCAGAATGTAACAACAATTTCTATTTTAACAGCTTTGATCATGATTGCCAAGGCTTGGAGAGCTGTTACTTCTTTGAGAATTCACAGCTGTTTTAAAAAGTCAGGCTTCCCCTCGCTGAATCTGGTTGATGTGGACGATACACTCACTGAATTTAATGCTGAACCATCCCTTTGGGAAGCTCTTCCAGAACAAGATTTGACGTTAGACGACTACGTGTTGGTTGGCCTGGACATTGCTGTATAGGGAGCTTTATCTGACGCTGAAATTGTGGCTTTGGACCACAATAATACAGAAATTGATGAATTCGAATCGGAGGAGTTGACTCCGGTAACTCTGTCAGAAGCTAAAGTGTCACTAAACAAACTACGCAACTTTTCCCTTCAAAATCATGTTGATGCAGACATTTAACAGGCTCCATTTGTTCTAGAAAAATCTATTGATAAAGTTAGATTGAATGCCTTAAAACAAAAAAAAAAAAAAGATAACAGATTTTTTCGATAAAAAGATTAATTATATATATTATGTATATTCTTTTTAAAAGTTGTTTTCAAGACACAAGTGTATTCTTTTATTATAGGACTTTCAGCTTCTGTTTTATTTTTATACTGTATAAAATGTATTTAAAAAAATTATGTACAATTGTTGCTTTATTACATAGTTTTAAATTTAAATGTGTTAGAAAAAAACTTCTCTTCGTGTATTTTGAGAGTTTTTTCCTACCCTCTCTTGGTAATTCGAACTCTTGATAATTCGAAGTTTTTCATTGGTCCCTCCAACTTCGAATTATCGAGAGTCGGCTGTATTTCATTTATGAATGAATTAATACAATGTATTAATCTGATTATGAGCATTTTTTAAATGTTTTAGATGCATCCGTTATTAGAAAATATCAATTTATTTGACATCAGCTCATTAACTGAAGAAAACGTTAAAGATATTTTAACAGAAGCAAGAGTTTTGCCAGAAAAAACTTCCCCTCCAATGTGTCCTATTCGTAGAAATGAAACCTCAGCAAATAGAGATTCCAGCCGAAAGTTAGGTTGGATGTGGATATACAAGAAAAAATATCAATTGAAATACTCGGGAAAAGTAAAAAAAAGTTAAAAACATGTACAGATGATGGAAACGTTTTAATAAATTTTATAGATTTTCCAAAAGTTAACTTCTAAAATATGACACACACACACACATATATATATACATACATTTGAAAAAATTTAGTTTCATACTAGGGTTTTAACATTTAAATTTATGATACGAATTTTTTTAATAATACATATACGGTTATTTATGTGTGAGTAGGGCATTGTTCCTATTTGATAATTAAAAGGTACTTCAGTATCAATGTATCAGTTCAAAACCCTATGAGCTGAAGTAATATAAAAAGTGTAAGTGCTATTAAAATATATGAAATTATAGATGACAAGGAACAATGTAAATGTGCATGAAAATTATGTCAAAAAATGCAAAAACTTTAAATTTAAAAATTAATTTTGAAAAAAAATCATGTAATTAAAATTATTCATTCATAATAAATTTCGTAATCAATAGAAAACTTTTCAAGGTTAGCTATTTTTGTTTTATATTCATATGATATACGTATTAACTAAATATTTAGAAACAATGTTGTATTGTTTTAAAGACGTCCTTTTTTCAGGTGAACCCAACATCAAATGCTTTTTTCGAGAACGTAAAAATTCACATACTAGATGTTTTTGTATTGGTAGTATGTTTTGTCATCAAACTGCAAATAAGTTTATTCTTGGATCAATTGAATATGTTCCGAAAAAGAAGAGGACAACAAGAAATGAGTTGGGCTACGATTGTAGGCTTTTATGTTCGGCTGAGAGAAGTAACAGAAATCATTGGATCTCATAACGATAAGCTTCTTGGAGGACCAGGTGAGATAACAATTTCCTTTGTAATAATTTATATGTTCTCTGCATTTAAAAATATATTTCGGTTAAAGTATGAATTGTGTTTCAGGAAAAACAATCCCTTTAGACAAGACTTTCTTAACAAAAAGAAAGTATAATGAAGGTCGAAAAATGAAAACTATGACCCAAGTTGTACTCGGAATATATTGCCGGTAAATCATAAATAAGATTTTTGATTTATTTTTATATTTGAAAAATTAATGTTACAAATAATGTTTCTTATATTGCAGGGACGATAAAGAAGGGCTTTTTTTTGGTTGATGGGGAAAAAAAAGAAAGATCTTTGGCCTCATATTGCTAGGCACTTTAATCCAGAGACTTCGGTAATATGTACGGACAGCGCAATTCAATATCACAATGTAAATAAACTATTCAACGATGCATTACATAAGACAACCAACCACTAAAAAGGGGAGTTTGTTAATAAAACTGATAAATTAAACACAATAAATCCATTGGAAAATGAAAACCGGCATTTTAAAAAATCAATAATCAATAGAAAATCCGAAAAGTCTATAAGACAATATATGGCATTGCATTTTTACCGAAGGACGCGATTAAATACACTGAAGTCTCTGGACGCATAAGTGCAAATGTTTTTAGAAGATATATCTTGGGTTTTTCCGGGATATATGGAAAAGAACGCCTACAGTTGAGAAAAATTGAAGTTCCCACAGCAGAATCCGAGGGCATTTCTGACATAATGCCAAAGACTTTTAATAAAAAATTACTAAATGGTATTACATTTTATATATTTTTTAAAAAGACTTGCTGCCATGAGATAATGGTACTCTTTTAAACACAAAAACATTATTCATTTCTTTCAGCCTTAAGTGATGATGATGAGGAAGTTCCTTTTGTCGATGATGAGGACGGAGATCCAAATTGGGAAGAGTTTTATTAGAAGTCTTTCTTCTTTAAAGGGGGGTAACCGGTAAGCATTTATTTACATACTGATGACGTATTAGGAGAAGGTACATTGTTCATAAACCAGCTTTAAATTTGACTTAAATTCCGGCCTAAAAAGTTTTAAGATGAAGTATTTCAATTGGAATCAATAGCATTTACCAGAGAAAGAATTGTTGCGCCATGCTCAGGAGAGCAATTTAGAAATAATTAACGGCCTGTCACTCTGAACGCGGATTACATCAGAAAAAAAGCCACGTGATTCCTTTTTAATACTTGGGATAGCAACACAAATATCTGTTCATTTTACCACAGATCCGGGTTCTATTCCTGGGCTCGGCAAGGTCGACTCAGCCTTTCATCCCTACTGCAGTGGGTCGATAAATGAGTAACCACACACACAGCTTGCTTGGGGATTTAAACACTGGGATCTCGTTTCAGACTGACCACCTGATCGGAACATCTACTCATGCACCTCAGTACCCAAAGATCAAGTATACTTGGATGGACACAGCAGGGCCTGACCTTCATAGGCTGTTGCATCAAGTTAAAATCAGTCCTTTTCTTTTTCTTTCTTTTATACGTTAGAATATTGCATTTCGCGACAGGTTTCTGTAATACACACTCCCATCATACAAATCTGCATTCTGGTGAATAATTTTATATGTTGTTTAGCTTTCACATTAATTTTTATTTTGTGCTATAAGATATTTCTACTACTTCTATCTTTCTTACAGGGTCGCAGCCTAGTTCGAATCCTGACATCCTTCATTATGTAGAATTCTGTAAGTGCTGCTTATGAAACAAAACGGTGTCTCGGAATTGTGAAATGATGTTATGTGGAAGTTGAAAGACATTCCAGCTGAGTGCTGCCTTCATTTCACTTCATATAAATTATAAAGTATTGCAAGAAAAGTTCATGTTATTCAATTTCAATGTGAAATAATTTGAAAAACCTCCTGTAATGTTAATTTCTGTATTGTTATTCAATAAACATTTTTAGTTTTATTAATTAGATTGTATCACTATTAGATTTTAAAAAATGGTGAATATAATTTTTCATGAAACATTGAAAATAGGGCAATTTTTTTCAAACAATTATTTAATCAAGTAAACATTTATCTTTTTCATCTTTTATGCGTAACACTTATTAAATATAATAACTAGACTTACTTTATTTGAACAAATTAGTTTTATAACAGCATTTTTTTCTCAAACTAGATTAAAATAATCCAAGCATATTATACTCAAAAATGCTCAATATTTTCATTGATTTTGAAACAGTATTTTTTTAATTGCATGTAAAAGAGCAGCAAAGTAATTTTCGTGTGTTGATTGATTGGCTAAATTTTGCAAAATAAATTTGATTAGTTGTGTTAGTTACTCGAATTTTATTTTAGATTAACATTTTCAAAAGTTTTGACTTTCCTTACGAAGACTCGGTATTTTCGAAATGATCAAAATATCGTTTTTTATATTTATATTTAGTCATATTCTTTGCATTATTATCTTTCGATTGATATGTCAGTTTTGTACGCCTAAAAATTGAAGTTGGAAAAAATTTCAATTGACAAATGTAAACAAATTAGGCAATTCGACCATGCCCCACCCCTTTTTAGATAAAAAAAAAGCTTAAGAAAGCTTTTTGACTAAAAAAATAAGCTATTTGAAAAAGAAAAATAATTACTACAAAAAAGGAAGATGTTACGTATAAAGCTGGATATTTCTGAGGCATTACAATAATGCTATTTTTTTTCTTTGTGAAATGTGTGCATGTAACATTTTTAAAATTAAAGCATTTTTTACAAATAATTTCAGTTCTTATTCATCATATGTTTTCATACAGGTCTAATATTTCAATATTATGGGAAGCAAAAGACTTTAAAATTTCTGTCATGACAGAAAAAAAATTAACACTTTTCTTGAGTAATTAATATTCTCGAAAAAGTTATCATTTAAAAAAAATATACACGAGTAGAAATAATACGAAAATGCAACCATTTTTAATAAAAATATATAGCTAATGCTCTAAAGGGGTATTTTAAGTTTATTTAAGCTTATAATAATTATTTTTTTAAAACATATACTTTAAAATGGTTTTTCTGAGTTTGTGTTTTTTCGATACATTAGTGCATTCAAAATGCTACTCCTTCTACAATTATTTACCAATCACTTCCATTTTCCCCCTGTGTGTTAAATACATGTAAAAAATAATACATGTAAAAAATTAGGGATACATTTTGCTGTAACCTGAATACATTTTTTTTGAAAAAAATTAAAATGTAGGGGATATTAGCTTTTTAGTTAAAATTTAGCACACATATAAACATTTCATTTTTCTCTCCAAAACTAATTAAGTTATTGTTAAATTGATCTCTAAGGTTGTTTAAAACATTCTTAGGAATACTACAAAAAAAATTAGTGAATACAGAAAAAGTAAAATTTTTAAAATTGTGTGAATAATACGTACAAAATTTCATCTGTTAACATTTTCTTGAATAGAAGCATTATATGAAATGCTAAAATATAATTTTTAACTTAAATAAAAAAAATTATTCAAAAGGTGTTTTTAAATTTTAAATCCCTCTAAATTTTAAATATATTATTTTCTTATGAATATATGCATATTAAGAATTCAAGAGTATAGATGTATATTTTATTTTTTTTATAATAAAATTGAAAATTTTGCTGATATTTCTAAGCAGTGATAATCAAACAAAAAAATTCGAATTTCACAGAATTTTACTGATTGAGGTAAAAACTGCAATATTACGACATATTAAAAAAAATAAAAACCAGAATTTTGTATGAGAAATAGAAAATCCAGTTAATTTTTTTTTTACAAATTTAGAGAAATACATGATAATTTTATAAATTTTCTCATTATCCACAAAATTCTTTGCTTTATTATTCTGATACGTTAATACTTAGATGTGTTATACGACAGAATCGCACGCGCGCGATTCGATATGCTATAAAAATTATACTATGTATGATATTCTAAAATAATAAGTTTACCAATTAATTCATTTTGCTTTAATAATTTTCTTATACTAATTTTTGTCTTAAGTTCTAAAATCAAGAAAATTCTATTAATCATATTTTTATTTGCTATGGTTCATAAACAAATCTAAAATTAATGCTATCATTTTTTTTAAAAATTGCCTATGACCTCTAAAATCTCTTAAGTCTTGTGTTGATGAAAACATTCATTCTTGTTTTGCAAGGGGAAAAGTGCTTTCCTGAACACATTTTTTTTTAACATTTTCATTTTAAAATTTTGCAGTTATAATATTCAACCTTTAGAAATAATAAAATATTTTTAAAATCATTTTCCGAGTTTTTGAGATTTACATGTATCTAAATGTTTATGAACTTTTATTAGAAGACAATGGATTAAGGAGCACATAAATTTTGTTATTTAATCATTGTCTGAATGCAAGTTAAATTTCACTTTTTACATGGATATTTAAACTATGTCAATTATAATTTTTGCTATAATTGTAGTTGAATATGGTTCGAATATTGAAATATAAATTGTACAAAATGGAAATCACTCATTTCCATTGAAAAGAATTTTTACATCTTATATCCAGGTTAGGGGGAAAAAATCGATATAATTATTTTACACAGATATATATAAAAGCGTAAGAAAAAAAAAGAATAAAATTATGTAGGATTTGACAAAGACATTAGCAAATTCTAGAGTTTTTTTTTGTTTTGAAGTGTGTTAATTAGTGCTATAAAAAGTACTGAATGAAATGTTACTTTAAGATAAATATGTTTATATCCCTAATGAACTCTTGATTGATCAATTTCCTGTTCAGAAAGTGGTGCAGATAAGATATCAACTTACAGTCATCTTTCTAGGAATCCTAGGAGTCGTGATGTTGAAAATTCGAGATTTATTATACGTGGATAATTCGAGATTTATTTTTAACACATTTGTTATCTGGAGTGAGTAAATATTAACGTCACACTAATCAGCTACTCGAGGGCTTTTGGAGACGGATCTAGTAATTTTGAGCATGGTCAAGTGACGAGAACGACACCTGAGCTGGCACCACCTTTCCTAACTTCCACACCACACCAACAGGAGAACGTTTGAGCATCAATAGGTTTTTCGTGCATCGCCCCTACATTGTGGGTCTTCTGCGGTACTGGGCTCGAACTCGTGACACGCTGGCCACGAGTTCATTACCTTGCCTACTAGGTTACCGCGGCCATTTTTATTATCTGGAGCAGAAATGAATTTTCTTATACTATTCACAAACTCATACAATATCAACAGTTTTTTGTAAATAACTATTTTTTCGAAAATCTGTAAATAAAAAAAGAGAGAAAATGTGTAAAATACTGCACTGTAAAAATATATTCCCTTCCAAATTGTAACAATCTCCTTGTAACTATTATTTTGAAAAAAGAATAATATGAAATATATATATATATATAATCTATGTTGCAAAAAATAAATCATCTCTGAATAAATTATCTCCTTTAGAAATTAAGGTAATGATAGAGATAAAAGGAATAATAGAGATTTAGGATAGTAAGATATGAGATTTCTCGATTAGATTCTGTCTCAATGTTGACTAGATATTCTACATTGATTATACTAAAATGCGTATTTTTTTCATAATTATTTTCCTTTGTACTGGCAAAAAATTAAAACTATGTTTAATTTGATACATGTGTCTCGTATTTGTAAAAATAATTTAATTTTTTTAGCTTCGAATTTAAATAATAATTCTTTGCTTTGAAAAAAAAACACCTTTGACATATACACAAAGTTTTTTTTATCTGATTTTACGGTAAAAAAGTTAAAAATGTGAATTCGAGAAATCGTTTAACCTACCCCTTAAATTACACTGGTAATATTTTCAGAAAACATCAGCAGTAAAAAAAGCCGAATGTCAGGAATACGGTGTATTACTGCGCGGAGTCATTTTCTGAGGAGAATTGTATCACTCACACACACATACATGGTTACTACAAACCGGTTCCTTTCAAGGATATGCCTTGGCAATCGACCTTTGGCTCGAAAAGAAGATTTGGCGGTGGAAAATCCCAGCCCACGTTACTGAAGTTTTCCCGACCACCCACATAACCTTTTTGTTTTTATTAAATGTTTAGTCGGAAAGACTTGGTCCGTCAAATTATTTAAACTCGTGACACTCACGAACATTTTTTGGTCCTGTCGGCCCAGTTAATGTATCATTGTCTGTGACTGCAGTTGAAAAAAACAAATACGAAAACGGAACTTTTGCTCAAACAAAAATTCCACTTATAATACTTCCCACCTTTTCGGGAAAATATGTAACTTTAAATCCCAATTTGACGATTTAATTACAACTAACGAACAGCTGACTCAGTCACAGAAATTGTATTATTTAAATTCCTGTCTATCAAATGAAGTTAAAGAATTTGCCTCCACTTTCGGTGCATTTTCTTCATTATATGAAGCACTCGAATCCCGATATGATAACAAAAGATTGATTGTCGATATTCATGTGCAACAAATATTAAATTTTAAGAAGATAGAACGTGAGAATCCGAAAGAAATTCGGGAAATGATTGATTGCATTAAAAAAAACTTACGGGCTCTAAAATTATTAAACTATGAACAAAATAATTTATTTAATGTATTTTTATTAAATGTTATGCTAAAGAAATTGGATAATGAATCACGAAAAAATTTCGAACTGAGTTTAAAAGCAAAAGATGTTCCCACATTTGATGAATTTATTGCATTTTTAGAACAACTTGAAACCATTCTTTTATCCGTAGATAAAAATTGTATTGTCGAAACAAAAACGATATTAAGAAAACCTAACTTATCCTTTAAAACAAAAACCAATCTTTTAATGAATCAATCTGTTGAAAACAAGAGTTGTATAGTTTGTAAGGATAAAACTTCACATCCGATATTTCTATGCAAAAAGTTTCTAGAATTGAACCTCGAAAAACGATTAGATCTAGTCCGTCTGCATAAGTACTGTGTTTGCGAAAAAACCACAAAAGGATGCAATGTACTTTGACGTATATGTGCCCATGTAGCAATAAACATTATCGCTCCCTCTGTACTGCGGCAATAGGTGACCGAAGAAAAGGGACTATTCCCTCCGCCGAACTTCCAGTACTGACAAACTCGGGGGACCGGGAATCGGATGTGGTGGATTCTTCCACACAGAACACAGTTTTAAGTAGCACGGCTTCTCAACATAGAAAGAACGTGTTAATATCGACTAGTAGCGTTTCTTACGAAATAATGAAGGCCGAGAACTAAAATGTCCCGTCATTTTGGACTCAGCGTCTAACATTAATATTATATCCAGAAAAATGTGTGATTGTCTTGGCATTACAATAGAAAAAATAAATTCCTCATTTTCAGGACTCAATTCATTGAAACAAAATTTAAAGGGGAAAAATAATATTTTAATTTCTAATAAAAGTGGTTCTTTTAGAGAAAACGTAGAATTTTTTGTGACTGAAAAAATTACCGGGTTGACACCAAGTGTTACGTTAGATGTTTCGGAAATAAAAATTCCTGGATTTTTAGAATTATCAGATCCCTATTTTTACGAAGCTAAGGAAATTCACGCTTTACTGAATGCGGATATTTTCTTTAGAATAATTAAAGATAACGTATATAAAGTAAATAAATAATTGTTGTTCAGGGATACTGAATTTGGATGGATTGCTAGTGGACGACTCCAGGGAACCAAGACTAATAGCTTTTCCTGTTACCTTCTTAAAGATAATGATTCTGTTGAGGATACATTAAAGCTGTTCCCTCGAATCCCTTGCATAAAAGATGATCAAGCTATGGATATTTTTAAAGAAACTATACAATATAATAATAATCGGTATGTGGTTGAATTACCTTTTCGTAAACATTGGAAAGAACTGTGGAATAACTTTTCTGTGGCAAAACTACGTTTCCAGAGTTTATGGCGAAGGTTACGAAGAGATAAAACGCTTTACACTCAATACAAAGAAACGATTCAAGATTATTTGAATCACGGAATCATATAAAAAGTCAAAGATACTGAAATTAATGTACACAAACAAATGTATTACTTACCACACCAAGCGATAAAAAAGGAGGGTCGCGTTACTACTTCTACTCGTATTGTTTTTGATGAAGCTTCACACCTAGCTAACGAACTATCACTGAACGATTGCTTGTGGCCTGGACCTAATTTGAATCCTAATCTTTTAGATGTTTTAATTAATTTCAGGCTAAATCGAGCTGCAATATCATCGGATATTCGTCAGGCTTTTCTTCAAATTTGCTTGGCGGATAAACATAAAGATTTTGTACGGTTTTTATGGACAGATAGTAATCCACGTATTGGGAAAAAGCTCACTTTGTAAGTTTATAGATTTAACAGGGTGATATTTGGAGTTAATTCCTGTCCATTTCTACTAGCAGCAACTATCAAATATCACATTGAGAAATATAACGAAATTCATCCCATAACTGTACAACATTTAGATTCTTTCATGTATGCGGATGATTGGATTATACGGGACAGGATACTCGAGAAGAAGCTCTTTTCACGTCTCACCACGCTAAGAATATTATGAAAAAAGCAGGAATGGAGATGAGAAAATGAATCAGCAATGATACTGTTTTAATGGCTCAGTGGGTGGCTGAAGGTTTCGACACACATCCTGTGGATGCATCCATCAGGTTGGAAACAAACAAAAAAAAAGTGTTAGGCATGGCTTGGCAAACTCTAGATGACTGTCTGACGTTGGATACTAAAGGTTTGCTGGAATTCGTTTCGATAAACGAAAATACTAAAAGATTTATGTTACAAACAATAGGGAAGATATTTGATCCCATGGGATTGCTCTCACCTTTTACTATAAGAATGAAATGTCTCATACAAGAACTTTGAATAAAAAAAATAACTTGGGATGAAATTTTACCCCCAAAGTTAATGGAAAAGTGGTTGATTTGGTGCAAAGAACTGCCCCTATTATATCATCTTAGAATTCTGAGGTTAGTTCTTGATTCAACGAATGATGAGGTAAGTGATCTCATTGAAATTCACATATTCTGCGATGCCTCTAAACTCGCTTATGGAGCAGCAGCTTACGTGAAAGTAAGAAAACAAAATGAAGTGCTCGTAAGTCTCATCACTTCAAAAACGAGGGCGGTACTCCTAAAAGCAGTTACTTTGCCTCGACTTGAGCTTCTGGGAGCTTTAGTTGCAGCTCGATTGAGTTCAAGGGTGCAAGAAATCATCCGCAAGAAAAAGGAGTGCAAAGTGTTCCACTGGGAAGACACCAAAATAGTCCTATTCTGGATTAAAGGCTCTTCTAAAAGATGGAAACAATTCGTGGCTAACAGAGTGCAGGAGATCTCCAAGTTAACTGATCCTGATTCTTGGTTTCATTGCTCAGGACAAGACAATCCCTCAAATTTCTTGTCTAGGGGACTTAGTGTTGATACACTTATTTCCCACAACAAGTGGTGGAATGGTCCAGCCTTCCTAAGAACTGACGAACTCCCAGAAACTGTCTCTGAGTGCCCGGAACTGAATGAAGTAGATTATTTGCCTGAATTAAAATCAAATGATTCTAAAAAAAATATTGTATTGACTTTAAATTTTGATCAAACATTTTTTGATCATTTACTTTCTCGTAGTAATAGGTTTCTAACAATCTCGTTCGAGTGTTAAGTTTTCTTTACAGGTTTCTATTTAAGGTATAAGACTACCCTAAACTCATGATTTTTTTTTCAAAAATTGACAATTTTTTTCATGATTTTATTTCATAGACCATCTTATTAGCTTAATAAAAATACCAAGCTTTTTAATGTCCATTCCCTAGAACAAAAACTACAAGTGTTTTAACAAAAGAAGATGCCATAGCTTTACACAAGATGTCAAACTTTAAAATGCGTTTCACTCGAAATGGGTTTTTTTTCAAAAAACTCAAACGGGGACAGTGATTGCTCAAAAAGTTTTGAAAATAATTTGCTGAAATTTTTTGTGAATGTTTCGTATAACAGTAGAAGTGTTTTGATCTTCAGATCTATCAATCACTGTCTTATTTCAAAATTTACAGTTATGTGAATGTAATCACTGTTTTTTTAACCAATTTCATATAGTCACTAAGATAGAGTGCTCTAGTTTTTGTAAAAATTAAACTATCTATTATCTTGAAGGTCATTTCAAACATGAATAACTAAGTAACACATTAAAACTGAAAAATTGAAAATTTGTTCAAAACATTTTTGTACAGAGCGGGCCCCGTTTATGTAATTTTTTTGTACATTTTCTCCAGTTTTTTCTCATTTTAATAATAATAATTTTTTTTTCTAATTTCAATTTTACGATTTCTTCCTTAAAGTATACTAAATAAGTCTAAAAATCACAAAAAAATCCCCATATCTACATTTTTTCAAAAAAAAGTTGTCGCAAGTTGTCGGATACCTTAACATTAGAAATCCAACTAACAAGAAAAGGGGACCTCTTACTTCAGATGAGACGGAGGAAGCAGAAATTTATTTAATGAAACAAGTACAGCTTTGCTCATTCTATACGGAAATTAGAGCTATGCAAAATGGTGATGGAATTTGTAATAAAAATAAGATTTTAAATTTATTCCCATTTTTAGATGATAAGGGAATCATTCGAGTAGGTGGAAGACAGTAACACTCTCGACTTCCTTATTCGAGTAAACATCCTATATTGCTTCCTGCGAAAAATAAACTAACTGAAATTATTGTTAAATACTACCATGAAAAGTATTTTCATCTTGGGGCCCCGACATTTACTTTATCAGGTTAGACTTAAATATTGGCCAATTCACAGGCAAAATATTTGCAGAAAAGTTGTGCATAACTGTGTTATTTGCTTTAAATTTAATCCTAAAATTTGTTCTAAAAAATGGGCGATTTGCCAAAAGAAAGAAAATAACTCCTGATAAGGTCTTTAATTCAACTGGAATTGATTTGTGTGGACCCTTCTTTATCAAAAATAAATATCAGAGGAAAGGTCCTGAAATTAAAGTTTATGTTTGTATATTTATTTGCCTTGTAACAAAGGCCATTCACTTAGAGATAATCAGTGACTTAACTTCACAAGCTTTAATTGCTGCATTGAAAAGATTTACTTCAAGAAGGGGTAAGTGTCATAAAATATTTTCGGATAATGGTACTAACATGATAGGCGCTAATCGAGAAAGCTAATCGTTTTTCGCAGAAGGCATTGAATGGTCATTTATTCCCCCTAGAAGCCCAAACTGGGGAGGTCTATGGGAGGCTAATATAAAATCTTTAAAATATCATTTTAAACGTGTTGCAGGAAACTCGAAATTTAGTTATGAAGAATTATTGACTTTAATAACGCAAATTGAAGCAATTTTGAACTCTCGATCTCTTACATCACTTTCATCTGACGTAGATGATTTGGAGGTTTTAACCCCAGCTCACTTTTTAATCGGGAGACCGATCAAAGCTATAGTGGAACCGTCTCTGTTGCAATGCGAATCAAATCGCTTTAAATGTTTGGCAGAGAATAACTAAATAAGTTCAAACGATCTGGAAAAGGTGGAGCTTTTCATATTTAAATAGTCTGCAATAACGAAAGAAATGGATTGTTAATAAAGAAAATCTCAAATTGGGAGATATGGTTTTATGGAGATTATGGTTTTAAAATCTTCCTCCTTGTAAATGGACGTGTTGTTGAAATATACATGGGAAGGATAAGAAAGTTAGATTTGTAGACATTAAAACTAGTAAAGGTATTTATAAAAAGGTCTATCAATAAGCTGAGTATACTACCTATTGAAAATTAAATGTGTATGGTTATCTATGATATTATTAACTTGGAATTTATTGTTAGAATTTTTGATATTGTCTCATGTATCAAATTACTTACTATATATTACAATTTTCTTTGTATTATGTATTTTATTATTTGAGAACTTAAGCTAATTCTCTGCTAAAATTTGATATTCAATTATATATTCACTTAATATTTATTAGTATTAATTCATGTTTAAAATGTATTGCTTATTTTATGTTAAGATACAAATTGTTAAGTTCTTGCATGTGGACATAGCAAGGGGCCGGGCGGGATTTTGACGTCTGCGTAATGATGACTGCGAGTATGACGTATGCATGAAGAAGCTTGCGTGCGCACCTGCCAGCCGGATGATATATTCGGAGAAGCTGAAGGATTTCAGTATTTGCTGACGTGGGTAATAACTACTTTACATCGAAACCCACAATAACTTATGTTACCATTTTATTTTTATTAAAATTTTAGTCGGAAAGACTTGGTCCGTCAAATTATTTAAACTCATGACACTGACGAACAATTGCCTTATGTACAAGATAAGTAGCACTCCTGCTATCTTTGAAAGGAACGAAACCATAATGTTGGGGATGAAGTTTTCTTTCTTTAGTTAAAAAGTAAGAAATCTGATTATCCAAAATTCTCTCAATTTTTAAAAGTACAGAGTGAGTGAGTATTATCGTCGCACTGTTCAGCTACACGAGAGCTTTTTGGCGACGGACCACGTAATTTTGAACCATGGTCAAGTGACGTGGATGACATCTGAGCTGGCACCCCCCTCTCCTAACTACCACACCAACGGGAAGACGTTTCAGCTCTCGACAGATTTAACGTGCATCGCTGCCCTACACGGTGGGTCTTTAGTGGTACTGGGCTTGAATTCGTGACAAAGCCAGCCACGATCCGATACCTATACCACTTGGCTACCGCGGCCACTTGAAAGTACAGAAGTCAAAGCTATTTAGTGCAGCGTCCGGGGCGTTAAATACATGAAAACCTCGCCTTTCAGTTACAGTGAATGAAATTAAAAAATTCAAAATGGAATGTTCAGCTAATGATACATATAAAAAAGTTTACCTATTAAAAACTTGTGGTCTTAATTTTTTTTTTACAAATTTGAATTTTTTTTATTATAGCAATAAAATAGTTATTAAATAAAAAATACAATTATTAATAAAATATTTGTTTATTTAAACAATGTTCTTTTTTATATGTATAACATATCTTCTTCGACTTCATTTATTTGAATAATAGGTGGTGTATTGGAACAACTATTTTCGCTGCACCGTAGACATGCTACACTACAGTAGAAGCCACTCTTTCGACAACCACAAGCAGCCGCACATCCCTTTTTGCAATTACAAAATAATATTTGCAATAGATGATCCGGAGCTGGCAATTGATTCATTGTTATTGGGATGAGCATGCTATTGAAATGCTTTCATCCCCAATTATCAATATCTACGTTATTTCCTAGCCATATCTGAATTTGCAAGTACACTCTTTTTAGATGTTCGAATGCTGCATCAGTTGTAGGAGGTAACGATGATAAAAGAACACTCGGATTGTTGGCCGTTGCTTTTATGAAAGAATTGTATCTCAATGTGTATTCAAACCTAATTTTTGGTGATGCTCCGTATAAACCCAAAATGCATGTTACACCCGCTTAAAATATATTATTCGAGTCTTCGTTGACATTTTTGAATACTTCTGCTGATTTGTGAAGATCATGACATTTCTCAAAATTTTTGGCAAACTTAATTTTGCCTTTAATGAAAAACGCAGTAGTATCACAACCCGTGAAAGCACGTAAAAAAAGAATATGTTCTTTACATTTTGGGAGCGTTTCTTTTAAACTTCTCGAAGAAAATATTTTTTGTTGGACTTTGCCTTTGGATGGTTTCAAAAAATATATTTCACGATCCTCATTCACTAATGCCGGTAATATAACCAAGACGTCAATATCTTCTGAAACTATAACAACATTGTTTGTTTCTAAATTGATTGCTGTATCAGCAATTAATTTGTCTGCATCGCTCTCCGCTTGGCATGTAAAAATATTGTTATCAGCTAATTTAATTCTCAATATTTCTACCAAGCGACTTTTATTTTTATTATTCGACAAAAATTTATCTTAAGCTATTTTCAAAGGCATATTTTCTTAGAATTCAATGTCTGTACATTTATTTTTCAATGCACGACGATTCCTTTCGGCTAACTTAATACCGTCAAATATCACGTACGTGTTATTATTATAATTATTTTTTAAAATATCTTACATAATGCTCACATATCATTTTAAAGGTTTCATTCAATTGCCATCTGCAACGATGTAATAACATGCCTCCATCAATAACATAACGAACATTTTCTACACTCTTTAAATTAATTGAAATTTTCAGAAATAACTCGTAAAAAGTTGACTTTTTGGTCTTCCGCATCTTCAAATAGACAATGCGCATATATATGGTGCCAGTTCATAATTCATATAATTTTGAAGCTCTTCGTCGGTCTTTTTTAAAACACAAATACGTTGAAACAGCAGCAATGGCTCAACAGTAATCACATCTTCACGAATTTTAATCTTGCTATTTTTCGCCAAAAAGAGGCTTAATTTTATCTTTCCTTGATAATTTCAATTCGCGTAAATTTTGTCCATCTGCTTTTTTCATTACCGTCAAACCTTGTTCTAAAGCATCGTAACAATTATAATATCTTTATCTCCAGTAATTCCAGTAGCAATAGATAGTATAGCATCTGTATCAGGAAAAGGGCTGTATTGTATGAAGAAGTCTCCCAATAATTTGACATCGAGATATCATCCTTATCTATTCTAGCATCTGTCTAATCACTATGTTGATGACTTTTATTGAAAGATACATTACAAAAATTTTCTATGTCTTCAGTAATATCTTGGCTATAAATAACTCCTCTGATCCACTTATATACTACACTTTCAGTGGCACCACGTTTGAAAGGACCTCCTTCGACGCTCATTACTTTCTTCAAGGTTTGCTCAATAGTTTGATCACTCACAATGCCTTTAATCATCAATTCAACTATTATTTAATTGGTCTTCTAATAATTAACTGCATATTTTCAATCTACTTTAACGAAGAAATCAAAATTCTTATGTAGAAGTTTGATAGGAAAAAATCGTTTTCAACATAACTTCCTTCAGAAGTATACAAAAAATTTCGTAAAATCACCAAATTTCCACTTTTAAATGTACACAACGTGCACAAGACACGTGTCATTTATATAAATGAACTAAAACTAAAAATTCCGTTCAGGTGAATCTTGCAGCTGCCTCTGCCGTTCTCCCCTCTACGTTTTATTACGTTGTCAAGGTCCCTACATTCCTTCACACACTCAGGTATGCTTGAAAGATGTTCATTTATGTAATTTATGTCTACTTAGGTGAAATCAAACGTATACATGAAAAATATATTATTTTAAGTAGAATTATATGTGCTCGATTATTAATTGTTTATACTTTTTGGTTTAAATAATAAAAAATTAAAAACACAAAAAATTTTGGGTAAACTTTGTAATTTATAGCATAAAAAACAAAATCCTACATCAATCATATAAATTCATTCACTGTAACGAAAATTCGAGGCCAAAACCCCAGGGCGCTGCGCTAATTGGTCTGTAGGAAGACATCTTAGTTTTATTTTTACACGGTTTTGGAATCGGGAGAATGATTGCATGCTTCCAAAAATCTGGAACGATTGCATTATCAAATAATTTTTGAAAATACAGTGGGTAAAAAAGTATTGGCAATTGCCTATAATAGATCAAATTAGCTAACAAAGGAAATGCTTGACAATTTTAACTGGACATAACGAACACAGAAGATAATAAACACACAAATCTAATGAAGCTTTCATTTTAATGTCTTTTACAGAAAATATACAACAAAAACGTATTTTTGTATGTCAAAAAAGTATTAGCAAAATAATAAGTAAAATGTGAGAACAAAATCAGGATATGTTTAATACTTTGTATGCATACCTTTTACATTTATAACAGCTTGTAATCTATTTCTCATAGAGAAAAGCAAAGTCTTGGTTGTACTATTGGGAATTTTGTGCCATTCTTGCAGGAATATACGCTTAAGTTCGTCTTTACACGAAATTTTATGTTTCTTGACTTCTACGTCCAATTTGTGCCATAAATTCTTAATTGAATTTATGCCAGGCGATTGAGGCGGCGTCTTTAACTGGCGAGGAGAGTTATACAGTAACCACTCCCGGGTGAGGTTCGCTGTATGCTTGGGTCATTGTCTTGTTGAAACACAAATGATGTTCCTAAGCCAAGCTTTTGGTCACTGGATTGCAAATTATGACTCAATATGTCGATGTACGTACGTGCTGTCATAATATCATCAATGAAGCACAGTTTACCAGTTCCGTTTGCTGCCATACAGTCCCAAACTAAGACGCTCCCTCCACCATGTTTCACAGTCGGTGTAAAATGTTGTTTTTCCAGTTCGGTGTTTGGCTTTCTCCACACATATTGTCGTCCATCACTCCCGAAAATGTTAAACTTCGATTCGTCGGAACAAATAACTGTGTTCCAAAACTCATCTGATAAATTAACATGAGATTTTGCAAAATCTAATCTCTTTCTTCTGTTTCTTTCCGAAATGAAAGGTTTCTTTCTAGCTGCTCTTCCATAATAACTTTCTTCATATAAAACATTCCGTATAGTCTGTACACTAAAAGTTTTATGCGAAGTATTAGCAACATCTTTGGCTAACTGGGGTGTACTTATTTCGGGATTTTTCTTAACCTCTTTGATAATGCTACGTTTCTCCCTTGCAGAAAATATTCCAGGCCATCCACTTCTAACTTTATTTTCTGTGGATCCTGTCTCGTTGAACTTTTTTACAACACTTCTGACAGTAAATAAACTTATATTCAATTGTATTCCTATAGCACGATAAGTTAAACCCTCATTTCTGAGCTGAATAATCATGTTTTTAACATTAACATCTAACTCCTTCGATTTCGAACCCATTTTATCACAGCATTAACAAAATAACGTTTTAAAAATTTTGAAATAGCACTGCAGACTTTATACTAACAGGCTTTCTTATCAGTCTAAATACGTGACCTCAACATGACAAAATTTGCATAACAGTAACAATACTTTTTTGACATGCAAATTTACGTTTTTGTTGTATATTTTGTGTAAAAGGCATATTAAAATGAAAGTTTCATTAGATTTGTGTGTTTATTACATCCTGTGTGTTCGTTATGTCCAGTTAAAATTGTCAATCATTTCCTTTGTTGGCTAATATGATCAATTATAGACAATTTCCAATACTTTTTTTACCCACTGTATCTTAACATTACATCACATTGACCCTGATCAAGATTTTTAAAGAAAACTGCCGCAACATGATCAGCCCCAGGAGTTGTGTTTTTTGAATTTTTTATTGCACTATGCAATTCAAAAATGTGGAATGGTTTATTAAGAAGGTTATCTTTGTCGTAGAGAAAATCCAAAGGAAGTAGTTCATGATAGGCATTTTTAGATGCAAAATAATCTGCAAGCATATCTGCTTGCAAATGAGGATGAGTGATAAACCTATTATTCAGCTTAAGAATATTAAGTTTTTGATCGGTGTCATGACTGTGGAAAATGTGTTCAGAATATTAAAAAACATCTTGGGATTAGAAACATTATTGCATATCTTGTCCCAGTACATTCTTTTGGCATTTTTAATGTAGAATCTAAGTTTGCTCGCATATTGTTTATATCTGATCCATAATTCTGGTGAAATATCTCTAATAGTTCTCTTCCTAAATATTTTTTAAGCTTATAGAATTTATAACAGGTACCATTCCACTATGGTGGGAAGGATCTGTTCGAAAAACTTTAATTTCCCTAATATTATTAGTAATGACTTGAGATATCATCTCTCACTCTCTCTCTCGGTCAGATTTTCAGAATTAACTTCTGGATTACTTAAAATAAAATGCGTTCGACTCATAACTGCTTGCCAGTTTACTTTTTTAAAAATTCGTTTATTTGAATTGAAGAGAGAAAGCTCTGTAATAATTGGACTATGATCACTTTTAAAAGAGCAATCTGAAACATAACTATTGTAGTATCCAGACATGCTTGAAGAACAAACTGTGTGAGGTCTATCAATGATGCGGCACATGCTGAACTTCTATGTGTGGGAACAGTCGTGTTAAGAAGAACCAAGTTAGAATCAATAATCCATTCAACAAAATCATTACTGTACCTTGAAATGTGATCCGATCCCCACATCGGGTGATGAAGGTTAAAATCACCAAAAAGGAACATCGGAGCCTTCAGGGATTCAAGAAAATATTTGACCAGCATAACATTAAATCCCAGTGGAGCGTAAATATTCACAATATAAAATGAAATATTTCGAACATCAATTCTAATTGCGAGGATTTCTAATTCTCTGATTTGTTGAATCCGTATAGGAATCTGTTGTACAGAAATATTTGAAGGAACAGCTATTATTAAACCTCCACCTGATCTGTTTTCTCTGTTTTTTTCTAAAAATGGTTTTATTTGGAAAATTTATATTATCATGATTTGTTAAAAAGGTTTCTTGAAAAATCCAGATATCTGCTTCAAAAAAGAGAGGGGTATTTAACCATATGAATTTATTTTTGAGGCCTTTGCAATTCCATTGAAATATATTCATATATACTTAAGCAAAAAACAAAAAAAAAGAAAAGAAAAGAAAAGAAATTAACTAGAAAAAACTATCCTCCCTTTGAGGAAAGACAATCAAATGAAAACAGAATAAAAGACAATAATTAGCCCACAAAACAAAAACTTGTAAAAAAAGGAGCGTATTTACAAATCTGTCATAATTCCGTAATTATCCCATGTCTATGTTATTGGGTGTATCGCTTTCTCTAGATGCACGGGTTTTATGGATTGAGGATTTGTTACCTACAGCCTTTTCCTTCCGCAATGGGGAATGACTCGATTTCCCCCTTTCAAAAATCTTGCTAAGGTGAGAAATTACAGATTCAATTGTTTTTTGAAAAGCTTCCATAATGAAAGAGGTTTTCTTTTCTAAAACTGCTTGAAAAGCTGCCAGCATATTTTCAAGTTTTTTTTCCAGATAGTCTTGCATATCTAGATTAACTGAATTAGTCTTGATTACTGCAGAATAAGATGCCCTTTTATTATCACGGAATCTTCTTCGCGCCTCTCTCAATGTAAAAAAAATGTTGCTCATATTTTAATTTCATTATCTTTTTTTCTTTTATATAATTGGAGCAATTTTATGAGATAACAGGGTGATCACCTTTGCAATTTATGCATCTTGAGTTACTAGAGCATTGTCCAGAATGTGCAAAACACCGCAATTAATACATATTGCAGTTTTTTGGCAAAATCTAGCAGAATGTAGAAGACTAAAACAGATTGTACATTGTCTGGGTTTATCTATGAAATTTTGAATTCGATGATTGATGAACCACAATTTTACAGTTTCCGGTAAAGTTGTCCCGAGTATTGTAATTAATATTGGTGAGAATTGTTGCTGAGTACCGGTTTTAATAAATCTTCCCATCTCTATTATTTCAAAATCAATGGTTTCTTGCAATTCCTTTGCTCTCCTTCAGAGAAATATTAAGTGGAATATCATAAATAAGGACCGTAAGATCCCCAATACGTAAGGACATTTGTAATATGTAAGCAACACTTACTATAAGAGAAATCAGAGAATATATATATATAAAAAGAAGCTTTATTGAAAAAGTAGCATGGAGCGCAATGCGACTGAAGGCCGAAACATCCCTGGGATGGGTGTCCAGCAAGAAACATCCGGTCTTTAGTAGGGGATATGATCTCCCCTGACTGCTAGGCAGGTTTCACAGCGTCTGCCCATGCTGAGAATGAGGGTGTCAATGAGTTGTTGAGGCATTGCTGCCCATTCGTCTTGCAGCGCCAATCGAAGCTCCCGAATCGTTACTGGTGGTAAGGTACGAGCTGCCAAGCGTCTGCCTAGAAAATCCCATACATGCTCGATGGGATTGAGATCCGGAAATCGTGCCGGCCAATCCATACGTTCAATATCCTCACTCTCTAAGAGCTGTTCGGCAGCTACTGTGTGATGACATGGTACATTGTCGTCCATGAAAAGGAACTGCAGACCCAGAGCGCCTCTAAAAAGACGCACATATGGAAGAAGAATCTCGTTACAATAACGGGTCCCGTTGACTGAACCTGCGTCAAAGATGTGAAGGTCTGTACGACTATCAAGCATGATGCCTCCCAAAACGAGAACACCGTGACCTCCATACCTGTCCCTTTCAATGATGTTCGAGGGATGATTGCGGCTTCCCCGCTCTCTCCAGATGAGAATCGCTACTCAAACTGAATCTGCTCTCATCTGTAAAGAGTACTCGTCCCCATTCATTGTCTCTCCAATTCCGGTGTTCCCGGCAACACAGAGAACGCCTTCTCCAATGGGCAGGCGTTAAAGGTACACACCGTACAGGGCGTCGTGCAAACAGACCACCACCGTGCAGTCTTCTGGCCACGGTAAAACGCGATATCGGTCGTCCAGTCGCCTGTGTCGTGTGTCGAGCGATTTCTCCCGCTGTCTGCCGCCTGTTTCTTCTGGCCTGTAAGACAATGTACCGGTCATCTGAGGGTGTGGTTCCTCGTGGACGAACACTACTGAACCCCCGGATAGCTGTTCCTGTAGTTTGAAATTGTCTCCAAAGTCGTGAAACGATGCTGTGAGCAATTCCGAACTCTGCAGCCACACTTGTCACACTGCGGCCTTCCTCCAACTTCCCAATGATTCGACCTCGGGTAAAAGCATCCAGATGTCGTCTTACAGATTGATTATTCGCCATTTCTCGCTGAGGCAGCAACTCGGTGTGATTTTAACTGCTATACGGCGTGCACAATCTCTTTGCCAGAAATACTGATCTTACACCGACAACATGCTTTATACTACTCAGACACTTCCCCATTACGTCTACCTGCATATTTGCGCATGTGCTACCGTACATCACCTTACTTAATCTCCTGATTGGTCTTTCTGTCCGCTCTGTCTCTTCGTTCAGCTGATATGCTAATTTTTTGACTTCGTCCTTAATTTTTGCACACCCCAGTGTATGTCTTCCATACAGCAGGAAATATTTGTGTATACTCAAAAAATTTAATACAGGATACATTTTAAAATGTTAAAATTGTTTTCAAAATTTGGTATGGATACATTGTGGAACTGTCGGTTAACTTCACTGAACAAAAATTTTAAGTGTACTGTTTTGAAAGACAAAATTAATTAGGGAGAACTTTTCTCACAATAGAATTTGTAATGACTGAATTGTGTGAAAATGTAGTTATCGATGTGTGACATTTTTCCTTGTAATAAAAGAAACAGAAAGATAAGAAATTAAACTTGAGTAGAATATGGTTAGAAGTACTGTCATGCGCATTTGAAGAAGTATATCCCCCATTTAAATTAAAAATTAGTGACTGAATGTGTGTTATGTCCATCACAAATGCCGATGTAGAAAAGAAATTTTATTTTAATACAAGAAGTTCGAAAAGGAGAACACTAGGAATGAAAATTTAGATTTTTTCCGAAAAATATTCAGTTAACATAAAAATGTCATTTATATGATTTTAATTAAAATAAATTAAAAGTATTGAAATCTTTTTTATGTTATATTAAGTTAGAAATATAACTGAATAGAGAAAGATCGGTTTTATTTCTTAAATATAATCAACTTATGTATATCACCGTATACACACCATTTATTGTCTTATTGTTTAAAAAAAGAGATAGGGCCTTCGCTCTTTTTACCTCATTACTTTTTTAAAAAAATAGGAAAGTGAGCGCGTTTTCTTACTCTCATATTCAAAAATGAATACAGGATGTTTTTTTCTGGTTGAAATCGCAATACCAATATATATATATATATAATATAATATAATTTTAAAAAAATGACAGAAAAATATAAATTTTGTTTGAAGAAAATACACTGCTGGACAATTGCTAAGGACGGATAACACTATCATCCATAGCAACCACAAAAGGAAAGGAAGCAAAATGTGGAAAGTTAGAATAAGTGCAGGATATTAGTAAGAAGAAGTATGAGTATGCAAATTTTTTTCCACGTCTGTTCATCACGTGATAGCGTTCATAAGGGCTTTAAATGTTTTGACGCGTGTGGACAGTTGTTGTTTCAAGTCAAAGTTTTACAGGAAAGATTTAATAGACGAACTTAAAATTTTTGGCATGTCTTCCCGACATCACATAGATGATTTTATGCGTGGCCGAATTATTGGAAAGATCGAAGAAGGGCGAAAAATAACAGATGTTGCCAGGGAGTTCGACATCGCTCACAGCGTTGTTTCACGGCTGTGGAAGTTATTTAAAACTACTGGAATGCGTAGTAGACGGCACGGGGGAGGTCGTGTTAGAAGTACGACGCCTGCAGAAGACAGATATATCGTCCTATCAGCAAAAAGGAACAGGCGTACCACAGCTCAGCAAGTGGCAAATCAGTTTCTTGCTGCCTCAGGAAAGCAGATCTCCCGAAAAACTGTTGCCAGACGTTTGAGGGGAGGAGGACTATACGCACGCAGACCTGTTGTGTGTGTCCCATTGACCAGACAGCACCGTACTGCCCGTTTGCAATGGTGTCGTGAGCATCACAATTGGACTGAACAGGACTGGCCATGCGTACTATTCTCAGACGAGAGTAGGTTCAGTCTGTCATCGGATTGTAGACGCCAAATGATCTGGCGCGAGAGTGGTACTGCTTATCGTCCAGAAAATATCCAGGAAAAGGACCGATATCCGACATGCAGTATCATGGTGTGGGCCGGCATCATGATCAATGGCCGCACGCGCCTACATGTGGTTGCGAATGGGACTATGACGGGCCAACGATACATTGATGAAGTTCTACTTCCTCATGTTCGTCTTTTCCGTGGTGCTGTCGGTGATAAATTTGTTTTTATGAACGACAACGCAACATGTCATCGAACACTCGCTGTTCAGGATTGTCTGGACAGCGAAGGTATTCAACGTCTCGTATGGCCAGCGCGTTCTCCAGATCTAAACCCCATTGAAAATGTGTGGGACGCTTTGAGGAGGCAAGTTGCTGGTCGATACTATCCTCCGACAAACAAGAACACCCTCATCCGTGCACTCACAGAGGAATGGGATAAATTGCCTCAACAGCTGCTGGATAATGTTGTGCAAAGTATGGTGCGACGTGTGGAATGTTGCATCACACTCCACGGTGGACATATCCCGTACTGATACCTATCTTTAAGATGCCTGCTGACTTTTAGATGCATTGTTCCATTTCTCCGTACGCAGATCAAATGAACATTTTTTTTTTCAGATGTTTCACAGCTTTTGTACTTTCCAGAACAATAAATATTCTTTATTCTAATGTCTGAACAATGTGGCAACTATATTTTATCCTACTAGGCCTCATATCTCGCTTAATGTTATGCTACATAGCAATTTGTGATCCGTCCTTAGCAATTGTCCAGCAGTGTACTTTCAACTTCTTCAACTTCTAACACACTATTTTCCTTTTTTCCACCCTTCATTTTGTTTTAATTTTACTTTGACTAAACATATAGGGGAAACGACCCAGTTGCACTACAACTTTCAAACAAGATTGCCCAAGGCAACTTGACAGCTAGCTGTAAACGATTGATCTCTTGGTTCTTACTTTACAAAGGGACCGAACTGAGTCATAAAATTGTCCCCGTTTGACCTCCCAAGTTTTAAAAGGGGGAAAGGAAAGAAGTCTGTTGTATTTTTAAAGCGAATGGCAAAATAAGAGTAAACGCTTTCGGAATAACTTTTCAGGACGAAGCTAACCACCCAGAGGGTTAATATACGCCACCCAGCCGGTTGGGTGGCGTGGTTGGTTGGTTTGTCGCTGACCTTCTGTACCCAAGTTTGCGGGTTCGACCCCGGCCCAAGTCGGTGGATTTTCATGGTGCAGAAAATCGACAGCAGCTATGTCGAATGATTATATGGCATGTAAAAAATCCCTAGAAGAATATCTGTTTGACTTGGATGCTCTCGGCAAAATAAAATCTTAGTACAGGTTCGCATCGTCAGAGCTCAGGTGCCTCCCTCTAGGGAGGAAACTGGGCGTCAAAATTACCTGCGGGATTGGTATCCGCCTAAAGGGCGACGCACTAAAAAGTGATACCAGCTTCCGAGGGATATACTAGGTCTGCAATGGTTAATAATCAATTCGTCGCTCATTAGAAATAAAAAAAGTTACTATAAGGTAAAATAAACGTTTGTGATCCCACCATCAGTTTTTTAAAAAAGAAATTAGCATGCTGAAATGGGCGAGTCCTTCTCTTGCATTTTTCTCGATTGAATTGATAACAGATAATTCTGTCCTTAATTTCAAATTACTTTGTGTATTGACTTAAGGGCAGTCGGAAAGGTAAAATTTGATTTTTTTGACAATTTGAGATTTTTTTACATTTTCAAATAGTACAGATGTTAACCTTTCTAAAAATACCTTACTTTAACCTCTAGGGTAACTAGGAGCCCTAAAAATCTATTTTTAAATAATCGTTGAAACTGGGCCACTCCCATTTGACAAGCAAAAAAGTAAACAAAGTTTTTTTGTTTTGGCTTAAAAGTTGAGCGTCTGGTATAAATCAAAACATTTATCTTTTATTGTATAATTTGAGCCTTTTATTATTTTATTTCCTAACCCATTTGAAGCTTCAGTGTATTTTTAACGGTCAAATCAATGTTTGCTTACACTTTCAAAACTGCGTTGTTATTTTTGAACTCGCAAGTATTCTTTAACATTATTAAGCTTAAAATTTCAAAAAATTTGCTGTAATATATCGACTTTACCATGCCTAGAGCATCAACTAAAGTATTTAAGAAACGAAGAGAAGTTTTTTTTATAAAGGAAGATGTAAAAAAATTAATGATGGTTGTGTAGAAAGCAATTCTACTGTTCCAAAGAACTCTGCTGATGAAAAGAATTGTGCTGATGTTGCAAAGCTTTGTACTAATGAAACTGAACTATCTGCCAGTGAGAGAAAAATTGTAAATATGGATATTTCATATTCGGATGAGGCTTTTTCTGGTTTCAGAAATGTTATTGTGGACATTAACCTTTTAGCTTGTGTGTTTTTTGAAGCTGTAAAATGTATAAAGTGTGAAAGAACAGGACTCAGATTGCACCTCAGTGAAAGTAACTGTGGTGAAGCTGTGAAGTTTCACTTAAAATGTCCTTCTTGCTAATATAACTATACTTTTTTTAATTCAAAGAAATGCAATAGTTCTGAGAACTATGAACTCAATACCCGGCTATTGTATGCTATGCGATGCATAGGTAAAGGTGCTGAGTCTGCTAGGATGTTTTGCGGTACCATGAATCTTTCCCCGCCACCTACAAAATTCTCGAAGTACAACCACATTTTACTGCAGGCAACAAGAGAAACCTGTGAACACAGTATGGCAGAAGCTGTTCGTGAAACAGTTGATGAAAATGATGGAAAAAGGGATGTTGCTGTTGATGGTAGCTGGCAGAAGCGTGGTTTTTCTATGAAGAATGGCTTGGTGACAGTCACAAGTGTTGATACCGGCAAAGTTATAGACGTCGAAGTTTTTTCAAAACATTGTATTTGTCCGAACAAAAACAAGCATCTTCAAAATTGTAAGAGAAATTTTAAAGGCTACAGCGGTAAGATGGAAGTAGCTGAAGCTCTATCCATTTTTCAGCGTTCCCAGTCTCTCTACAATGTTCGGTACACAAAATATTTAGGAGATGGGGACTCCAAGGCTTTTACTTCTATTGTCGAGAACGATGTCTATGGTGAGCATTGCTCTGTAGAGAAATTAGAATGCATAGGTCATGTTATGAAAAGAATGGGGACACGTCTTCGACGCTTGGAAACTAAGATGAGGCCAAAAACTTTCTGACGGAAAGCCTTTATGCAAAAGAAATAGATTGACAGAGGCAGAAATCGACCGTCTGCAAGCATATTATGGTCTAGCCATCCGCAGAAATTTGTCTAGCGTGAAGGACATGCAACAAGCCATATGGGCAATATTTTTACACAAGCTATCAACCGATGAAAAACCTCAGCATGGATTTTGTCCCTCTGATACAGATACGTGGTGCGAATTTAAAAAGCAGAATTGCTTGGGGAGACATCAAAATAAAAATAGTTTACCTGTTGATGTTGTGGAGGCCATGCGACCTGTTTTTAGGGATTTAGCTAATCCAGAATTGCTAAAAAAGTGTTTACATGGAGGTACGCAAAATCCTAACGAAAGTGTAAATAATGTAATATGGTCTCGTGTACCGAAGAAAACATTTGTACAATTAGAAGTTTTGTCACTGGGTACATATGATGCAGTTTCCTCATTTAATATGGGGAATGTATCAAAACTAGAAATTTTGAGGAAACTGTGTATTGAGCCTGGTGATTACAATGGTACAGGCAATGGAGAGCCTCGACAAACAGAGGCTGTTACGAGCAAAATACTCTTGTTTACAAAAAACACAGGAAGTTAGGAAGGAAAAAAGACTTAAACTGAAGAAAGAAGATGATGAGCTACTAAAAAATGCTGATCATTTAGAGTATGGAGCAGGAATGTTTTAATTAGAAAGTAATTATACGTTAAAATCAATTTTTCTCAGAATGTCAATTTTTGATGTTCGATGCTACTTTTCTTAGAAACTACTGTTCATAGGTATGTAAATTTTTTATGATATATTTATAATGATGGCTAATATATACTGAAATGAGCTTTTTGTAAAAAACTCAAAACTTCATTTTTTACAAATTTTTTTATGTGAAAAATGGGTTAACTTAAACTATGTTTAATAAAATATTTTATAAATTATGAAAAAAATCAAAATTAGCCAAAAGCTCATTTGAGTATAATGAGAAATGTGTATTTTAATTATATGAAAAATTTCAAGCATGTACATATAACATATTTTTTGAGAAAATGTATCTCGAAAACAGCCAATTTAACATTGTCGGTATAGAGGTTTCCGACTGCTCTTAACAATATTATATATATATATATATATGTTGTGTTGTTTTGTGTATGCTCGCATAACTCAAAAAGTTCTGCATGGATTTATCTGAAATATTGACACAACGTCGCATTTGCCTCCGGTCAGGTTCTTATGTAATTTTTATTTCGAAATTAACTTAAAATTTTTTTAAATTTAATTTTTAAGTGCTTTTTTGGTGTTATGACGTCGTGCGATGTCACGATTCGCTCTGAATGCAAAAATTTAAACTTTACGCGTAGATTTTTCCAAATTATTATATAGTTATGTCTACTATAGTTATGTTTATTGGTTGTCATATTTATCTATTTTTTGTTCTTTGATACGTAATTGGGATAATTTTTTGAATAAATCATTTTTTAAAAATTATTCTTTCAACAACTCAAATTTTGTTTTGTATTTTTGACAACAATCGTATAGCATTATCGCGGGATGTTTACGATTTTGCTTAAATTCTACATCATGTTTTTTTCTGTAATTTTAAGCTAAATTTATTTCTCTTTATTAAGCGAAAATGAAATTTACATAATTGACTTCTATACGCTACTTATTTTTCTACCAAATAGTTTCCCTTAACCATTTACTTGAAATAAAAAGACGTAGCCAATTGCCGCGATATAACACACACACACACACACATTCAATGTTTGGAAATAATATTTTTTTCCCACTTGGTGACATTTTAATTTGACGAAATTGATCGACGGAGTTTTTAATAAGAATGTTTGTTCTTTGTCTTAGACAACTTTTTAAATTTCATTTGATTCATACGTATTATCGCAACAATCGCCAACTTTCATGATAACTCGCAAAGTTGGCCATTCCATTTTCTCAGATGTTGTACGCGCGGAATTGGCAATCATGTGCTTCATTTCATACAATGTCATTAATAGGTTGCGATAGTACGTAAGTACCTTTCATTTGATGTTACTATTGAAATACAAATGGTAAAATTTAGATTTTCTGATTTTGAGTCATCAAAATATTGCACCTTATTTTGCTTTTAATTGCTTTATAAGATTATAACCTTCTTAAACAGATTCCATTAGTAATTTGTTAAAAAAATACTTGAAGTTATTATGGTTTGCTTTTGTCAGGGACGTAGAGCTACACCTGTATCAATGATGCAGGGGCCCCAACGATTGTTATTACAGTTCCACTTACATGGTGCTCATATCTGAAAAAGGGCCCCAAAGGAATTCGGATACAAAACTCACTCAGAGCTGTTTTGTAATTTCATAAGTGTTCTTTTTGTTTAAACCTTCATTTTAACTGCAGTCAATCGGCTTCAGTACATAAAATTGTATTGCAGAAACTCGAACTTAGGTCATCATACTGGCCAAGAAAACACAGTGCGAGGGGTAGTTGCTCATCAAATTAGAGTAGGCATCAGTGAATGAGCGAAACAGACAGAGGGCTCATATACATGTTGAGGAAGCAGGTGGTCGTAAGATTGTAATTTTTTTTTTAAATTATACTTTCGCTTTGATAAAGATAGTTCAGCTCTTTTTATGTCAATTAATGTTAATATTGTAAATCATTTTTCAATTTATTTTTAAGCTCAGGATATTTACTTTGGATAATTTTTATATATAAAATACCAATTTTAATTCTGTACACCAGTGTTTCTCAAACTGTGGGGCACGCCCCCATGGAGGGGCGCGATAACCTTACGAGGGGGGTACGATCATATCGAAAATAAAAGATTTAAAAATAATTAATTTACTGGAATGAATTAAAACAAAATACTTTCATACATAATAAAAAATTCACTTTTACTCTGATATAATTTATAGGCACGCGATATTAAATCATCAAAAATAAAAACTTCTTCAAATCCTAATTAGCTATCTTTGATCCTATAACAAAACAAAAAGAACTTTTATTTGACTTTCTGTAATCCCATGATGAGAGATTTTTTTACTACGCTTTCTTTTTAAGCCTAACATACAACTCTTTCAGAGAAAAAACAGATCCCAGACCCAGAAATTTAGGAACATAAAAAATTCATCACTGTCATTATTTTTGAAATACTGCACATTATAGCTGTAATCTGTATGGCCTTCTAAGTTATTGGTACAGTTAGTTAGACCCCTCTCTTACGTGTGTGTTTGTTTCTTATTTAGGGAAGTTGTAAGTAATGTATTTCTCTGTTGCACTTTTTTCCATGCAAAAAAAAAAAAAAAAACGTTTTACACAACTTTTTTAGCAGTAACATACATATTATCATAATGAATACAATTTTTACCCGGAAGTGGTCGCGCGGGACACACAGATTACGAAATTGTTAATTCTGGCAAAACTGTTTATTTGTTACCAAAGAAAAATTGAAAAGTTCTTGAAATTAGGTAAGTAAACTTTCTCTTAGTTAAATTATTCACTGGAATCACGATTTGTATCGTGTAAAATAAAATAATTATAAAAAAAAAGGATTGGGGTGACTCATTAACCCCGCTCGACCGTATCGAGTGCACGCCTGCTCCCGGGTTAAGACATGTTGAAGTCTTTTCGCTTTAAATATTAAAAATAATACAATTATTCTTCATCGGAAATATATATTATTGTTCATTATTTAACATCAATTATAAATGCTAATTCTGTGAGGCTTAAAATTACAATTCGCTTAAAACTAATTATAATTTGAGCAACCATTTTAAAAAGATCATTTTACATTTTTGTAAACATTGACAAGCACTTGGCTTTGCGCTCTCCTTACAATTCAGCTATTATATCAATAATGTTTTATTTTCTTATAAATGAACTCGTGCAAAGCGGGCACTTCAGCCGGTATACTTTTAATGTATCAGTGTTGCACAGAGTATTTTATAACTAATTAATTAATACAAAATTAAGAACAAGTTTAATAAGTATTAACGACTTCCATGGGCTTGTCTTGCAAAGCAAAGTTTTAATAAGGAATGCTTATGATTAGAAATTGACCCTCTGAGTTCTTTTTCTATATTTAGCAGATATCTATATTTTGTCTACTAAGCAGCCACCGGATTTTGCAATATGTTCAATTTAAAAATTAGAGAAAGGAAAATTAACATAATAATTATCCTATTATTTTATTTATTTATTTTTGCTTAAAAGTAGTATACAAAATTAAATACTTATGTTACTAATTTGTATGGTTCATAATTAAGATCGCCTATTGTAGCTTTAGCGTCAAAGTGCATTATTATTGCATTCAATACATTATTAATGTATAAGGGGGGCGCGATAAAAATTGTGATCGAAAAGGGGGGCGCCAGTATTGAAATTTTGAGAAGCACTGCTGTACACTATGGATGTATTTGGCGTGATTTCAAAATATCTCCACAAACGAATAGCCTACCGATTAAAATCTTCCCCCTATTTTATCTTTCTCCAATGAATCTAAATTAAATTAATGTATATAGTGTTTTTTTTTCCGTCGGCCATTTACCTAAAATCAAAAGACATCGCCAAATACTGCAAAATGCATTCAATAAGGGGAAACCATTCTATGCCTGTTTGTGCACAATAATACTTTTTTGCACTTGCTAGTGAATTTTTGGACGAAATAGTTATTGAAATTTCTAATAGTTGGGGCAATAATATTAGACTCACAAAATATCTATTTTGTGTAATTTCAAAATTTTATTAGGTGTTATTGTGAAATACAAATGGGAAAATTAAGATTTTCTGATGTATATTTTGTGTTTGTTTTGATATTTATGTATTATCACAACCATATTGGCAACATTAGCACATAATTGCCAATTCACCGTGTATGACGCGAACAAAATCGGGGTTGATATAGTTGCAACAGTATCCAAGTACCTTTGTTTGCCACTTTTTTTGGTGATTTCATCACAATATGGATAATTTGTTGTTAATAATTGGTTTTTGATTGCTTTTTATCATTTAAGTTTGTTATCGCTAGCTGTAGCCAACCACGTGTTCATGTGGTTCAGTCCGGTTAAAAATAAAGAAAAGAGAAAAAACACATATTTCTAATATCTTTAACCGCTTGCATTTGAGGTATGATTTTTTTATAAAAAATTGTGAAAATATACATTAACAAAACTTTTCTAAACAGATTTCATTTATAATTTGTTAACAGAATACTCCCAAGTTATTATGGTTTTTTTGTCATGTTATGAATCTAAAATTATTTGTATTGTCTCCACAGGGGAGGTGCCAAGTTTGAAAATAAATTTAAAATGACTCTTCTTGAGGTCAAAGGGTTAATTTTACAGTGCTTATGGGTAGACATTTTGTGTTGCTTCATTGTCTGTACAGATACAGAAATTGCCTGATGTGTCTATTTTAGAGCAGTAGTTGCCATTTTTCAACACTTCATGGACCACTTATTGTATAACTTTATAAGTTGTGGCTCACTAATAGAATTTATTTCTATGTGGTGGACCACTATAGCTATATTTATGTCTTTATTTAATCTTCCATACCACTGAAAATAAGCTTCATGAAAAGCAACAATCAACAGACTGAAGTGTTTTGCTCCCAATTTTCCAAAAATTGGTTGAGGTTACCAAAAATCCCTAACCTCAGGAATTTTGTCTGTTTTTTCGTTTAGTTATTTCGGTAACTAAAAGCTTTTATTAAAGAAAAAACCAATGTTCCATAACATGTTATTTTGTAGTTCATCTTTTTTTAAACTGAATCTTCATAGAAGTATAAATAATGTCCCAATTTTTCTGCTTACCATCCAGAATTTCTTGCGCATCACCAATTGATGACTGCTGCGCTGTAACACACATCAGTAATTGTGTATTAGCATCACCGTAACAAAATTGGTGTCGCACCTTAATATCTAAACAACAAAGATTCTAATATTTTTTTATGAAAAAAGAAATGGATGGAAAATGGTGCGATTTGCAAGGCGGTAATTTGGCTGCGGTGATGCTAATATTTAAGTACACAGATAACACATAATTGTCCCTGTGAAAAAGTAGTCTGTGTCTAGATATAAGCCACTCTGTTTTAAAGTTATGTCCTTAACTTTGTTGATAACAATTGCTAATGCTAATCGAATTGTGAATTGCAAAAATACTCCATCATTATCAACACTTTGGCATAGATTTCTGCTGCAAAATCCATGTTTATATTGGAATTTTCCTAGTGTATTCGATTGAAAATATCTTCAGCCTCCCATTGCGTTGGATTTCAGCTGTGTCAATTGATGCACATTTGAAGTTAAATATTTCATTATCATTTTTAATTTTTTCCTTTTCTTTTTGTTCCTAATTTTACTTTTTTTAATGTTTTGAAATTTTATGTTTTTGTTTTAGTTTTCTTTTCTTTTTAAGTGCAGTTTTAAGTTTTTAAGAAATTTTATATGCTTTCTTTGAATTTTTTTCTTTTTAAGAGCAGTCAATTGCCTTCACTAAATAAAAATAATGCCTTGCGGGAAATCAAATTTAGGTCGTCATACTTGCAAGGCAAAAATACTGCAACGAGTGTAATTGCACATCAAACTGAGAAAGAATGGATATCAGCAAACGAGAAAAACAGACAAAGAATAGGACAAACACATGCTGAGGGTGCAGCAGAGCAACATGCAACCAGACTTGAGGATGCACATTAGCGAGCACATCATTAGTGTTTTACAACATCAGAGAGATGCTAACCAGAAACAGCACATCTGCGTCAAATATGACTTTGTGGTGAGCAATGACACAATAACCTTGCATTCCGGTACAATCCAATGGAAGATTCTAGGTTCAAGCAGCATGTTCTAATCTACACAATGATGGAAGTACATACTTACTGCAATGCTCTGGAATTTAAGAGAGAAACAAAAGTAATGTTTTGTACCACTGAAAATATTAAACTGCCTCAACTCGGAGAACCACAGAGCTATTAAAAATTTTGCTTGCTTGATATACTGCGGAATCAAAACATTTCCTATATAACATCAGGAAATACAATTCATGTTTCCAAGTGACATTGATTGCATAAATGTGCATTTGTGAACACACCTCTGATTTAATAGAAATATCCATAAGCATTGTAAAAACAACCCATTGCCCTCAAAGAATCCAGAGTAGAGCCATTGAAAATTTATCTTCAAACTTGAGGTCTCCACTTTAAAGACAATGTAAAATAAATTTAGGTTCATAACATAAGGACAAAAATAAGCCATAATAACTTCAAGCATTTGGTTAACAAATTATAAATTATATCAGTTAAGGAAAAAGTTTTTCGTATATATATTTATACATTTTTTTATATAACAGGTCATACCTGCAATGCAAATGTTTTAACATGCTGAAAACATGTGCTTTCTGTTTAACAAGACTGAGCCACAGCAACGCGGAGCAGGGTACAGCTAGTATATATATAATATTTTATGCTGCTTTGTTGTACGTAAGAATAATTTAAGTTCTATAGGTGCGTATCTTTGTGAGAACAATTTATCTTTTATAATTATAATTTTTAGCTTTGGAGAGGGATGCTGCTGTTCGTTAAGGGATGCTGTTATCGTTTTAAAAGGGACAAAGACAAAAAATATTCGCCTTATTTTACTTCAGTCAGAATGATTGTCCTACGCACAATCCTGTCAAAAGAAATGTCAAAAAATTTACCAAGGCGTGTAATTTCACTCCTTGCTGTTTCTCTCTCCTTTGTTACAAAGTAATAAAAGAGTGTCTCATTTATACTTTTCCCTCTTCCCTAAGGACTTCAGCCCAACACATGTTTTCTAGTCCCCTTTGAGAAAGTTAAATACCCCAGAGGTATTGACATCATAACATGACGAACGAGCAAGACCTGGGGTCAACTACCTACTTGGCACGATGTACAGTTCTCAGTGGCACTCTACACTACTCTACAAATTTGTCATGGACATTTACGGATGGAAGTTGATAATTTTTTTAATGGACCTTATTAGACAAAAATCTTTAGCATCATGGACATTTACGGAATTAGACATTAATTTTTTTCGAGCCTTTGTGTGAAAACTTATAAAATTTTTAACAATGATAAGGTTTTAAGATTTCTCAGGAGAAAATAATTAAAACTGAATTTTGAAAACATAAACTCTCTCTGTCAAATTTATATAAATATAAAGCTTCAAATATTTGGGAGGCATGAATGTGCGCAAATGAGTTTTTAAGTAACAACTTTGAGACAAAGCATTTTCACAAATTGTACATACATATTTTCCTTGGCATGAATTACTAAATATTTTTTATAATACCACTTTGATACAAAGCGATGTAATACATTTCACACTCTTGGCACTTTTCTTGAATGGTATGAATGCGCAAATATCATCGTAATGTATAAATCTGGTAAAATAGCAAACAGCATATGTAAAAGACATGATATCCTTAAAAGAAATGATTGAATTTCTCTGATATCTGTATGTAAATGAACATTTAAAGAAACAATTTGACAGAAATTCTTTTAAAATATTTCACAAACATGAGGTTTTTCCTTGGTATGAATAAGTAAATGTTTTTTTAAATGACCGCTTTCAGAGAAAGCCTTGTTGCATATTTCACAAGCATGAGGCTTTTCCTTGGTATGAATACGTAAATGTAAAATTAAATGACCACTTTGAGTAAAAGCCTTATTGCATATTTCACAAACATGAGGCTTTTCCCGGTATGAATACGTAAATGTCTCTTTAAGTCACTACTTTCAGAGAAAGCCTTGTTGCATACTTCACAAACATGAGGCTTTTCCTTAGTATGAATACGTAAATGTTTCTTTAAGGAACCACTTTCAGAGAAAGCCTTGTTGCATATTTCGCAAACATGGGGCATTTCATTGGTATGAGTGCGTAAATGTTTTTTTAAATTACTGATTTGAGAGAAAGCCTTGTTGCATATTTCACAAACATGAGGTTTTTCCTTGGTATGAATACGTAAATGTCTCTTTAAGTCATTACTTTGAAAGAAATCTTTGTTGCACACTTCACAAACATAAAGCTTTTCCTTAGTATGAAAACGTAAATGTGTACTTAAACCATCATTTCGTGAGAAAGCCTTGTTGCATATTTCACAAACATGAGGCTTTTCCTTGGTATGAATACGTAAATGTCTCTTTAAGTCACTACCTTCAGAGAAAGCCTTGTTGCATATTTCACAAACATGAGGCTTTTCCTTGGTATGAATACGTAAATGTCTCTTTAAGTCACTACCTTCAGAGAAAGCCTTGTTGCATATTTCGCAAACATGAGGCTTTTCTTTGGTATGAGTGCGTAAATGTTTTATTAAAATACTGTTTTGAGAGAAAACCTTGTTGCATATTTCACAAACATGAGGCTTTTTCTTGCTATTGAAAGGTAAATGTGAAGTAGTACGCCCACAGTGATTGAAATCCTTGTTACATATTTGACACGCTTCAGGCTTTTCGTTGGGTACATTACTCAAGTAATGTTTTAACATATCATTTCGAGAGATAGCCATCTTTTTAGTTTATAAAATTGGAAATTCCAGGTGAGATCACGTAAATCCTTATTTTATTTTAAGGAACGAGAATAGGAGAGGTTGCGTCCTCTTTGAGGAAAGCGGTTTAAAATTATATAATTTTGTATGAGAAGAAATATTTCTTTTGAATCAAATCTAGCTGTATTTTAAATTAATGCATAAAATGAAATTCAGCTGGATATATCATTCCCTACTGCTATTTAAATAAAATCCAAAAGGTATGTCATATCCCATTTATTACATAATTTCTTAGAGTAAAATTCAAAAAGCCATGGACCAACTTATGTTCCATAAAACAAGCAGCTTTCAGTGAAAGGTAAATAGCACGGTGCTCTTTTTTAGTTGGTAAATGATTGGTTTGAAGTAACAACTCACACGAAAAGCGTCATTTTTTTTATTATGAGCCACATTATTTTAAGTAAATGTTATTAGCATGAAGTCGGAGAAATTCGAAATAGCATAGACATCTTAAGAACTTGTAAGGCTTTAAACTCGAAAAATTCTTTCCAAAATTCATATGACTTAACTGCTTTTCCATGAGAAAATTTATACAAAACTGTTTGGGATTTTTTACCTTTTAAGGAAATAAGGCTCATTGAAATGAAAATATATTGACAATTTTTCTATAGCGAATGATGTATTGTCTTATCTGAGAAAGAAAATAGTATTTTGAGAGATCTAAAAATCTAAATTCCTAGGAAAGAATCTTTTTAAAATCCACTTAAGAACCTTTCACATTAAACATAGAAAACTTTGCTAAAGTACTTCACATTTATGTAGTTCATCTTCTTTTCTCTAAAATATTTTATAATTGTTCTCATAGACATCTTGCATTGTTTCTATTCCTCTGATTTTCTTACTTGTATTGGTTTGATTCTGGAATTCTACACTTGTCTAAACATTGCTAAAGCACTCCATATATACACATATATATAGTTTATCTTCTTTTCCGTAAAAAATCTTATAGTTTTTCTCACAGGCAACTTTTCTACGCCTTTGATTTTCTTTCTTATGTTGGTTTGACCATGGGATCCAATAGTTGTCGAAATTCTCCAATTCCTCTAAAAGTAAAAATAGCCATCAATATATCAATATTGAATATATGAAAAAAACATAGTACAACTAGAATATAGATAAACGAAATAACTACATAACAGTTTCCAATTTTCAGATAAACAATTGTAAGGGCGCCCCCCTCGGGTGCTCTTCTCCTAGATTATCAGCGTGAGCTAGAGATGTAGGAATAAATGAAGAACTAGAAGCTGCCATGATCTTAATATGACTTTATTAAGATCTTAACTTATACCAACAACAGATTAGATAATAATATGATATGTGAGAGAATCTGCGGTGTGGCTAAATACACAATATAAATAATACCGAAATAACGTAACCCGGACCACTATCAATTACTAACTCGCCTAAGCTCAATTCCAATGCGATCACAGATCCGAATTTTTGAATGGTCACTCCTACTTTTCAGGTCCAACGAAGTATCAATCTATCTGATCCTAGTTGAAGTTGCGGTTCACTGGCGTGCAATGGTATGCACCTTGACTAAGGGCTCTCTGTACCAAGTAACCTTTCTTGACTGTCACCTAACTTCGCGAAATACTCTTCACACTTGCCCCACGCACTAACATAACATTCTCCAAAATGCCACCTAGCTTACTCTACTTATTTAAAAGCTTCCTAATTTGCATCTTTCCTTCACGTTTTACTTCTTGGATTGGTTGGAAAAGAGTTATGGAGTCATTATGACCCCAAAGAACCCAAAAGGATATGTTAATGAAAAAACACGTGAGCTCGTCACACAATACGTCTTTCGACATTTTTTTTCTCTGTATTATAGTATACCATTCAAAACATTCATTAGCATTTTAAATTTTACAATACAAATGCTAACTTAAAATTTCACGAGAAAAATATTTTATGCATATATTTCACAGTACATTATACTATATTTGAAAGATTCAAATAATTTACGCTCACATGATTATTCCATTTGCCCATTCATTCCAAAAAGACAATCAACTCCCATTTTCTAATCTGCATTCCGTTTTGCCTAAACTTAAAAGGATTGGATAATTTAGAAAATGTATAAACCTGCTTTAAAAATTGTTCTATGTTGTTTTGAAATTTAAAATAAAGCAACTGCATAGCAATTTGTAAAAACTGTCATAAATTATAAAAATTGTAATTTTAAAGATATTTTCCCAATGTTTATCAAAGAGACAAAATAATTAATTTTTTTTATCAAAGTGATAAAACTGTCAAAACGAGTGATAAAATTCAAATTTGGATGCAAACCTGCCTTAAGGCAACTTTTCAGGCTAACTTGCTACGCTTCCACGCCAATAATATGCTATTCGCTTTGCGATTTCACTGTAGCTCAAAATTAAATTCAAATCTCGTTTGCTATTTTCTTCGTTTTTGTTTGACATTGCCAACATGGCTGAAAAAACGGACCATCGCTTTCACCGACTACGCTGTATACTCGGTGACGGGGCTTTATCACGATTTCCACTAATTGTCCTCTTGGGATTCTTTGGGGCTAGAATGGCAAATCTTTCGAACCAACTGAAGAGAACGTGTGTATGAAAATTAGGAATCTAGATATATATTACAAATGCGAAATTTTGTGAGGATGTTTGGTCGTCTTTCACGCAAAAACAACTGAATGAATTTTAATGAAGCTTTACAGTAATATAGCTTATACATCAGAATAACACATAGGCTATAATTTATAAAGATATTGTGTGAAGTGTCCGAAATATAACGATATTTGTCAAGTAAGTAGGAAAAAATTCTGCCATCTGCAAGCAATTCTGGCATGCTCAGCAAAAAAAGCCTACGACAGCATATATCTATCTTTTGCTTGTGAAGAAACCCTTTTTGTTTTGGCTACGCAAGGTGCTCGCTTCAAATTAATTCCTCTGATCAGCATAATCCCTAATTTTTTTTTATTTCGGAATAATTTTGAAGTTTTGAAGGGAGCAATTGTTATATATCTTTCTTTATTTGAATGTGTTTTTGTTTATGATTTTATTATGCACATTTGGTAGTAAGAAATTGATCTTTTTTCAAAATAAATGCTTTTATCGATTCTGGTTCTTAAAGTAAATAAACTTTCTCTTTCACACTACATCATTCGGACAATTTTTCAAAATTTTTTGTTGTTAGTAGATAATTATAACGCTATAATTTTAATTGAATAGGTAGATATTGCATTTTTAAGTATAAAAATAATTATAACTGCTGTACTGTATTTTTTGGAGTGAGTGAATATTAACGTCTCACTGTTCAGCTACACGACGGCTTTTGGCAACGGACCACGTAATTTTGAAACATGGTCAAGTGACGTGGACGATACCTGAGCTGACACACCCTTCTCCTAACTACCGCACCACACCAACTCAGAAGGAATATTCTTTGAAAACCAATCTTCCAAGATATACGGCAGCACGGGTTCTATGATTAGTATTTTAGCGGGGAAGGCGAATAGTTTTGTAGCAGATATTGCGTTTTCAGCTGACGGCGATTTCAGCGGATTGCAAAGATTATTATTTTGGTCCCAAAAAATAGTTTATGTCAAAATGTAAGTGTCTTATGTTTTTGTATGTTAATGAAGACCTTAGAAAACGATTTGACTATTTATTTTAAGTGAATATAATTAATTTTAGAGTGGAATATCTTTAATTAATTTATTAGCTCTAACGGATTAAATTTCCGAAAGTGGAGTTTTTTATTTATGTATATCCCTTAATTTTCAATGTAGTGATCCAAAAAAAAAGTATTGTAGGAAAAAACTGCAGTAAATCATAATGCGGTTGCATAAAGTATTAACGTGCATCGTGTCCCTACATGGCGGGTCTTACAAAGCTCTAATAAAGCTCGAGCTATGAAAGTAGCTAGACATTTTCCAACTTGACTCTATCGTTGTTGTGAATGGAAATGATTTGTGTGAATGAGTGGCAGCATGGCGCCACGTTTTTGTAACTGTGAACAGGTTGTGTGACGTCATTATGTTCTGTGTATAAAAGGGGTGGAGCCACACGTGCTCACACTCACTTGGTAGTTCTGAATAAACTCAGTTGTTTGAATTGACTGACTCGAGTCTGAATTTTCTTCCTCCAACGCCGAGCATCGGGTAGATGCAGCTCGCAGAATTATTTAATTAAAATTGTTCTTTACATAAGTTTTTGGTACCCTCGGCGGGACTGGTTGTTGGTTGGAAGCGAAACTGAAACTGAATTTAAATTATTGAACTTTGAACTTCGAACTTAACTTTTTGAATTATAAAATGGAGGTGAATGCTTTGAAAGCGGCAAGAAAAGGCCTGAGAATAGCATTTTCTTTCAGTCTGAAAAAGATTGAAACTGAACTTATAAAAGAAAACGTCGATATGAATCAACTTTCGATTCTGAAAACTCAATTTATCGATAAATTTCAGCGACTCGACACTTGTCAAAATCAAATTTCAGAACAACTCTTGGGTACAGAAGATGCCGTGCAAGAATATTTAGATGATATGGAAGATGCAGAAAACTACCGTGACCGCTACATCGAAATATGTACTCGAGTAGATTTGAAAATACGAGAAACCGTTGTTCCTACCGAAACTGAAAAAGAAGCTTTAAATTACCGAAAATCGAACTGAAGAAATTCAGCGGTGAAGCTAAAGACTTTTTGGCTTTCTGGAGTCAGTTTCAGAAAATTCACAATGATAAAAGCATTGCGGAAGAAGACAAAATGCAATATTTATTGCAATCCATGGAACCGAAATCGAAAGCAGAACGATTAGTATTGAGTTTCCCTGCAACGGCGGAAAATTATCCCAAAGCCATTGATCAATTAAAAGAGAGATTCGGTCGTGAAGATTTGTTAGTACAAATTTACGTACGTGAACTTCTAAATTTAGTAATGAAGAACGCTGTTTCTGGAAGAACGAAAACTGATTTGTCGGCCTTGTACGATGAACTTGAAGGGAAATTACGGTCGTTGGAGAGCCTTGGACGAACACAAGAAAAATATGGAGATTTCCTTACACCATTGGTAGAGTCCTGTTTACCCGAGGAAATCCTGATGGCCTGGGAAAGAAAACGGAATACTGAAACAGACACTAAAGGATCACGAACTCTAGAACACTTAATGACTTTCCTTCGCCTGGAAGTCCAGGGGAAGAAATGGTGCAGCTGGCAAAATCCGGTTTTGGAACTCCTATCCGAAAAAAGATTCCCCAACTGAAAGTGTTAAGCCGACCGAATTAACGACTGCATCAGCTCTGGCGAGTTCCGTAAAGTCCTCAGGTAAGAAAATCAATAAATGTATATTTTGTGAGAAATATCATCCCAGTGAAAATTGCTTTAATGCTAGAAAAATGTCTTTAAATGCTAAGAGACAATTGTTATTAAGAAAAGGTGCTTGTTTTATTTGTTTAAATAGATCTGGCCATTTGAGTAAAAATTGTGATATTAAAAATGATATTAATTGTTCTAAATGTAATTATTCTCATTTTGAAATTATGTGTCCAAAATTAAATAAGTATGAACAAAAATTGTGTTCCATAAAAACTGAGAACTCTCTATCAAGTAACTGCAACAGAAACCAAAGTATTTACTTTCAAACTCTTTGCGTTTTCATTCGCATTAAAGATCAGGAAAGGAAAGTTAGAGTTCTGATTGATACCGCTTGTGAAAATAGTTACATTAGTGAAAGTGTTACTAGTATTTTGAAGGCCACTCCACTTAGAGAGGAAACTATAATTCATTCTCTATTCGGGGGCAATGAAACTAAACCGAAACATCACAGCATGTATTCTATTGAGGTCAGTGATTTAAAACGCTCTTATGCATGTTGTTTTGAAGTGCTATCCGAAAAGAAAATATGTGGATTTATTTCTAAGATTGAGGATAAGCGTATTTTAAATGAGTTAAAAATAAAGAAATTATTTTATCGGATTTAAATTGTAAAGAAACTGAAATTGGGCTTTTGATTGGGGCTGATAATATAGGAAAATTATTGACTGGGAATTTAATTGAATTTGATTCGGGTTTAACAGCTATTGAAACTAAACTAGGATGGACGGTAATTGGAAAAGTATGTTCGAACGATAAAAACGTTATGTTAACGACATCGTCTTTGCATGTTCGAAATGTTAGCATTAAAGAATTATGGGAACTTGATGTTTTAGGAATAACGGATCCCTTACTTAATGAGAATACGAAAGAAAATTTTGAATTAACCGATTTTAAGAATAAAATGAAAATTCTTCCCAATGGAAGATATGAAGTTAAACTCCCATGGAAATGTAACTCTGAAAATTTACCCAGTAACAAAGAACTAACATGGAAAAGACATCTACAGATGATGAATAAATTAAGAAACGGTAAATTTTTTGAGGATTATAAAAGTGTGTTTAGGCAATGGGAAAATTTAAATATCATTGAACGTGTGCCGGAAGTAGAATTGAACAATGAATGCCATTATTTACCGCATAGACCCGTGATTAAATTAGATAGTGCGACTACAAAAATCCGACCCGTATTCGATGCTTCGGCCCGTGAAAAAGGGAAACCATCTTTGAACGACTGTTTATATAAAGGCGTAAACCTTATTGAACTGATACCTGACATTTTAGATCGTTTTAGAATTTATCCAGTCGGAATTGTAGCCGATATTGAAAAGGCGTTTTTGATGCTATCTGTTGCACCGAAAGATAGAGATTATCTCAGATTTTTTTTCCCATGCAATGAAAAACAATTAGTGTACAGGCATTGTCGAGTTGTGTTTGGGGTGTCTTCAAGCCCTTACTTATTGAATGCATCTATTATGCATCTTTTGGAAAACTGTAATTCCGAATGTAAGGAAGTTGCACAAAAGTTAAAATCTTCCTTTTATGTTGATAATTGTGTAACTGGTGTTTTCAGTGCTGATGAAATAGAAATATTTATTGAGAAGACTAAATTAATCATGTCGGAAAGATGTTTTAATTTACGTATTTTTGAGAGCAATGTGGCGAGTAAAAGTGTTGATAAACACTCAGGCGAAACTTTTATTTTGGGTATCATCTGGGACTTGGATAATGATGTTTTGAAATGTTGCACGAATTTCGACTCATTAACGTGCGAAGTGAAAATAACGAAACGATTGGTTTTGTCTACGGTGCAAAAAGTTTTCGATCCCATTGGAATGTTGGCACCGTCTACATTGCTCCCAAAATTACTATTGCAGGAAATATGGAAAATGAAAAGGGCATGGGATCAGGAACTACCTCAGAATATTGTAAACAAATTTATGAAATGGTTTAATGAAATTCAAATTTTGAAAGATGTAACTGTACCACGTTGTATGAAAATTGATATTTTTACTGAATTACATGTATTTGTTGATGCAAGCAAGAGGTCATATGCGGGATGCGTCTTTGCTCGATCAATAGTTGATTCTAGAGTTAGCGTAATTCTTGTTAGAGCGAAGTCTAGAGTAGCTCCTCTCAAACTTTTGAGTATACCGCGTCTAGAACTGATGGCTTGTTGTGTTGGTGCTCGACTTATAAATTCTATTTTGAAAGCGCTTAATATGCCGGACTTGAAAGTTACTCTTTGGTCCGATTCCACAACAGCACTTTGGTGGATTAAAGAATATGGAAATTGGTCAGTTTTTGTAGCTAATAGGGTAAAGGAAATTAGACAATTAACTCAAATTCAGTCATGGAAGTATGTTCCAGGAAACATGAATATCGCAGATTTACTATCTCGTGGTTGTTCTCCACGACAAATGCTTAGTTCTAGATGGTGGGAGGGGCCTTCCTGGTTGAAACAAAATTCGGAATATTGGCCAGATGGTGAAATCAGTTGCGAGCCTCAAGAAGTTAACGTAGAGAGAAAGAAAACTAAAAATGCGAATGTTGATCTAGCAAACGATGCACCGCCCTTGCTTATATGTAATGTGTCTGATTATGATAAAATGATAAGAGTATTTGCATGGATTTTAAGATTTGTAAATAATTGTCGCAAAGACTATAACAAATGTAACGAACATGAACTTTCTGTTGCTGAAATTGAAAATTCTGAAAAACAATTGATTCGTTTAACTCAGACATATTATTTACCTGATGTTGAATCTTTAAAATTTGTTACTTTTATTGATAATGATAATATTTTAAGAGTAAAATCTAAAATAACTGAACGAAATGATGAAAGTTCTTTTTTGTATCCTATATTGTTACCTGATAAATGTGAATTTACAAAACTTTTGATTAGATCTATACACAAAAAGAACTGTCATGCAAGAATACAAATAGTGCAATCATTAATTAGAGAAAGGTTCTGGATTATCAGAGCTAGAAAAACTATTAAGAGTATTTTGAATGAATGTTTTATTTGTGCTCGTTTTAAAGTGAAATCATTGTCAAGCGGACCCTCACCCTTACCACCAGACCGCGTGAATGATTGCGCGATATTTGAAGTTGTAGGAATTGACTTAGCTGGACCTCTGTTTTTAAAAACTGGCGAAAAGGTATGGATTACATTGTTTACTTGCGCAGTCTATCGCGCTCTACATCTTGAATTAGTAAACGCTTTATCTTCTGATGCCTTTTTGCTAGCCCTTAGGCGTTTCATTGCCAGGCGCGGGAGGCCCAGGATAATTTACTGTGATAACGGTACTAATTTCCGAGGTGCTTTCAATGACCTTGCGAAATTGGATTGGCATAAAATATCGAGAGAGACATCAACTCAAAAAATAGTTTGGAAATTTATACCACCCACCGCCGCATGGTGGGGAGGCTGGTGGGAAAGGTTGGTTCGCATTATCAAGGAACTATTGAGACGTTCTCTTGGAAAATCAATATTGTCCTATGAAGAATTGTCTACAGTGATTTGTGAATGTGAATTTTTAATCAATAGTAGACCTTTAACTTATATATCTGAAAATCCACAGGAATTGATCCCTCTTACTCCAGCAATGTTTTTAATAGAGAATCGCTGTTCCGATACTACCGATATTGACGAATTGAATTCAACAGACTTAAGAAAGAGAATGAAATATAGAATTAAACTTTTAAGTGATTTAAGACAACGTTTCAGGAAAGAATATCTAAGTGAGCTAATACAAAAACAGAATGATAATCGGGTGCGAGAACCCCGAATTGGGGAAATGGTCTTAATTGGAAACGACAATAAGAAACGTTTGTCTTGGCCTATAGCTAAGATTATAGAATTAATCCCTGGTCGAGATGGGGAAATTCGAACAGTTCGGCTAAAAACTCAACATGGAACAGTAATACGCCCCGTGCAACGTATCTTCCCTTTGGAAGTACAAGCGATTGCTAATAGCGATAAGGCAGTGCTTCTCAAACTTTCAATACTGGCGCCCCCTTTTCAATCACAATTTTTATCGCGCCCCCCCTTATACATAATAATTTACTGAATGCAATAATAATGCACTTTTACGATAAAGCAACAATATTTATTAAAAAACGGTACAAATTCATGACATAAGTATTAAATTTTGTATATGTTACTTTTAAGCAAAAAAAAGTTAAGTAATAGTATAATTACTAAGTTATTTTTCCTTTCTCTGATTTTTAAATTGGAACATATTACAAAATGCGGTGGTTGCTTAGAAGACAAAATATAGATATCAGCTAAATATAGAAAATGAACTCAGAGGGTCAATTTCTTATCTTAAAACTCCTTTCAAAAACTTTGCTCTGTAAGACAAGCCTATGGAAGTAGCTAATAATTATTAAACTTGTTCTTAATTTAGTATTAATTAATTAGTCCTAAAATACTCTGTGCGCCACTCATACATTAAAAGCAGTGTTTCTCAAACTTTCAATACTGGCTACCCAATTTTCAATCATAATTTTTGTCTCGCCCCTCTACAACAATAATGTATTTACTGCAATAAAAATGCACTTTGAGAGAGAGACGCTAAAGTTACAATACGATCTTAATTATAAACCATACAAATTAATACGATAAGTATATTAAATTTTGTGTATATTTTAAGTAATATATATATATATATATATATATATATATATATATATATATATATATATATATATATATATATATATATTAAGAAAAATACTTAAAATATATAAATTACTTAGAATTATGTTATTTTTCTTTCTCTAATATTTAAATTGGAACAGATCGCAAAATGATGTATTTAATTAAAGATTTATTTCCTTCAGCATTCATTTCTCAAAGCACAAATGTCATTAGAAAAATAGTCTAGTCAATGTCGCTCTCTATCATATCCATCACATCTGGCATTATCGGGTACGTTTGCGTGAGTCTGGGCAACCTATCGGACGTCTGCGCAAAACATGTAAAAATGCTTTTCCTCGTACAATTCCAGTCAGTTTTGGTCGACTCGATACTCCTATAGCTACCGAATCTAGCTTGAATGTACATTTTTTAATTTCCACGTTAATTGTAATTCACGGTAATTAAGTATTTACGGCAGTAGATTAAAACAATATCATACATACATTTTTAAGTCGTAAGCAAACATTCGACCATAATAAAGAATCAACAAGTACACAGACGAACGAGCATGGTTCCGAAAATTAAATCAAGGCGATCTTCTCAAAAATACTTAAATTTTGGATTTACCACTACTGAAGTAAATGATGGAAAAAAGCCCCAGCTCGATATGTGTTAAAATTACAAATCTGTAGAACAACGTGTGAAAGTTGTTTTTAAAACATGTAAAATCATTTAGCTATATTGGCAAAGAATTTTAAAAAGTATTTTCTGGATGAGGACAGCTTGGTAGCAAGTTACGAGTGGATTAGGGATCTATTTCAAGATACTCCAGAAGGGCTCTCAACTTCCGAAGAAGAAATCTTCATAGATTTCACATGCAGTGAAAAATTAAAAGGCAATTTTGTAATAAATCGCTCTTTGAATTTGGGGTAGAGGTGGATGAGGAATTATCTGTACTGAAAACAAAAGCACTTCGTATACTATTACCATTTTCAACATCCTACCTTTTGCAAACCGGATTTTCTGCAGTGTATGCCTTGAAGACAAAATATAGATTTCAGCTAAATATAGAAAAATAACTCTTTAAGTGTCAATTTCTGATATTAAAACCTTCCTTTGAAAAACTTTCCTCTACAAGACAAGCCCGTGGAAGTCCCTAATAATTATTAAACTTGTTCTTAATTTAGTAATAAGATTGATTGATTGAATATTAACGTCGCACTGTTCAGCTGCACGAGGGCTTTTGACGACGGACCACGTAATTTTGAACCATGGTCAAGTGACGTGGATGACACCTGAGCTGGCACCCTTCTCTCCTAACTACCACACCACACCAACGGGAAAAAGTTTCAACTCTCAACAGATTTAATATGCAGCGTTGCCCTACATGGCGGGTCTTTAGTGGTACTGGGCTCGAACTCGTGACAAGGCAAGCCATGATCCGATACCTATACCACTCGGCTACCGCGGCCAAATTCAGTAATAAGAAATTATTTATAAAATACCTTCTTCAGTACTGATACATCAAACGTATACTGGCTGAAACACCGACTCTTCGCACGAGTTCATTTTTTTAAAAAAATAAAACATTATTCTTGATATAATAGCTGAACTGTAAGGAGAGTAAAACTGTGTGCACACACACACGACATTGTATACAAAAATGTAAAATGATTTTTTTTTAGATAAATGCTATAATTGTAAATAACTGTTTAAAAGAACTGTAATTTTAAACCTCACACAATTAGCATTTAGAATTAATGTTAAATTATGAAAAAGAATATAAAATTCCGATGAAGAATAATTGTGTTACTTTTTAACATTTAAAGCGAGAAGACTTCAAAAAGTTTAACCCGGGAGCAGGCGCGTACTCGATACTAACATTAGTGGTAGTGCGGGGGGACTCAGTCACCCCAATCATTTGTTTAGAATTATTTTTACTGTACACGATACAAATCGGAATTCTAGTGAATATTTTAATTTATAGAAAGTATACTTACCTTCTTTCAAGGACTATTCAATTCTTTGATGATTTGAGAAAAAATCCAATAAAACTGAACTAAAATGATTCAAAAATACAAGACCATAATAAAGGACGCAAATCAGACACTTTTCAATTATCCTACAGAAATGTTAAACCAATCAATTCTTTTCCAAATATCGCAAAACTCAATTATTTACAATTTCCTTAAGCGAAAAGCAAACACATGAAAGATGGGAGGGAACTAATATTGATAATAACCATACCATAAGATTGAAGGTCAAATTAACATTCAGATTTTTTATCCAGAAACTGAAATATTTTGACATCTACTAATTTTTAAGAAACATCTGTCTTTTAGGGGATCATATATATAGCCTTTGTTGCTCCATATCCCACAAAACCTGAACTGAACTGAACGTACTATGCAGCCTGGCTGAAAAGTGAATCATGACTTCCTTTTCTTTTTCTACAACTAATGTACAGTATTTCAATAATAACTGCAGCGGTGAATTGTTTATCTTAGAATTTTTCTCAGGGTCTGGGTTTCGTTTTTTCTTTTAACGAGTAATATTTTATGTTAAAACGTAATAAAAAAATCTCTCATTGAGGAAAAACAGCAAATAAAACAAAATGTTATTTTTTTCTTTAATTTGGTTTTGGGATCAAAGATAGCTATTTGATGACGGAAAAAAACTAGATAATAAATATAAATTATGTCAGTGTGTTGTTGTGTTTTTTTTTATTATGGAAGAAAGCATTTTGTTTTACTTCTCTTTCCGGTTATTTTTTTTAAAAAAAATCTTTAAATTTTCGATACGCTCGCGCCCCCCTTGTAGGGTCATCGCGCCCCCCCCAGGGGGGCGCGCCCCACACTTTGAGAAACACTGCGATAAGGAGTTGAAAGAGGAATCGGTTTCTGTTAAAAGTACTAAACCTGAAAAGGTCTTGAATATTAATGATGCAATTATAAAAAAATATACTTCTTCTGGAAGATTGGTTAAAGAACCAAAACTTGATCTTTTAAATTATAACTGTTATAGGTTTGAGACTCTCCCCAAGTCTCAAAGGGGGGAGTATGTTGTGAATGGAAATGATTTGTGTGAATGAGTGGCAGCATGGCGCCACGTTTTTGTAACTGTGAACAGGTTGTGTGACGTCATTATGTTCTGTGTATAAAAGGGGTGGAGCCACACGTGCTCACACTCACTTGGTAGTTCTGAATAAACTCAGTTGTTTGAATTGACTGACTCGAGTCTGAATTTTCTTCTTCCAACGCCGAGCATCGGGTAGATGCAGCTCGCAGAATTATTTAATTAAAATTGTTCTTTACAATCGTTTACATTTCGCTATGTTTTTCATTGAATCGCCATAATAATTTAAGGAACGGTGTTGCTTGCGAATATTACAATTTTAACATAAAATAAATACAACAAAAAGTAATACTATTGTATTACACTTTCAGATATAAATTATTTACACTATTTTAAGTGTTCATTACGCAAAACTTTTAACAATGTGTTACTCTTGCTGAGCAGAGATCAGCTTAGGGAGGTATTTTGAAAAATCGATCCTAAAGAGTGTTACGGGGAGTTATAAATAAATAAAAAAAATCCTTTTTATCAGCTATTAGATCTACATACTTAAAATTTAACAAAGGTGTTTTTTTTCATTTTTTTTGTTTGTTTAGCTGAGATATGTAAAAAGCTTTTTTTTTGTTTAATTTGCAATTCACGTAAAATTAACTCTTTAAAAGCTTCTTTATCCTTCAATCTGTGTTGTTTAATTTTTCAGTTCCCCCGTGCGAAGAACGGGTATACCAGCTAGTTACATATATATTGGAATATTAGCATTCGCGGAGGTCGCTAAGTGGAGAAGTAATGCTAGAAGTAAGCTAAAAGGCTGGAGTGAGCCTAACAGTGCCGGTGTAGATAAACCTAAAGTGGGTCCGAGACCAACGGAGCATTGCCTAAGCCAGAGCCAGCCAGATTAAAGTCTAACTTGACGTTTTAAGGACCGTAGCTGTTTACTGAGGAAATAGCGGTAAGCTAATTCATCTAAACTATAAGGATAGTGCGGATGCTATTGAGTTAGGAATTAATATATAAATATAGATTCAGTTGTTAAGTGCGCTAATTATCATTAATACGTGTTCCGTCAACTCACTCGTGATCAGTACCCTCCTAGACTAAAGTATTGTTGTTGTATTGTACATCAACTAAGATCATAATAAACTGATTTTAGTATGGCAGATTTTAGTGGTTCTTCCTTCCTTCCTTCCCTTGGACATAGGTCGCGTTAATAGTGGAGAAAGGATGTCCCCAATGAAGGGAGCACCACAACTCCATCAATGTGAGCAAAATCAATTAAAAGTGGAGCGCAGTTAAATATATTGAATTTTTCACTATCAACTTGGCGAAGAAAACCCTCCAGATCTATCTATCAATGAAATCGCTGGAAAAGTTTCTCAACTCTAAAGTTTCCACTAAAGTTCACTTTCTAAAAGAAATTTTTCGTTTGAAAAAACAAAAGAAGACAGAATGGAATGCCGTTACTGGCTTGCCTAATGGACTTATTAGGACTCCAATAAAATGAATCACGCACACAAATAACAGTGTCTTCCATCACGAAAACTTAGGGATACTTGCCAGTTTGAGATACCAAAGTTTCCGTCTCCTTTAAAGTTCTATTCCATTGGTGGATAGATTTTGATGTCGGAGGGTCGACATTCCATTCTGTTCGAACACGTCGCTGTACACGCGTGACTGAATTAAATTTCGTAACCAAAGTACGCACAGCACCTTTTATATACTGTTCGTCCACATTTGTACTAATGAAGTCAGTGTAAAAAGCCTGCGATTACAGAATAATGCGCGTACTTGCGGCCGATTTGACAAAACCCCATAAAATATCCGAGACTTTTCCATCCACGGATGAACTGTTTGTTACATTCTGATGAGTAGTTCCGTAATTTTAGCCATTCTTTTATGATACTTTAAGCACGGAAAGCCTGCATTTATATACACACTACAGGGCATTAAAATTCCTAAACCAGGAAGAAATACAGTTAAAAAATAATATTTATTGGACAGATATATTATACTGGAAATATACAACTTGTAACGATTATTATTATGACAAGAGATGATGACGTCGGAGTCGCAAAGCGAATGGTGTTACTGCCTGAGATGTAGGGGAGAAGGGTTTCCCAGAATTCTCCCCTACATTCCGAGATAGACTCCTCTAGAAAAAGGACATGCGCGAGGACCGCTTGAGGGTCCCGGCTGGAAGCAGAGAGCAGAAACGTGCTCTGAGTGTAAGAACATGATTTAGATGTTTTGTAAATAAAATTGTATATATTTATATCTCTAGCCTGACTGTGTGTTTTCGTACCCAATACGCCACAAAGTGATAAATTTTCAAGAAATTTGGGTGTATAAATTCTGAGAAATCAGTACCCAGAACAACCACCTCTGGCAGTAACAACAGCATTTATACACCTGGGTATTGAACCAAAAAGATATTGGATGGCTTGTACAAGTACAGATGGCCGTGCAGCTTCAACACGATGCCCCGACTCATCAATCGTTTTGAGTGACGTATGGTGACGAGCGAGTCGGTCGGAAACCATGGACCAGACGTTTTCTATTGACGAGAGATCTGGTGAAGGTTATAATCTTATAAAGCAATGAAAAACAAAATAAGGTGCAATATTTTGATGACTCAAAATCAGAAAATCTTAGTTTTAACATTTGTACTTCAATACTAACATCAAATGAAAGGTACTTAAGTATTATCGCAACCTATTAGCGATATTGCCTAAAACGAAGCACGATTGCCAATTCCGCGCGTACAACATCTGAGAAAATGGAATGGCCAACTTTGCGAGTTATCATTAAAGTTGGCGACTGTTGCGATAATGCGTAAGAATCAAAGGAAGTTTAAAGAGTTGTCTAAGAAAGAAAAAAAACATTCTTATTAAAAACTCCGTCGATTAATTTCGTCAAATTAAAATATCTCCAAGTGGGAAAAAAATATTGTTTCCAAACATTGAATGTTATATCGCGGCATTTGGCTACGTCTGTTTATTTCAGGTAAATGGTTGACGGAAACTATTTGGTAGAAAAATAAGTAGCGTACAGAAGTCAATTATGTTAGTTTCATTTTCGCTTAATAAAGAGAAATAAATTTAGCTTAAAATTACAGAAAAAACACGATGTAGAATTTAATCAAAGTTGTAAACATCCCGCGATGATGCTATCGGACTGTTGCCAAACCTACAAAACAAAATTTGAGTTCTTGAAAGAATAATTTTTAAAAAATGATTTATTCGAAAAATAATCCCAATTACGCATCAAAGGACAATAAATAGATAAATATGATAACGCATAAACATAACCATAGAAGAGTTATGCAATAATTTGGAAAAATCTAAGCGTAAAGTTTAAATTTTCGCATTCAGAGCGAATCGCAACATCGTATGACGTCATAACACCAAAAAATCACTTAAAAATTAAATTTAAAAAAATTTAGAGAGAATTTCGAAATAATAAGTACATAAGATCCTGACCGGAGTCAAATGCAACGTTGTGTCCATATTTCAGATTCATCCATGCAGAACTTTTTGAGTTATGCGCGCATACACAAACCAACACAACATTTATATATATATAGATATATATAATATATATATAATATATATATATAATATATATATATATATAATATATATATATATATAATATATATATAATATATATATAATATATATATATAATATATATATATATATATATAATATATATATATATAATATATATATATATAATATATATATATATAATATATATATATAAAATATATATATATATAAAATATATATATATAAAAAATATATATATATATATAAAATATATATACATAATATATATATATAATATATATATATAATATATATAATATATATATATAATATATATAATATATATATATAATATATATATATAATATATATAATATATATATATGTAGGATTTTCCCTTTGAAACATTTGTTAAAAGGTTGAGTCATATCCTTTTCAGAGGACCATAAATCTCAATTTTATTTATTACTGCATTCCGAAGCAGCGCCATCTAGTGAGCTTTCGTAGCTCCGGCTTGAATAATTTTTCGGCAGAGGCCAACTAACCACTGCTTGTTCAACACGTCGCGTCTTTACCGCATTTCCGCGCCCAGCGCGGCACCACCAGTCCTAACATCCAAGAATGAGAAAAGGTTTATTTCCCCGTCTTCTAAAGGTATAACTCAACTTTTAATTAACCTAATTCCTGCATTTCTTTCTCTTTGTAAATATCCCCTTTTGTAAATATTACCCTTTAACTTTAAATAAATTCTCTTTTACTTTGCAGTATTTGTGTTTAAATGACTTAGAATAAATTAATAATTCATCACTCACCCTTAAATACTTACCCCTAGACAAACCACCTCGCCAATCTAAAATCCCGCCTTCTGAAGAGTCTGATTTTTATTCGAAGATTTATTCGGACTCCCACAGAAATAATTGGGGGCTCGGCCGGGATTTGATTTCGAAAATCTTCTCTAAATAATAAGTTGATAACCTTCTAACCCTCTTCTTCGTTAAAAAAAAAAACCCCATTTTTGGCTGCACGCCTAATTTACAAGTGGACTGAATCGAAAATGCGGATTGCCTCACATAACATACTAACATTTAGGTGAATAAAGCGAGAAGTTATTTTCTGCCGTGTACAACAACTACAAGAGTTTCACAAGTCCAATGAACACATCCAGGAGCCTTTGAAGTTTGTTTTCAAGTAATTAATCACACGTCGTCAACTGTATCAGGTACTTTTTATATTGTTCTTCAAAAGGAAAAAAATCTAAAAGAATACGTGAGTCACCGTTAATTCGATTATGAAAAAATTGTTGTAGTCGATTTCATGAAGTAATTTATATTTTTAAATATGTGTATTTTTCTGAAATACTATTTTTCTATGTGTATAGAAATCGTATCAATTAAAATTTTCTACACAAGTATATCTTTTAAAATGTCGTACATAATATTCAAGTTTTATTTGTATCTCATTTATTAACGAATCGCATTGAATTAATTTTATGCGTGTACGAAAAGTTTTCATTTCTATGGTTATGTCATCGACCTTGAACTAAGAGATTAATGTCTTCCCATTCCTAAACATTTCTGTTTGGTTGCAATCGTAATTTCAATGACTCATATAGTGTAACATTTCTCTTGCAGCAGTTTGGCAATTAATTTAGTTTTATGAGTATTCGAGAAATATATTTTGAAAGAAATATGCTATATTTTTTAGAATTGATGAAAGATCATGTATAATCTTATTTTAAATGATGCATAATATCATTCAATATATAAGTATTTAGAGTTCATTTTGACAGAGAGAGAGATTTATTATGCTTTCTATTGAAACATGTGTTTATCCTTAGAATGTTCTGAAGATATACTAAAAAAATTTATTTTTATTGGTGTAATAAAAAATATATATGAGATTTTTCTTAAGTAACTAACTTCTAATTATTTGCTTTTTTCGGCAAAGAACTTTTAAATGATTAAATCTTCATATCACAACAAATTTAATCACTGTTTCTAAACAAGATTTATATTAATTTATTTTTTCTTTCAAATTCTTTTTGCATTTGTTATAACGAAATGAGATAACTGATATAGCAAATGGCTTAAAAAAAAGGGTTTTGTTTTTAGTTGAAATTAATAATTTGACTATTTTAAATTAAGCATTACGTATTTTAGCTCGCACTGTTGTCTTTACACGTTACTGGTTTAAAATATTCCTAAATGAATAGAATTTGAATATTTCAATGTATATTTAGTGTATTTTGATGCAATATTATTTTAACTTGAGAATTTTTGTAAATGCAAACGAGAATTGCTAATAGCAACATCATTGTTTTTGTTTGAACACGTGACAATTTTGTTTATTCCTTTGGTTACTATCTAAACTTAAATTTAAATTTTAAAATGGCGTATCTTGGCAAAGGTCGACGCGAAGATTTATTTGTCTTAGCCACGGAATTAAATTTAAAATTCGATAAATCTATGACCATCGCCACACTCAAAGATTTAATTATTGGTAGTGAAAATTATGACGAAGAGAACTGACCAAAAACATACATTCAACGATTGTTGAGGATCGCAAAGCCAGAGAAGAAAATTTACGCATTGAAGAGCAAAAAGAAAAATTACGCATTGAAGAGCAAAAAGAAAAATTACGCATTGAAGAACGAGAAGAAAAATTACGCTTCGAACAATTGAGGTTAGATGAGCAAAAACGCAAAGATGAATTTGAGTTGGAAAAGTTAAGAATCCAAACACAATCCAAGTTAGGCGCTGATACATCCAAAGAAAGTGATACTAAATTTCTCGTCAAAGAAATTTCAAAGTTTATACATCGTTTTGATTTGAAAGAAGACATCAGTCTTTATCTAAAATTATTTGAACGTCAAGCGCAGAGATTAAATATTGATCAAGAAATTTGGGTTTCTCATCTGTTAGGCTTGTTACCGACGGAAGTATCTCACATCATAGCGAGAGAGCCTGACGATAAAGCCAACTCTTACGAACACGTTAAAGATTTACTGCTGAAACGCTTTAAACTAACTCCAGAAAAGTTTCGACAACTATTTGTCACTCACCAAAAAGCACCTGAAAGAACATGGATTGATTTTTACCATGAGTTAAACACTTACTTCAACGGATGGATAGATGGATTGAAGGTAGATACTTTCAACAAGTTATCAGATCTAATCATAACAGATCAACTCAAACGAAAAACTCCTTTTGAATTTAAAGAATATTATCTTGATGAATGGACAAATATGAACTCCCCTGTTCAATTAGCAGAAAAACTAGAAGAATTCGAAGACTTTAAAAGGACTCTGAAACAAAAATCTAGCAGTCCATTTGTGAAGAAACAAGAATTCAGATTCACAGAAAAGAATCGCAGGTATGAAGCACCAGGAAAATTCGAGTATAACAGGAAAGATAAGAAGTTTCCAGCGTCAACGAATTACAACAAACATTACGAAGCCCCTGTTACCAAGTACGAATCTGTTAAAAGATATCAACACAGCGCGCAGAAAGGGTATTACAACAAAAATTACGAGAAACACTGAATCACAATGCTTCCAAGCATATATATGCTCAGACGAACTATTCAAAATCGCAGAAATTCAAAGAACCTCCAAAAGAAACTTGCACACTCATCGTTAAGGGTCTACGTACTAAAGAGATATTTTTTGGAAAGGTGAAAATCACGGCGCTCATAGACAGTGGTAGTACCGTAAGTTTGCTTCGAGAAAACACAAGCAGAAGAATAATGGATCCAACAAAATTATCGAAGAACAAGATGCTTCTCACAGGTATCGGTGAAGCACAAGTGACAACTATCGGTTCCTTTGAACATAAGTTCAAAATAGATGATGAAAATTACTCGTTAACTTGGCATGTTGTACCGACTGATAAATTAAAATTCGAAGCAGTTATTGGATCAGATCTTTTGGAACAAGCATCGATAAGTTTTACTAAAGAAGGAGTTAAATTCAACAAATATGAGAATCATGCACAGCTTATGCAAATATCTGCTGAAAATCTTCAAGAAGAACTAGACCTACGTCATGTTGAAAATCGTCAGATCAAGAAGGAACTTGAAAAGTTAATTCAAGACTACAAGCCAGAAAAAACAGCATCTACCGACGTCACAAAGAGAATTATTTTAAAAGACGAAGAACCAGTCTGTCAACACCCTCGTCGACTAGCTTTCACAGAAAGACAAGAAGTAAACAAACAGATAGAAGAATGGCTCAACGAAGGCATTATACGTCCGAGTTCTGCGGAATATGCAAGTCCAATCGTAATGGTAAAAAAGAAAGATGGATCTTCGAGAATGTGCATTGACTACAGAAAATTGAATCAGAAGCTTGTGAAAGATAAATTTCCGTTACCTATCATCGAAGATGTTTTAGACACTTTGCAAGAAGCAAAGGTATATTCTACATTAGAATTACGCAATGGTTTCTTTCACGTCGATGTTGACGAAGATTGCAGAAAGTATACATCCTTTATCGTCCCATATGGACAATTTGAATTCAACAAAGTTCCTTTCGGACTAAGCACAAGTCCAGGAGTTTTCCAACGCTACGTATCAAGTATATTTAGAGATCTTACTCGGAAAGGAATTGTAATCAGTTATTAAGATGATCTCGTCATTCCAGCGAAAAACGAACAGGAAGGTCTCGAAAAACTTAAAATTATTTTTGAAGTCGCAAAGAAATACGGATTAGAAATTAAGTTCAAGAAGTGCCAATTCTTAAAAAAGAAAATTGAATTTCTAGGTCACATTGTAGAAAGCGGAACTATTAAACCATCTCCCACGAAGACACTAGCTGTCCGAAAATTTCCAGAACCAACAACAATAAAACAAGTACAAAGTTTTCTTGATTTGACTGGATATTTCCGCAAGTACATCAAGGATTATTCAAAGATAGCTAAACCACTTAGCGATTTAACAAGAAAAGAAAACCTCTTTGTTTTTTTTTTGTTTTTTTCGGGATTCAACAAAAAGAAGCATTTGAAAAATTGAAGAAAATCATGTCCGAAGGCCCAGTCTTGCACCTTTACAAGTATGGAAGAAAAACAGAACTGCATACAGACGCCTTTAAACAAGGGTACGGCACAATTTTGTTACAAGAAGCCGAAGATGGAAAGTTACATACAAATACAGCAGAAGAAAAGTATGACAGCTACGAACTAGAGGTACTAGCAATTATCAACGCATTAAAGAAGTTTCGTGTTTATCTTTTAGGACAACACTTTAAAATAGTAACTGACTGTTCAGCATTTCAGAAGACTATGCAAAAAAAGGAGCTAATTACTCGCATAGCCAGATGGGCGCTTCAATTAGAAGAATTCGATTATGAAATAGAGCACAGAGCTGGAAGTCGTATGAAGCACGTTGATGCTCTTAGCCGATATCCCGTAATGATGGTATGCAATAATACATTAACTTCAAAGCTTAAAAAAGCACAAGAGGAAGATGACAACATCCAAACATTGAAATCACTTCTAGAGAAACAAGAATCAGAAGAATTTTTTGAGCAAAATGGTATACTCTATAAGTACTTAAGAGGTCGAGAATTAATTGTAACCCCTAAAGCAATGCAAGCTAAACTAATTAAATTGATTCACGAAAATGGTCATTTCTCAGTAGGAAAAACAGAAGAAATTGTGGAACAGGAATTTTTATCCCAAATTTATCCAACGTCGTTAAAAAGTAATAGTTAATTGTGTTCCATGTATCTTAGCTAATAAGAAAACTGGCAAAAAGGAAGGGTTTTTGAATCCTATTTCTATGAAAGCATTCCTTTAAGTACGTACCATGTTGACTTCATTGGTCCTTTACCCTCCACAAACAAAAGTTATCAACACATTTTCACCGTAGTAAACGCATTTACCAAATTTACTTGACTATATCCCGTCAAAACTGTGTCTGCTGAAAGTGCCCTCGAAAAACTAAAACAACAGCAGAAGACCTTTGGTAATCCCATCAGAATTATCTCTGATAGAGGTTCAGCGTTCACTTCAAAATTATTCAACGACTACTGTGATGAAGAAAACATTCAACATCTACAAATAGCAACAGGTGTTCCTCGAGGAAACGGACAAGTTGAACGAATTCATCGAACTTTGATTCCAGTTCTCACCAAACTATTATTAGACGACTCAACGAAATGGTACAAATACGTCGACAGATTACAGAGAATACTAAATAGTACTATAAGTCGCAGTACGAAATGGACACCAGTCGAACTATTAGTGGGAATCAAAATGCGTAACAAGGAAGACATCCTAATCAAAGACTTACTTCTAGAAGAAATAGCGAAAGAATTACTAGAACAACGTGAATTTTTAAGAAACGATGTAAAAAAGAACATCGAAACCCTGCAGTCTGAAAATAGAAAGACGTATAACAGAAGAAGAGAGAAAGCTTCGTTATACAAAGAAGGTGATTTAGTTGCCATCCAAAGAACCCAATTTGGAGCTGGACTGAAACTAAGACCAAAGTTCTTAGGCCCTTACAAAGTAACAAAAGTTAATTCCAAGGATAAGTATGAAGTGGAAAAGGTTGGTCAGCACGATGGACCGAACTCAACCACGACCTCAGCTGATTTGATGAAACATTTTTATGCTTAATTGAATTTTTTATATTTGTTATTATTTTTAATTTTTCTCATATCCCTCTTGAGAAATTAATAGATGTTCTATGGTAACACTCGTTTCCATAAATCATTTTATATTCACTTGTAATATTTATTATATTTTCGTATTATTCATTATCTTTCTATTGATGCGAAGGATTTTTTTTATGGTTTAGTTAATTGTAGATCACAACATAGAATATTTTGTTTTTATATGCTTTATTTTAGATCCGGAATTGTGAATATAAGTATACATCTTTTCATCTGTAATATTTTATTTTATTATCTTTAAGAATCGTATTATTTGTCTTTATTGCATCCATATTCCAATAATCATCAAATTTATAGTTGTAACTAAAAATAGTTTGTATTTAAAGTACTTAAGCTCTCAACATTTTGTAAGAGCTGAGAGACCAGCTCTGTCAGGAAAGGGTGATTCTGTAGGATTTTCCCTATGAAACATTTGTTAAAAGGTTGAGTCATATCCTTTTCAGAGGACCATAAATCTCAATTTTATTTATTACTGCATTCCGAAGCAGCGCCATCTAGTGAGCTTTCGTAGCTCCGGCTTGAATAATTTTTCGGCAGAGACCAACTAACCACTGCTTGTTCAACACGTCGCGTCTTTACCGCATTTCCGCGCCCAGCGCGGCACCACCAGTCCTAACATCCAAGAATGAGAAAAGGTTTATTTCCCCGTCTTCTAAAGGTATAACTCAACTTTTAATTAACCTAATTCCTGCATTTCTTTCTCTTTGTAAATATCCCCTTTTGTAAATAACTTTCCCTTTAACACACTTTAAATAAATTCTCTTTTACTTTGAAGTATTTGTGTTTAAATGACTTAGATTAAATTAATAATTCATCACTCATCCTTAAATACTTACCCCTAGACAAACCACCTCGCCAATCTAAAATCCCGCCTTCTGAAGAGTCTGATTTTTATTCGAAGCTTTATTCGCGGACTCCCACATATATATAATATATATAATACATATATACACTACTGGCCATTAAAATTACAAATTACTACACCAAGAAGGCGATATGCTACAGACGTGAAATTGAAACGACAGGAAGAGGGTGCTGTGATATGCAAAGGATCAGCGCATTCAGATGAAGCAGGCGTCGGTAGCGACGCCTACAATGTGTTTAAATGAGGAAATTTTTCAGCTGGTTTCTCACACACAAATTACATTTGAGTGTTGTTGCCTGGTAAAAAGTCGTTGTGATGTCTCGTGTAAGAGAAGCAGAAAGGCCTACCAGCACATTTCTGACTTTAATAAAGATGGAATTGTAGCATACCGGGATTGTGTGCAGGGCAACGGGGTTATCGTATCGCAGTATTGCTGCTGGAGTCGGTCGCGATCCAATGACTTTTAGCAGAATATGGAATCGATGGGTTCAGGACGGTAATACGGACCGCCATGCTGGATCTCAACGTCCCCCAAATACAACCAGACGAGACGACAGGCATGTTACTCCCATGGCCTTAATGGATCATATAGCCACGTCACGAGCCCTGAGTCGATAATCGGGGTCGTTTGCAAGACAATAAGTGTCTGCACGAGCATCACTGTAACAAAATTGGTGCCATGTGTATCGTACCTTAATATTTAAACAACAAAGATTCTAACATTTTTTTTATGAAAAAAGAAATGGAGGGAAAATGTTGCGATTTGCATGGCGGTAATTTGGCTGCGGTGATGCTAATATTTAAGTACACAGATAAATAATTGCCCATGTGAAAAGCTGTCTGTGTCTAGATATAAGCCACTCTGTTTTAAAGATAGGCCCTTAACTTTGTTGATAACAATTGCTAATGCTAATCGAATTGTGAATTGCAAAGATACTCCATCATTATCAACACTTTGTCGTTGTTTTGTGCTGCAAAATCCATGTTTATATTGGAATTTTCCTGGTGTATTCAATTAAAAATACATTCAGCCTCTCATTGCGTTGGATTTCAGCTGTGTCAATTGATGCACGTTTAAAGTTAAATATTTCATTAGCATTTTTCTTTTTGTTCCTGATTTTTCTTTTTTTTAATGTTTTGAAATTTTATATGTTTTTGTTTTAATTTTCTTTTCTTTTTAAGTGTAGTTTTAAGTTTTTAAGAAATTTTATATGCTTTGTTTGAATTTTTTTTCTTTTTAAGAGCAGTCAATTGGCTTTAATAGATAAAAATAATGCCTTGCAGGAAATCAAACTTAGGTTGTCATATTTGCAAGGCAAAAGTACTACAAAGCCATGATTACTAACTTTTTCATTCCTGGATTGAACAATCATGATGTCCAGGAGCTGTGGTTCCAACAAGACGGCGCAACATGTCACACAGCTCGTGCCACAATCGATTTATTGAAAGACACGTTTGGTGACCGCCTAATTTCACGTTTTGGACCTGTGAATTGGCCTCCAAGATCTTGTGATTTAACACCGCTAGACTATTTTTTGTGGGGCTATGTAAAGTCATTGGTCTATGCGGATAAACCACAAACGCTTGACCATTTGGAAGACAACATTCACCGTGTTATTGCCGATATACGGCCACAAATGTTGGAAAAAGTCATCGAAAATTGGACGTCCAGATTGGACTACATTCGAGCCAGCCGTGGCAGTCCTATACCAGAAATCATATTTAAAATGTAATGCCACAAGATTATCTTTCGAATAAAAAAAAATTCATATCAATCGAATAATACAACGTTGTTTTATTGCAATTTAAAGTTCTATACCTCTAAAAAAACACCCTTTATATATGCATGTGTGTGTGTGAAGGGCCCAGGGAGAGTGGCACTGCATGCTCCCTGAGACATGACTCAGCTTTTTTTACGAGGTGAGTGGCGATCCCCAGACCCAGCTGAGACGGAGAACGGATACGAAGTGAAAAAATACTGAAGACGATTTTTTCAGTCAATCGGCAACGACAAGCGTTTAAATCTTTAATTAGAATAGTATTTGTGTAAATTTTTGTCGTCGCTTTTTTGTTAACTATAAGAATAAACAGTTTTGTTTGTTAACTCTTACGTCCATATTCACCGCTAACCTGACCGCCGGTTAGAGGAAGGAAACCGAGGTTTCGCCGAAAATGTTATTCACCATCGCAAGTTAATAACTTAACTCCGGTTCAAGTTAAAAAATCCTTACCCAGGGTCACTGTCGGGTTAGTTTTAAACGCACATGCGCAGTAAGCGATTTTTCGAGTGTTCACGTTCTTGTGCAAGTTTTGAAGTAGTTTGAGTTTTGATAGATTTTTAGTTTACGATGAATACCATTCAGAAAGTTTCCACTGTTACTCAATTAGATTTTTTAGAAAAACTGGAAACCAGAAAAGTCATAAAATTCTATTATATGTAAGTGCGGCTTCATCAAAGCCAACACCTTCTCTTTTTCGTACTGCGTAAAATAAATTCTGTTGGCATTCATTTTAAACAGATAGCGATACACGAGGTTAAAAACAAGCTGGCACGAGGCGAAGATAGAAATTGTAGCTCCAGCCGGAAGTCACGGGGTTTATTTCGACCAATGGGAATCGACCAGTAAATCCAAGTTAAGAAACTCTGAGTCAAGTAACTGGAGGTCGAAAAAGAGCTGTGAATGAGCTTGATTCATGTGACGTCATGATCTCGTGATGAGGAGAGCACGTGAATATGTTATGGTTTGTCTCCCGCTTAACTCTAACCTAATAATTCTTTGTGTACTATTTTGCTCTTGTTCTTATACATTATAACTCGATTACAGTAAAAGATCAGATAATTGTATAGGGAAAAAAATCGGTTTTTAAAATCCCAGTAAAAATATTCGAGTGTTTAGTTAACGTGATGAAGCGTAAGGATTTTAAACCATCTCCTCACTTATGCTCTGACCGTTAAAATCTCAACACTTCTACCAGACTTACTCTCGACCAATAGGAACAGAGTATGCCGGCCAATAGCGAAGCGAGCTCTGGGATCGCCTCGGCACCCAAACTCAATTCCTATTGACACACCCACTCCCTAAGAGTCACCATAGGCTGTCCCCTGATTGGACCACACATCCGCAAGCAAATGCACCCAAATACTCGCTCTTTTTGGGCGAAATTCAGACGAGGCGGTCTTTCCGACGGCGCGGGTAACACTGTGCCAAAAGAATCTCCGACCTCCTTTTTATTAAAGTCCGCTCTGGTGGACAAGGCTTTAATTTAATTACACACACATAACAAAACAACACAAATGCTTTTACTCAATATCACCACACACTTAAATTCTCATTTATTCCTACACCCAAGTAAATTATTTAAATTTCTCATGTTATTACTTTAATTATCAACACAATATTTTATAATTAAGCAGCAAAGGGCTAAGTGAAAGCTGAACTCATGCAACTCATTCATTTCATCATGATTGGAGATTGAGCTTCCCTGCGGGAAGCAGGTTCTCCTATAAATCCATCAACTTATGCTCTGACCACTTTGAATAATCTTGTTTTCAATACCAAACATTTTTAGAAATCGTCGCCAGCTCCATTCCTATACTATTTTTGTGTTCACAAAAGAAACTTCTGCTATAAAAGGAATTTGGATAGATATCTACAGGAATGTAAATATTTTTTGTTTATTTTAAATTAAATTATATAGAGAACATACCTAAAAAGACAAAATATATTTAGTTAACTTAAATTTTAATTATTTTACTCATCTTCAGAGTAGTTAATAGATATTTCTGTATTAAATTATCTAAAATAAAAACACAACAATCAAATATGCAACCCTACATGTCATATATTAAAACAAGTTTTTGTCTCTCTCCCTATATATATATAATATATTATATATATATATAGACAAATATGTATATATATAATGTATTATATATATATATATAGACAAATATGTATATATATAATGTATTATATATATATAGACAAATATGTATTACTATATAATTTTATTCTTTTGGGAAACAAATTTCGAAAAGCATTCACTACAGAAATGAAAAAATAACTTAATTTACTACAGGCTCATTTTTGTTTATACTTGAAGATAAATTAAAAACTATTTTCAAACATTAGAAATGCAAATTACCATTTACCTTTTGTAAAGTTATAAGTAAAAACAATTATATATATATATATATATATATATATATATATATATATATATATATATATATATATATATATATATATATATATATATATATATATATGCAACATTTTTAAAGCCTTTACTCGCAGCACCATTTTAGTAAAAATACATTATTTATCGAGAATTTCATTCTGAATGTGGTAAAAAATTAAGACATTAAAATTTTTTAATTAAATTGTGTATATTATGGAAGATAAATTGGTGTGTATATATATTGAATATAAAAGTCCTGTTCTCTCCTGCATGGTCAAAATAATGTCATTTTTGAATTCATAATTCTTTTACACAAAAAAATAATTATAAAATATTTGTGTGGTGTACGTATTTATTATGTAGTATAGGGGTTTCTTAACACAACATCTGTTTTTCAGAATTTGACTGGTATAAATTTGTCACACAGATATATATATATATATATATATATGTATGATATATGTAAATTTTTTTTTACTATGGATAACATTTATTGGTATTTGCAGAAGGGTTATCAAAATGTAAAATTCATTAATTCTGATAAGTTTTACATATAGACTATACACATATTATTGAAGTATAATACAGTTTATTGTAGAAATCTATGCAACCCCAGCTGAAATGTATTAAGCATAAGAATACTCTAGATTTTAATTTTTACATAAGTATTAAAATCTAAAAGGTTCATCTGTATTGATACTATCCTGCTTATAAATTTAAGTCCTGAATAAATTTGTTGTATTGAGTTATTTACAAATATTGACCCAAGAAGTGTTCTTAGATCAGTTCTATGATATTTAACAGTAATTAAGATCATGAAACCAAATATGATTTTACATATAAACATTTGATTCTGTAGGATATTTACTTTCTAAAAGCAATAGAAGTATTAGAAATTTTAATATATCCTTTTTCATTTCTCTATTTACCCTTAAAGGAATAACTTGACAAATTGCTGTTCGCAATAATCTACATTAATGCAAAATTCAGTAAAATAAAAAGGTAATTTCAGAAAAATTTCAAAATTATTTTTAATGGGTTAATTGTCCAAAATCACTGGTATTTTTGTGTGACGTGTATTGAGAGGGCAAATTTGTGGAGCACTTTTATATAATAATATAGACTATCTAATTTCTTAAAATCATAAAACCGCCAAATGCTACGATATACAACCAATAGTAGAAACTGTTCATGATCATGTTTGAACACAGTAATTATAGTGATATAATTTTTTTTTAAAATTCGGATGTCTTTTTGATTGGCAAAATTAGTTGGCAGTTTAATATGTATGTTACAAATTTTGGAATGGTATGAGTACTGATTTAGCATTTCTTAGACAAACTTTGAAGTAATTAATTTTATATTTGAAGTTAATATATTTTCAAAAATGAAACTTCAGAGCAAGAATTCTGAATCTATTTTCTTAATGTTTCATTTTCAATTTTATTTAATATAAATATTATGTATAAAAGGATACTTAAGATGCATAATCAGTGATAACAAAATAACATGTCAATACATTAATCCAAATAAGTTTAATTTTGGATGAACTGAAGTATATTTAACACTATACATACAATAACTGGTAGAAATATGTATGTATTAAGTGTTGGTATGTTCAGTGTAAAAAATCAAATATTCCCATTAAAACAGAAGATAATGCTTCGTATATTTTAAAGGAACAGATTGTAGGAATTTTGTAATTAGTGTGAAATTCAAAAAAAAAAAAAAAAAAAAAAAAAAAGAAAATCCTTTGTCAATTTTATTTTGATGTAGTATATGCAATGTAAAGATTTATTAATAAAAATAAAAATTAATGTAAGGAAAACTAGAGTGGTTTAAAAATAAATATAATAAGCTTTAGTATTTAATATGTAATTTTACAGTATGATAAACAAATGTGTTATACAAGGGTTTATTGTACTTGAAATTGTATCGAGATATTTTACTAAAAATAGTTACATAGCCATTTTATATGTGTATTTGTTTTTTTTATTTGAAACTTCTTTCTATATATAAGTTGCATGATTTAAGTTTTCTAATTTGTTTTATGTAAATTCAGAAAGTTGATTGTATAGATTTAAGATCTGAAATTTTAAAATTCTTAGGATATTTCATTTGATCTGGTTAGTTAGTCAGTTAGATCCTTTATTTGTTCACTATTTGTCCTTATAGTATAGTGTTACATTCATATATAGAGTATGCTTTATTTACTTATAGTGTATTCATGTAATGTTAAAATTAAGTGTCAATAAATAATGCATATTAAAATGAGTATGATTATTGAATAAAACTGTCCGATAAGAATTTTCTGCTTTATTATATGAGAAATTTTCATGAAAACAATTTAATTTGTTCTACTTTAAAATAATTTTATTAAAAAGCCTATTTCTTTAAGCATATTTCTTAATTTATTTTTAAAAAGTCAAGTTCATTTCTTTCTGAATGTTGGAGACAGGCATTTCTAAAAAAATTCAAACCTTTTGAAGGGTAATAATTACAAAGGAAGTCAAACTATAAAACATATCAAATGTTTGTTTATAATGAGATTATTTCAGATATCCCAAACCTTTAAATGATGTTAAAAACAATTTCATTTCCATCACAGAAGAATTCCTAATTATTAATCAAAAACTTTCATTATTAACCAACTATTATTTTATACACTCTGCTCTCAAAAAGTGTGAATCTCTTGTTAAACATTAGAAATAGGTATGAAATTTTTTAAATAAACAAAAATATATCCATGTCATTGACAAATTTTATTATAAATTCATTTCCAAAATTATATTTACTTGCATTTCCTGTTTCTGAATGTTCCATACTCTTCTATGAGAAATTATAGAGATAGTATTTCTAAAAACATTAAATATTTGTAGCTGGTATTTACTAAGGGAATCAGAGAATGAAAGGTATAAACATTAACATTTCAAAATAGGACCATTTCATATCTGCATGTTTCTAATAAATTACACTATTTTATGAATTTATGAGGAGTGATACACTATACGTAGCAATAAGTAATTGTACACATATGAGAAGTTTTTCCAAATTCAATGGTCTCAATTCTATACTGTAAATCATTTACGTGCGTAAATAAACTACATGAAAACAAAGGACTGATTATTAGGATGCTAAAAAATAATCTAGAACTATTAATAAATATATAAACAAACACTGCAAGAAGCTACCGGCTTCGCACACTAACACCTAATGACAAAATATACTAAACTGAAACAAAAATTATTCTAAAAAATTACGAGAAGAATACTTCATACCTAATTATTAAACAATGATAATGCAAAAATATAATAAATAAAATTTCAGAAATAAGCTTCACACACAAGAAGTAAACATATCAAGCATACGAAATTTACACACTGATTCAAAACGCGGGGATATGTTGCTATCCTCTTCACGTGATTTCGCCTAGGCGTCTCAATGTCTGTGAATCAACCTCATTGGAGTTCTAACCTGGGGTTGACTGCCGGTTACTTAACTCCAGGTTTCATCGCTGGGTCAGGTTAGCGGTGAATACGAGTGTTAGTCTTTATTAGCTAACGAAGTAAACTCAATACCCATATAATCATAACAGTTTTCGGCGCTCTGCCTCAAATTTACTTTAGATAGTGAGATTAAAAGAGCACTTCAACATAATTAATAATTACAATTACATATTTCCTTCGTTCATCAGGTAATTCACTCATTTTAAAAGTCTTCTGAAATTAAAAATGATGTATGTTTTCTTTATCGAAATGAAAACATCGTTTACATATTCAGAAAATTAACTTTTATTTATTTTAAAAGCAGGAATAAATTGGTTATTTAGTGCCTAATCATTTTGCGTGATTGCTTTATTTTCTCTAATTTAAAAATAAAATAATCAAAATCAATCTATGAGCTACAGTGCTGAACGAAAAAGCTCAGATGGCAACAAAAATTCCTCTCGTTCTTTTAAGTTAATATTCTTTTATCTATAAAAATTTTATTAGATTTAACTAAAATGGATATATTTCGGATTAACTATAATTCTAAATCTGATATGTGTAAAAAGCATTGCGTAAAGTATAGAAGAGCAGAGCATCTATATTAAAAATTAAGTCAAGGACTCGACCAGGGAATTGGAAGTATTTAATGATAGAAAAAATGCCTGACTAATTTGTAATGAGCGAGTTAAGAGTTATATTCACGTTGCAACAAGAGGGCTATTGGCGACAGGCCTCGTAATTTTGAACCTCGTTCAAATGATGAGGACGACACCTGAACTGGATTAAAATTTCAGACCGACAGTTTCGAGGAGTTTTAATTAATTCACAACTTTCGATAAAGTGTAAGATTAGTTTAATTTCAATTCTTCATCCAGACGCTTCACAGAATTTAAAAAATTTTTATAGACATCTTTTAATTACAGACAAACAATGTGAACAGCAGAACATTATTAAACTAAAAGTTATCTTTTTAAATGATTTTTTTTACAGCAGACACGAAAAAAATATTTAAAACATTCCTAAATGAGAAAGTTTATCGATTTGGGGATGTCAAGTCGGTGCATCATAAAATTTTTCCACTGTCCACGGTTTGTCACAATTTACAAGCTACGATAATTTCAGTTGGCGATATTATTTTAGAAGTATACCTCAAAAATAAGTATTCGTAGCCAAGAATAGATACTTTTAAAAATATATATCCTGGCGTTACCTATCACAGCTAATCACGTCAAAATTAATTCAGAATGAACTTAAAATTTTTTAATTTAATTAATAAAGACACAAAACTGAATTCTGCCTATTCTAGACAAAAGAGGGAAGCAAACTTTCTTATGTACCAATTAATTCTACTCGAAAAAATCAACTATTTCCTGTTGCGTTACCACCTCCTATACTCTAACATAGAAATTTTTTTTTTAAATAACAATTTTAAGGTGATTTTTTTATCATGGATGAGACCACTACACGCCAGAAACGAAACAGTGAGAAGCCGGTGTTTCCACGCCAAACAAAACGTAGTCGATCGCATCTGCAGGAAAGGTCATGTCCAACGTGTTTTGGGAGGTGAAAGGGACCTTCTAAATTGATTACTTTGAAATAGGCAAATCAATTACAAGAGAATATTGCTCCAATCCTCTTAATTAGCTGGATGCCAAAATTCGCGAGAAGAGACCTGCCTTGAAGGGGAAAAAAAAACATCTTTCACCAGGACAACAAAATAGTGCACAAGGGTGCGTTGGGAAAATTGCGAGATTTGGGCTACGATTTGCTCGGCCATCCTCCTTATTTTCCTGATTTGACACCTTCAGATTTCCATTTTCACAAACTTAAAAAAAAATTTGTGTCTTGAAAGCGCTTTGCGTTCAATGAAGTTGAGAAAGGCATAGATGAATATTTTCACAGTCTTCCAGACTCACACTTCCGGAAAGGAGAACTGATGTTGAAGAAACGTGGGACAAAGTGCGTTGAAATCAATGGAGATTATGTAAAAAATAAAATAATTTTTTAACAGCAGTCTTCATTGTTAGGCCAAGAACTGTTCACTTTACTCTCGTAATGCACAACAGATCATGTCGCCCGTAATATATCAATTGAGTTTGACATGAATGCTCTAAGTTAACCTTAAAACAAAGTGGTTTTTGAAACAAAGATTTTAATGTAGGCGTTGAGTAAAGTATGAAAAGTAATAAAATAAATGAATTATAGTAGCTGTAAAAAAATAGTAATAATGAATATACGAGGAATGTCCAATTTCTGATTAACATTTAGAAACAAAAAAACTTAACTTCACTCATTATTGAAAGCGAAAGAAATGGAAGACATCTACAACCATTTTTCTTAAATCCCTCGAGTTGATTTGAAAGCATGATATAGGAACGGAATAACAGAATAAGATTCATCAAATAAAATACAAAATTAATCGCTATTTCAGACAAGGCAAGATCAATAACTATATTTTAAACAATAGTTGTTTTTATCAATTACTTCTCACCATTCGATGACGTATTTCCCAGATGTCATTAATTCATTACAACAAATTAAATTCTAGCTAATCCTTACGTTCACTTTTTGCATAAGATACGAGGCATTGTCGTAGTTTTTGTTAAGAAAGTTTAGAGCAACATCGAAAGCGTGATTAAGCTATGGTTTCCTAGGAAAGCAGCGCCGCTCTTTAGCGTCCGTAACACTACGGTGGATGACGTCACTAAAACGTTGCCTGTGTAAAGATTGGCGTGGTTTCCTAGAGAGCGGTGGATGGAACGGAACATAAAATAGCGGTGCCGGCACGTTCGTTACGATCATCAGAGCGGTAGCAACAGTTGCTCGAACGTTTTTTTACGATAGCGGCGGCATAGAAATGAATTTCAATATTTTCTGGACTCCTGAAGAGGATGAAATTTAAATCGATATTGTGAGAAATCACGATGTTTTATACAATATAAGGCATCAAGATTACAGGAAGACGCAAATAAAATAACATTTGTGGAAAAATATTGGGACCACACTGGAAAAATCAGGTACGTGATAATACAAAATTTTGTATGTTCTTTTACATACAATATAAATTACCCCAAAATCACTTTTAACTAAGTATTTAACTATCTGTTATATTTTATTTGGACACATGAAAACTGGAATTTGGAAGAATTATGTATTGTAAATGTATTTTGTTTTGTTTTCACCATGTCCATTTGTCAATAATTTTATGCTATATCAACAATTTTTCGAAAACTAATTTTATTTTAAGACAGTTACAATATAACAATCAGTAAAGTTACATAGCATTCAAAAAAGACATTGTGATGAAATGTATTATAATGTAACAATTTATAAAAAATAAATTAATGTTTGCAGGTTCTGATTGCTGTAAAAGATGGGGGTACGTGAGAAATTATTATATCCGGTTCTTCGGGGATTGCAGCCAAAAAACATTCCGAATTGCTGTCATTTTTTGATAGTTTTGCTGCTTCATAAAGACTCTCAACCAGCAATGTGGAAAGTTCAGAGGGCTTCAGTGATGTGACACAATTGTCACACACAGCACCAGCAACTATCACAATGCCAGAAATCTTTGAGCATCACTAATGATGATTATAGGGGCACGGAGGAAGATAAGTTTGAAAGTATGCCACCAAAAAAAAAGAAGAAAAAAAAAACTCACACATTCTGAAGAGCAATTAAAGCTATTGAAACAGGTAGCTGAACGAAAAACCGCTCCTCAGAATAAACCAGATGTGGCAGATCTTTTTTTTTTTTTTTGGATCTATGGCGAAGATTTTCAAAAGACTTCCTCGTAAAGAGCAGGCTGAATTGCGAATTCAGATTACTAATTTGATTAGTAATGCTGAATTGAGAAGCATGGAATCCGATGCATCACCAGCCTCCTCAACCCCAAGGAATGAAGGGATGCTTTCTGGCGAAGCCAATATTTTTGAAATTTATGTGATAGAAGGCAATGAATTGATTTTCCCATAAATAATATATTTTTGTATACTTTATTTATATGTATTAGTTGATATATTTTTGTATGAGTTTTACTTTTTTTTTAAGTATATGTTGTGATTATTAATATTTGAAACAGATAAAAAAATTATTATTTTTAAGATATTCTCCACAGACAAGATCTATTTATAGTGCTTTGACCTTTTAATGCTTTTCAAAAAAATTTTATTAGAATTCAATTAGCTTAAGCTTGTATATTTATATACTAATAGGTATATCCTATTAACTACATAGTTTTATTCATGAGAATACGATAAATGTATATAAGACATTTATGTAATTCAATTTTCTAAAGCATAAGTTATAACTTTAAAAAAAAAATGTTCCGTGCTTCTAAAGGGTGTTTTTTTGAGAGGTATAGAACTTTAAATTGCAATAAAACAACGATGTATTCTTCGATAGGTATGAATTTTTTTTTATTCGAAAGATAATCTTGTGGCATTACATTTTAAATATGATTTCTGGCATATGACTGCCACGGCTGGCTCGGATGTAGTCCAATCTGGACGTCCAATTTTCGATGACTTTTTCCAACATTTGTGGCCGTATATCGGCAATAACACGGCGAATGTTGTCTTCCAAATGGTCAAGCGTTTGTGGCTTATCCGCATAGACCAATGACTTTACATAGCCCCACAGAAAATAGTCTAGCGGTGTTAAATCACAAGATCTTGGAGGCCAATTCACAGGTCCAAAACGTGAAATTAGGCGGTCACCAAACGTGTCTTTCAATAAATTGATTGTGGCACGAGCTGTGTGACATGTTACGCCGTCTTGTTGGAACCACAGCTCCTGGACATCACGATTGTTCAATTCAGGAATGAAAAAGTTAGTAATCATGGCTCTATACCGATCACCATTGACTGTAACGTTGTGGCCTTCATCGTTTTTGAAGAAAGATTCCACCAGCCCATAAAGCGCACCAAATAGTCAGTTTTTCTGGATGTAACGGTGTTTCGACATACACTTGTGGATTAGCTTCACTCCAAATGCGGCAGTTTTGTTTGTTGACGTAGCCATTCAACCAGAAGTGCGCTTGATCGCTAAACAAAATTCGCTTATGAAAATCGGGAACAACGGCAATCTCGTTTTGGGCCCATTCGACGAATCTACGCCTTGCTTGATGATGGTTTTGATGAATTGCCAAACCAAACTGAGAATAAATCACTTGACAGCTGTTAAATCGGTCGCCATCTTGGAAAGTAATGCCAACTTAAACTTCTATACCTGGAAAAAAAACACTCTCTATATATAAATTACAACCATACAACATATAAAAGTTCAAAGTTGTGCTCAACTTCTTAATACTTATGCAATGAATTCCTTTTCATTGTCACATATGAGCACTAATTTATTACTTTAATAAATAACTTTAGAATGATTGTAATTTTTTTTTTTTTTGACAAACATTTGTTATATTAGAATCTAGAATAAGAGTGTGTCAGTGAAGTGTTGCATTTTGTTTACGGAAAATTTTGACATTTCAATGAATTTGTTAATATTTTTATATAATTTGATTCAGTAGTCAACATACTGTACCTTTTTGACATTCTATAAATTTGGAAAGCTTATGGGTTCTTTTACAAAACATTCACTTTTATTATGGAAAAAATCTTAAAATTATACTTGAATTGTATTTCTTTTTTAAAAATTAGACTCTTTTTTTTAATGTAAGTAATGGAAATAACTTATAACTTAGTTAAATAATTCACTTATAAAAATTGTATGCTTTTATTTGTATTTTTTTTGTTGTTCAATGTTTAAATATATACGGATTAAAAAATTAATTTAAACTGTGGAAAAAAGAATTATGAATAAAACTATGAAATCATGTCATGATTACTTGTATTTTCTTTACAACTATATATATACATAACACTTCCTTGGAGCATATTGTTTTTTTGTGTATCATAAAAGTATTTGAAGTCAATTAACTTTTTACACAATTCAGTACAAAAACATTATTTGTATAAGTATAATGTGTTATATATGGGATTTGAATAGATGTCTAGGGAAGCTTATAGATTCTTTTAAATTTTCCAAATGTTTACTTTTGAGAAAAAGAATTTTATGACAATTAATCCTTGGAATTACTTAGAAATAATATAATTGTTTTTGTAATTCTTTAATTTCAATGAACTAATGCTATAAAATAATCAAAAATCTTTTATTTCATTTATTGATATAATAAAAGAACATAAATAATAAAATAACAAACATAAAAAATATGTAAAATATATACAATACAGTAATTAGTTAATAATTGGTTTCGTCACTCGAAGATACAATTTCAATTATTTATTTTTCGACACCTTAAAGTGACAAGTTTTTGCAACAACAGTCAGTTGCTTGTAAATTTCACGATTACCAGATATGCATGATCAAAGCTATTTTTAGAATTTTAAACTCCTTTTGGAATTGGTGTCTATTTTAAGAAAATACTTTTCTGGTTTGTTGGAAAGCTGGACCACTGCATATATTTATCTACTTTCAAAGAATCTGGTACTTCTTGATCATCTTTATAATCTATAAAATTATAAAGTCATTGACACTGTAAATTTTATCTTCAATCAAGTATAAACTTCTGGCGCATTGAGAGAAAGCAATTGAACGTGCAATGTCAGGAGATTGTTTACAAAAAATGAACAATGTGTCTTGAAGTGTATATACTTGTATGTGCATTGATAGAACATTACAGTGGTGCCAAAGGCATTGAAATTCATATACCACATAAAAGAGGACCAGACAAAAACAGATTCTACTGTATAAAAAATATGCTCAATAAATACAATATAAAAAATAAGTTAAATATATACAGTATATAAAAAATATGTAATGAAAACACAAATTAATGCTGCACAGCATAATTTTTTTTGCCATTCAACAGCTCCAGGACTATTGATATAATTTTTAAACAATTCCCTAATTTGTGTGTGGTTTGTTGTAGTACAGATATTATGTTTAGTTAAGGGGAGGAAATTTTCAACAAGTAATGGGAGTGTGCTGTCAATATGGGTTTGACCTGAAGCAAGCACTTTTCACCTCATGCAAATTGTTGTGCAGTATGCAGGCACATATTACAACTTTTTCCATTGTTTCTGGGGCAGTTGAAATTGGACAGAAGAAATACCGGAAATAACTGCATAAAATTTTAAAAGCATTTTCGGTTGTCTTGTCTAGCTCAAAACAATCAATAATTATATATTGCTTTTGAAGCATCATGCAGTGACTGTTGCCTCAGATGCAGCTTCATCAAATTTTGATGTAGCGCAAAGGCTTCATTCCCTACAATGAGGTGAGGTACAACAGTGACTGTGTGTGTGTGTTCCAGGTAGGGCTTTTGGTGGTGGCATGTTAAATGTATTTTTTTTATTCTCCGCTCTATTTCACCCTTCAGAAATATACCAGCACACATCTCCTACTCTACCATATAAACTGACATCAAGAGCTGTGAATTTGTAGTTGACATCAACAACTACCAACATCACTATCAAATGATAGTACTTATAGCTGTAAAACAGTGATCCACTGTTTTTCAGAGCTTTGATTGAAACATGTTTGACATCAATTGCTCCGATACAATTGGGAAAATTTCATTTTGAAGAATATTGCTGGGTAATTTTTTGAAATTCCCATTGTTGATGTTGGCAATACTACATGAAACATTCTTCTTATAATGGCCTCAACTACTTCTCCTATGATCACACTTATCCACGAATGACTTATTCAGTACTGGAAGGCAAGTGAATGTAATGACTCCCCTGTGGCCAAGTGTCTGAAATAAATAAAATCATAAAATAAAGTTATGTGACATACTAAATAAAAATATTTTTTGTCATTTATTTTTCAAAAATTAATAAAATTATTTAAACTGAATTTTAAATGTATGTATATTGAGTATAAATGAGTTTTTTAATTTTCTCTATTTCTTTAAATATAAGCAACTTAATATTATAACTAGACTTAATAAAAGGTTATAAAATTTTTTTAATTTTCACTCTCTTCTCTCTCTCTCTTGTCTTTTCTTAATTAGTATTTAAATATATGCTGATTAAAAAATTTCTTTATTGAAAACTTGCAATAAACTATAAAACTGGTTTAAAATGACATACATATATATCAATACAACACAGAAAATATTACATCTTGATTAATTGAACTTACCTCACAAGAATGCATAACTTTTCTTCTGGACATATTGGCTTTTTGAGCCTGTTAGACGCTTTTGATGTTAATTCATCCTGTATGTTATTGAGCACATAATCAAACAATGCTGGCGTCAAGCAAAAGTATTGCCTGAATTTTTCTTCATTGCAATGGAGATGGCGACACACAAAAATTTGGAAAGTACTTTTGAAGATCTATTTTTGAGCAAATCGTTTTCTTCAGAATGATTGTTTTCTTCTTTTGATGATTGCTCATCCTCCAAATATATTAGCAACACTACATCTAAATTTATCCATTTTCAGCAGTCTGTAATTTGTTTACAATATGTCAGTTATTTACAGTTACAGACATAAGAGTATTCTTTTTGTAGGAAACCACTCGGTCAACGTTAAAAGACGGTCGTCTTTTCTGTGATGTTACGGACACTAAAGAAAGGTTCTGCTTCCCTAGGAAAAACCATAGCTTTACTCTTATTTCTATAAATATCTTAGCTTTTAAATTTTGTTGCCAAATCTGATTTGCTTTCCTAATGTATATTTTTGAAAAAAATCGTAATATTTCTTCCCTAACGGTTCCCCCAAGAAAGTACTTTTTAAATGCAGGTTGTTTGTTTTGCAAATTTTTAGTCAAACCATTCTGCAATTTGTGTGGTCTTCCATTAATTAAATAATACATCTGACTTTTGAGCATTTCACTAATCAAATTCATTTAAGATAAAAACTTTTAAAATTGTATTAAAATTTCATCATTAAAATTCAATTTCATGAGCTTTAAAAATGTCATCCTTTTGTCAACAATTTATTTCAAGAAAAATATCTGTTTGTTGCTAACTAGCAATATTTCCACATTTACAATTTGATGATTCTCTTTTTCTTCAAATCATCTCATCAACTTTTCCAAGAATGTATCACATTTAAAAAAGCTGGTTGTGGAGGAGGTGAAATTATTACATACAATATTACAAAGCATACATCTTAATAAACTGAATACCATGCATTCAACTGTCTAATGCGAGATAAAATATATTTTTTATAATAATTTTAAATTTAATACATAGAATAAAAAGAGACAAAACAAATAAAAAAGTAGGAGAGAAAAAATGATATAGCATTTAATATCATTGTGAATTATGTTGAAAATTTAAAATAGACATATTAAATCATTTAGCTCATGTTTGGTATGAAAACTATTTGATTTACTCAGAATTCAAGTGCACTTATCCATGTTCAATACTTTTCTTCTCTTTAAGAATTATACATTTTTATTCAGAAACATAATGTAATGATGTCAGAAAACACAGGATTTGTAAAACTTTCATGAAACTTGAAATGATATTTCAAATGAATCCAACTAAGCTGAAGTCAGTTGAGGATAAGTACTGTAAATACCAATTAAAACACAGTAAAATTCACAGCTAGTGATAACTTTTCTCTTGACTTTAAATACAAAGCTTATAGTCCAATATCCCAGGGCCCCCAGACAGTACATATTTTCTAACAAATAAAATATATAGGATACGGAAGTGCTAGTATAAACTTTGATTGCGTGCATACCTGCTAGCTTGTCTCGATGGTCAATTTACAGGTAACAGGTGTTAAAGGTCGGTAAAAACAGTACTAACTTTTCTCAAATTCTACAGGTTGATTTTTACGTATGTTTTAAAACACATCGTTAAAAATTCATAATCAGTACTGCCAGACACGTTACATTGGCAGTAACTTTTAACAGACGCTTAAAAGTTTCCAAAAATGTCATGCAACTTTTCTTATTTTTTAAAGCTTGATATTTATATATGATACTCTGTGAACTACTTCAATATTTGTTGTAAGCTGCCAGACCAATCGGATGGGCCAAACATCCCCCAGACACACCTAAAGGGTCGCTATGCGTACGAGTGTCATTATTTGTCTACTTGAGTGTGAGAGAGACATCTCGTCCATTCTCCCCCCTACTCTTTATGTGTGTGCATCTTGGTATTCAGTCTGAAGCAGGGGTTTGCACCCTTTTAAGCGGTGGCGTGCCAAACCAATCAACCTATAGCATTCAGTGTGCCACGCAATAAGACATTTTTGAAACAATTCGATTTCCGCTATAATGTAAGTAAAGTAAAGATAAGAGATCAGTAATACAGATATTTACAGTCTTATTATATATTAATTTTGCATCATTAAAAGATATTTTTTAATGTAAAAATATAAATTGCATAAAATATATTGATTTCTTCAACAAAAATAAAAAGAGAAAATGTACACATATTATATATTTAAAAAAATATTTATTAAAATAAAAAAACATACGTATTACTCAGTATTTCTATCGATCACAAAGTCGATATGGCAAAAATTTTTACATATACCATAACTCAAGTTCCATTACCCTTGTGCCATTTTGATGGTGGAATTTGTGAGACTCAAAAAAATCTATTTTAACGAAATGTCTGGAAAAAAAGAAAGCGTGTATCAGTGTGAACATGCGTTAGAAGTTATAACTTCTTTGGCTTATATGTATTGAATTGTATAATAAAGTTTTATTTTTAAGTAATCTTATGTATAATTAACAAATTTATTATTATCATTATTATTTCAAACTGTATTTTTAAAAAATCGTTAGGACAGAAAAGGTATAAGTATAGACAAAATTTTCATTTTCAATACATAATACTAAAAAAAATGTTATTGTATGTATTTTGAGAAAAGTATCATCATTATTAGTCTATTTCCATTATGCTTATGGGTGCTTCAGTACATACTTTTGTTATAAAAGGCTTGTGGTAACTAAAGTAAGAAATGTAGGTTTTGCACTCAATATCGCTTAAGTATCTCGAAAAGACTGCATCAATCGCAGTATTTGATTTTGTCGTTGATATTATTCTGTTGTTTTGTAGAGATAAGGTGAAATTGTCTTTTCAAAATTGAATCAATTGTAGAGATTTGTCTAAAGCAAAATTGACATTAAAATCTACACTTAAAATCATAGGTATTTTATCATAATTTTTATTAAGTAAAGCAGAACCTCTTGATGTACATGGTAATAATGATCGATGAAGGAACTCGATAATGTCATCCAACTTTTTGTTCGGAGTAATATATACTGCTACAATTATAATTTTTTGTCTATTATCTATTATGCATTCAGCCAAGCACAAATCCTCCACTGAAGATTGTATGGTACCATAAATATCGGATTGACTGACAGAACATTCCATGGATGGAGTTATAATGTTAACAGCATCGTTAGAATTTTGATATATCGCAACTCCTCCTACTCTCGTATTTGGTCATTTATTCTTCACAATGCAGTTGAAATTTGGAATAGATATATCACTTTTATTGCCCCATAAAACTAAAATATTTGAATTTCTTATTACTGAATCTTGTAAGTCTACAGCGTGAGCTGTAAGACTTTGGCAATTAAAAGTAAAAATCGATAAACCTTGTCTGTTCGTTATGAAATAAATCAAATCTTCATTGATAGTTTGTAGTTTGTTCAATGAAAGTTGTTTAAACTATATATGATTTAAAAACTCGCTTCTTAAACTGGATTTAGAAATTCCATTCCATTGAAAATTTAGTAAACACAATCTTTTATTGCCAAACCATTGGAAGAAATGTTGTGTTGCCTCTAAATTTTAAAATAGATTGTTTGTATTATTTCCTTAAAAGAATTTTAAAACTGTATATCCAACAAACTCACCTTAAACTAATTTTTGACAGATTTTGAACCATTTAAATGCCTACTTCGGGTAGATTAAAGACTCACTTCTGATTTTTTTTAATTCATAAAATGGATTATATTGACTTCTAGGTAACATAAAAACAAAACAAAGTATGTGTCACAAAGCTAAAAGAGGAAAGGCTTGTGAAAGCTGCTGTTGAATGAGGAGAGGGGAGTGGGTGCTAGCTCAGGGTTAATAGACAAAAAACACAAAAGAATTTTAAAAGCCGTAATTTTTAATCTATTTTTTCAATCTTTGAACAGATTACGGATAATACTATTCTACATATGGAAAAAAAGTTTTGTTAGATTATTTTTATAAATAATGAAATTATTAAATATTTAATTAAAATTTTGAGTATTTTTTTGAAAAATCGCAAAAAAAAAAAAAAAAGATTGTCATTTTTTAAATTTTTATAACTGATTCTAAAAGAGAAAAGCATGAACTTGTTAGAATAAAATATCAATTCAGTAACTTGAAAGGAAACTTAAAGGGAATGATTTAGAAACCATTTTTATAAAAGCGTATCAATTTTGACTCATTTTAAAAAAAAAATCCCAAGAAATAGAAAATATCATTATTTTGTTTTAAAAATATACCATATCATGGTGAAAAGAATGATCTTTCCGATTCTGTAATTATTTTTTGTCTGAGATAAATAGTATGAGTTGGATGGCGTTTTTTAAAACGAGGGGAAAATTTGGAACTTCATTCATTTCTACCTTACATTCATCGCTAACCATAACTGGTAACGCGTAACAGAAATTTCTGCCTACCGTGCCATAAGAAGTTAACTTCAAAAAGATGTCGAACATAATCCGTCTCACATAGATATTGTAGTAATTGATGGATTTTTTTCTACTTCACACAATGAAAAATATCCCCAAAACGTTAAGCAGTATTTTAAAAAAAATGTTGCATATGGTGACAAATACAAAAAGATTTGATATTATTTTCGATCAATACTTTTCTCCATCTATAAAAGATTACGAAAGATCTCTCAGACATGAATAAACACCATTGGGGTTAAATATCACTAAACTTGATCAAATTCGACCATCTAATTTCGCCAAAGAATTTTAATAAAAATATGGTTCAAACAAGCTCTTGCTGATTTTTTTATACTACACTGATCTACTGAAGAGATGGTACCATTTATAAACAACAAAAATATTGCCGTTAATTTCAAGAAGTGTCACTCTTTTACTGTCACTAACAATTTAGTTGTATCTGATATTGGTCATGAGGAAGCTAACACTAAGATTATTCAACATACCTACAATATTGATGCTCAAACTAATTTTGTTATCGATGTTCTGATACTGCAGCAATCGTGTTGGGCAATATGCATCATTTAAAAAATAATGATTACCATGTGTGGATATTAACTGGCATAGTACATAAATTAAGATATATTGATATCACTAAGGTTTACGAACAATTAGGACATTCTTTAAGCCGTTGTTTGCCAGGATTTTATGCAATCACTGGGTATGATTGCAATCTTGATTTTTTTAAAAAGGACAAGCAAAAGTCATTTAGTATAATGAAGAAAAATGAAGAGTACCAATAAGAATATATGAAATTCGGCAATTCAGATTTATTCAGAGACTTAGAACTAGAGGAAAAATGTGTTTAACAAAATAAAGAAATTTATTTGTGAAGTTTATAATGTTCCTGGAATGATTGACGCAGATGCTGCCAGACTTCAACTATATTCATCAACTCTTATTAGTTTCTGACTTCAATGAAGAGTTCAATCGAAAGAATGTTAAAAACTTTGATGCGAGCAACGTGCAAAAGTGAGCTTTTGCAGCAGTTTCGACGAGCTAATTACATCACTAGCCTCTGGAGTAATGCTCATATGAAGGGACTTAGTATTTTTAGTCCGGAAAATAATGGGTGGACATTAGAAGACAAGCACACATTTCAACTGGTTTGATGGGGACAAGTTACCAGCCTTTATTAGCGAATCACTTCAAAATGAATAAGGTATTCTATTTTCCCTTTGAATAATTATTATAAACTTGTAAAACTCTTTAATTTTTAACTATATTATTTATTTTACAGAAGAAGATACTAAAGATGCTGATGAAGATAATAACAATATTCAATATCAACATTGGATTGATGATGAGATATTAAACTTCAATGATAATGATAATGAAGATTGAAAATTTTTTTAAAAAAAATTACACTTAATTTACTCTGAATAATGATTATTATTTACTTGAATTATTTTGAAATGTTCCAATAGTAAAAATTGTATTCCTTTGCTTCTTACTAGATGCCAAAAAACTATTATTTTATTAAATTGATTGCTGTTTAAAACCATAAATTTTCTGAATATTGCTACTAAAACACATTCTTCATAAGTCAGCAAAGGTTTGTTCATAATTAGCATTACGAGTTCAAATGTACTTATATTTTATTATGCAATACTTATTGTTATAATTAAGCGTTAAAGTATTACTTAAAAACTACTGAAGTCTTCCATTAGACTATTAATAAGAATATTTTATAATGCTTTGTTATAAAACTATTTAACTATCACACTGCACTCATATGCAGAGAGACCCTTTAGGTGTATCTGGGAGGATGTTTGGCCCATCCGATTGGTCTGGCAGCTTACAACAAATATTGAAATAGTTCACAGAGTGTCATATATAAATATCAAGCTTTAGAAAATAAGAAAAATTGCATGACTTTTTTGGAAGCTTTTAAGCGTCTGTTAAAAGTTACCGCCAATGGAACGTGTCTGGCAGTACTGATTATGAATTTTTAACTATGTGTTTTAAAACATACGTAAAAATCAACCTTTAGAATTTGAGAAAAGTTAGTACTGTTTTTACCAACCTTTAACACCTGTTACCTGTAAATTTGCCGTCGGGACAAGCTAGCAGGTATGCAGGGACTCAAAGTTTATACTAGTACTACCTTATCCTATATATTTTATTTGTTAGAAAATAAGTAATGTCTGGGGGCCCTGGGATCTTGGTATATTAGATATTCTGATACTAATAAATACCAATAAACTTAAAATGGAAACAAATGAAAAAATCAATATGTATCCTTGCTTACATATGCTTTTAACACTAATGGAACATATTTTTTAAAAAAAATTGTTCTATGCAAAATTTCACAAATACTTAAAGCCACCAAAGAAATATATTATTTATTTTTTAGATATGACTGGTGATAAAATTTGGAAAAGTAGTTAAACGATACATTCATATAGAGATTAAAATAATGCAAGCTTTAGTGGTTAGTAATTATAAATAAATCTAAATAAAATCCTCTAATTAAATACAATATTCCATTATGAAAATCATCTAGGTGTGCCACGTTTTTCATCTTAATACATGATAAAATTTTAATTATTTTTCTATTCATAGTAAAAACTGAAACACAGTTACAGATTTTTTATTTTAGGCATTATTCATTTTAATTGAATTTATGTATTAATAATTAATGTATTAATATTAATAACTTTTAAGTTTATTCAAGGATGTCCTATCGGTCACAGAATCAGGTAATTTGGTATTTTTTGTTGATATTGTGTATCATGAGCTCTATTAAAATATTTTAAAGAAAAATTTTAAATTATCAGCGCGAAATTTTGATATTGGAAACAACTTTATTTTTTAACAGGGTAATAACGCCAAGCGCACTGCTATCAATGTATGCCACTGGTGTCTCTATAACTGTCCCAAAATTATGAAAACACCTCCTAAATCACTTTATTTAGCTCAGTAGAACATATTTGGTGAGACTTTTATGTAAAAAAAAAAAAAAAAAAAAAAAAAAAAAAAAAAACATGACAAATGAACACAAAATGTGAAATAAAAACAATCACAGAAGGAAAACCGATGCAGAAATTACAAAAAACTGATTAAATCTATACCAAGATGCTTAAAAGTGTTAGTAGGATAGGTTTCAGTGTCTACAAAGTACTGAATTAAGAAAAAAATACAATATTTAAAACTAAGTTGAGATTTTTATTAAGTGTACGAAGACTTTTGTGGAGTAATTTTTAGTAGCTTTTTGATTATTAATTTTTTTAAAAAGAGTTAGACTATTTTTTAAAAAATAATTATGTCATTCCATTAAGAACAAGTTGAAGATATCAAAAAATTACAATTACAATATATTAATTTTTATTAATCGAAAACATTAAATTTTATAAGAAATTGCAAGTGTACGAATACTTTTGTGGCCCACTGTATGAATTGTTGGTTGACAGTATAATATATCAGAGGTTTCTTTTCATAAAAAGGATCGCAACATAATCCAGCCATAAAGAAACTAATTTCCTTTGAAACAGAAACCTTTCACATTGACACATTACAAACAATAGTTATGAGAAAAAGTAGCAACTTTCCTTATTTTTTTACATCTCTGGGAAAGTGAGACAACTGTCAAACATATCACATTACTCCATTTTGGGAGGCTATATTGCTTTATTTTCATCATCTATGACAAGGAACGTTTCTTGTATTATAGGTACCCTGAATTAAATATTGATTCCCATGTAAAAAATGAAATAAATATTATTCTGTTTGAGGAAAAGTCAAAATTATGTACTGGATAGTTCATCAAAGTTGTTATGCACATTATTTTTATGGTTTCTTTAATATCCAACTATTACAAAAATATAATGAAACTAAATTACATAATATAAAATCACCAATATATGTTTAAAAAAAATGTTATTCAGAAAAAAATATATTGTGGCTACACATTCTAACTAGAATCAAATTAGCTGACTGGACGTTTTAAATCGAGAAAAAAAAAATGAATGTATAGAATAAATCATTATGAATTGAACTTCGACAAAATAAAAATTTCAACATTAAGAACAAAATTTTTTAACATACCTTACTTTAGTCCAGTGAAATAACTGAAATAGTGGAGACTTGGCTAACGCCTTATGCTCCGATAAAATTTTGATTAGTTTTTAATCCAAGTTGTAATACACAGTTCGTGATTGCACTGTCCATCAGTAATTTGAATTATCCCGTTGTGCTTCAACTGAGATTAATGAAAGTACAGTATAGAGTAACTGGAATTTTAGAATCTATTGGATGATGTCAGAAATTTTTCTACTTTTTGAACATGCTCTATTGGCGTAGATTTAAATAAAGAGCACTTTTTGAGTTCCTCACACCTCGGGCATTCCTCTTCGGCACGGTCAAAGGAAAAGAGGTTGCTTGTCATTGGTAGATGTGCAATGACGTAATTATTATGGGTTGCCTGGTTTGGCGTTTTAGCATTTTTCTATGCCGTTGATTGATTGAATATTAACGTCGCACTGTTCAGCTACACGAGGGCTTTGGGCGACGGACCACGTAATTTTGAACCATGGTCAAGTGACGTGGACGACACCTGAGCTGGCACCCCCCTCTCCTAACTACCACACCACACCAACGGGAGGACGTTTCAGCTCTCGACAGATTTAACGTGCATCGCTGCCCTACACGGCGGGTCTTTAGTGGTACTGGGCTCGAACCCGTGACAAAGCAAGCCACGGTCCGATACCTATACCACTCGGCTACCGCGGCCACTTTTCTATGCCGTAGTGGTTCATTGAAATATAAAAGTTTTGTTCCCATTTGGGAGATTGTTTTTCAGGCAGTTTTTTCTTCCGTGTCTTGAGTATAATAACTAAATTCCCTTGCATATGAAATTTTCACTGTAAAAAAAAACAATCGGTTCTTTTTTTCATTCACGTAAATCAAAATATTTTTAATGGATTCAATTTTGTAGAAGAAATATATATTTGAGCTTAGTAACTGCGGAACTCAATTACAAATAAAAAAAATTGTTATATAATTTTTAATAATCCATTTACTGTGATTAATAATACTTTGAAAAAGAATTACATGTTTCGAGTTTTATCCTTATGTAAGAAAAAAGAAGTCACTTATAAATAAAGAAAAAAAAATATTTTTTTTATAATATATATTTATTGGTAATAATATAATGTACATTTTAAAGGTAAATGAATTCGTTCTTATATCAGAATGAATTTGTACAGGCAAGTGATATTTTAAATTATTAGCTTAATTTCATTTTTGTAATTAGTGATTTGTTTTTTGTGTACATATATATATATATATATATATATATATATATATATATATATATATATATATATATATATATATATATATATATATATATATATGTCAGGTTTGAAAAGTTTAGGTTCAAAATTAAGGAAGTAATAAATGAAAATAGAGCGAACTCTTTACCATCGCGTAAGGATTTATGAGTAAACAAGCCTGTTAAAAGGAGCAACGAGCGCTAACGAAGGCGAACGCATACTAAGGAAGGACTTGGCTGGTGTCTCCTCGCTGCGATGTTGTATTTGGTAACACCCGGTTGCGCGGCAAAAGGTCCGCCATGTTAGATTATATATGATGAAAGCGTAATAAAGGAATATTATAAAGATGATACCCTCCTCATTTTACCAGCAGGCCTGGGGCCTGTCAAGAGCCGGCAGGATAAATTAACGAACCGAAAAATATGCGAGGAAACCAAACGAATTAACTTCAACAATTTTTTTTTTCGAACGAACGACTGCATTGAAAACGATACTACCATGGAAGACGACTCTTTCCGGCAGGAGTCACCAGTCAACACATCCAAAGAGAATCAATCCTTCTTTTTTCCTGAATTTGATCTTAATAAGTTTAGTAGTTTTAACAGCTTTCTTAGCTGTTTTGATCAACAATGTTTGGAATATCAAAAAGACGAACAATGGAAGAAGCAAAATATTCCTAGATATCTCACGGGAGTTTATCTTAAATTTTGGTATGAAAACCAATTATTTGAAAAGTCTTACGAAGAAAGTAAACAACTATTAATGACGGTGTTCGATGCGACGAAACAAGAGGATATTCGAAAATTTCAAAACCTAACATTAAACGACACTAAAGAATTAATTTCCTTTTTTACGGAAAAACTTTCATTGGGGAAGAAACTAAATTATGATGACAGTTCAATTGTGGAGCATATGACATTATCTATTCCTTTAGAATTTCAAAAGTTCCTAGTTATCAAGAAGATTTCGACACCCTGCGAATGGATCTCAACGATGCGACAATTAATCGCAGTAACACCGGACAGCGCAGACCGAAAACCGTTAGATACTGGAAGTTATACCCGATGGAATCACGCATACGGTAGTGTACACAGAGGAACTGATGCACAGAATCGATTCCAGTCAAGAGGAAATCATGGACAGCCACATCAATCGCACATGATGAGATTCAGTGGGAGACAACAGAATCGACATAATCTTTACTCGCCCAGAAACGAAACTAACCAGAGGCAAGGATGACAACTAATTATTGAGTCAATGGTATGTTCCAAGCACTTTTGTACTCTAATTGACACAGGAAGCAATGTGTCATTAATTCCAATAAATTTAGCTAAACAATTAAAAAACATTAAAATTATAAAAAATAGTAATGTAAAAATAAATCAAACTTGTGGGACTATTCAACCCAAAGGTATAATTAAAGTTTATATGAATATTGGATGTATATCTAAGCAAATAGATTTGTTTGTAATTGATACTGAATTGCCTTATATTATTTTAGGACTTGAATATTTACATTTATTTAAGCTTGACATTAGTATTCGTAACATGTGTATTTTTCAATGTGGTAAAAATTTAAGTAATATTAAATATGTAAATAAGTGTGTTGGTGAGTTGAGAACATATCATGGGACATATTGTAAAACTCTTAATAATGATCAAAATATGAACTACTATAATGCAAATAATGAAGATAATATTAACGTTAAGAATAATAAAGATTTAGATCAAGTACCAGACAGCCCTGAAGCTGATCTGAAAAGATTGTTTAACCCAGCCATGGTTGTTGAGGACACAGTACCAAAACAAACTAGTGAGCCATGGGAAGATTTAACCCAACTTCTTGACAAATTTCAAACCATATTTTCACAAAATAAGTATGATGTAGGTTGTATCAATTTAGAGCCTCAAAGAATTCATTTAATCTCAGACCTTCCTATAAGTTTACGCCCTTATAGAAACAGTCAACAAGAATCTAAAGAAATACAAACACAGATAGAAGAATTGTTAAAAGCAGGTTTTATTAGACCCTCCCATAGCCCATATGCTGCCCCTGTAACTTTAGCATACAAAAAGGATGAAGGGAAAAGATCAAGATTATGTATCGATTATAGAAAACTAAATGAAGTCACACGAAAAGATTCCACCCCTGTACCTCTGATAGACTTTGTAATTGATAATTTAACTCATGCTAAATTTTTCTCTACGCTCGACTTAACAAGTGGTTATTGGCACATTAAAATTCATGAAAAAGACGCAGAGAAACTGGCTTTCACAACTAATTTTGGACTCTATGAATGGTTAAGACTTCCATTTGGCTGGAAAAATTCCCCAGCTGTTTTCCAAAGAACTATAAGGCAAATTTTACAAAAATATCAGTTAACTTTTGCTTTAAACTATTTTGATGATATAATAATTTTCTCACAATCTTGGGAAGAGCATTTAACTCATTTAGATACAATATTTCAAATTTGTAAAAAAGAAAACATTAAACTTAAAAAATCAAAATGTCAGTTTGCACAGGAAAAAATAAAATTTTTAGGATATGAAATAACACAAGGTCATTATTCCCCAAGTAATCCAAATATTGAAACAATTAGAAAATTAGCACCACCTAAAGATGTGAAAGAACTCCAAAGATTTCTTGGTTCCATCAATGTTTATCAAAAATTTATTAAAGATTATGCAAAACTTAGAGTTCCATTAAATAAATTACTTAAAAAAAGATGCAATTTGGAATTGGTCACATGAATGTCAAGAAGCTTATCAAAAGTTAAAGAATTGTTTAATATCAAAACCTATACTTAAATTATACAACTCACAATTTCCATGTCATGTGTTTTGTGATGCAAGTCAGGAATCAATAGGCGTAGTTTTGAAACAACAACACCCAGATGGAACACTTTACCCCATAGCTTATCACTCGAGACAATTACTTAAACATGAAAAAAAAAAAATTATACAATTTCAGTAAAAGAGTGTTTAGCAATTATAGATGCCTTAGATAAATTCCATTGTTACCTACATGGATCCAAATTCACAATACATACTGATCATGCTGCTTTACAATGGCTTAAAAGTGTAAAACATTTAACTGGACGTTTATTTCGGTGGAGTTTAAAACTTTCTCAGTATGAATATTCGATAGTTTATATAAAAGGTAAATTAAATGTTGAAGCAGACATGTTGTCGAGGAACCCTGTATGCCATTATATATCACCCATTTGTCATTTTTCAAATACTGATGAAATTATTAAATACCAAAATTCAGAGAACATTAATGATCCAAAATATATAAAAATTAATAATGTATTAACAGTTAAGAAAAAGAATTTAATTAAAATTGTAGTACCGTTATCTTTGAGAGAAAAATTAATTACAACTGCACATGAACAATTTGGTCACCCAGGTGTAAAAAAGATGTTAAAATTAATTTCCCCAATTTACTACTGGAAAGACATTATATTAGACATTTCAAATTTTGTTAAATGTTGTGAAACATGTCAAATGAATAAAAAGTCTACACAAAAAAGTATGGATTATTGCAAGAAGTTCCTGTAGCAGAAGAACCATTTGAAATGATTTCACTAGACACTGTAGGAGGATTTAATTATCATAATTCACAAAAGAAATACCTGCATATTGTTCTGGATCATGCTACCAGATATGCTTGGACATTTCCATCCAAAAGTGTCACTTCTGAAACTTATACAAATTGCTTAAAACAAATTTTTCAATTCAATGCCCAAAACAACTTTTAAGTGATAGAAATGCTGCATTCACTTCATCTAAATTTAAGAAATTCTTAAAACATCATAATATTAGACAATTACTAACTTCAGCAAATAGACCACAATGCAATGGAAAGAATGAAAGAGTTAATCAGACATTAGTAGCAAAATTAAGATGTAAAGTTAATTCAACTACAAAAACTCCTTGGACAAAATTATTAGAACAAGTTACATATGAATACAATAACTCGCCACATGATGTTACTGGCTTTCCACCTGCATATTTAATGTTTGGAACTTTGCCATATGATTCGCCATTACCTAATCAAGTAAAATTAAACTATCCACCTATACAACAAGCTAGAAAAATTGCAGTAAACAGAACAATTAAGCATCATAAGATAAATAAACAAAGGTATGATAAACATTATGTTGATGCAAAATTTAAAGTTGGAGATTTAGTCTTATATCAAAATTTCTCATACCCTAATTCAAGTAAACTTCAATCTCCTTATAATGGTCCTTTTAAAGTTGTCAGAAAACTCTCAAATGTTACTTATGAAATAGATAAACCAAATCAATATACAGGAAAATTAACAGATATTGTTCATTCTACAAGATTAAAACCTTTTCATTCAAAATCCAATTTCCAATTATGCTAAATTCTTATTTATATTTGTTATAGAGTTTGTTTTCTCAAACATTGGGGGGAAAGAAGAAGTACATTGTAATTTTAAAAGAAGTGCATTGTAAATTTTGGAAGAAGTACATTGTAATTTTAAAAGAAGTGCATTGTTATTTTTTTTAAAAAAAAAAAATAAATAATAATAAAAGTTGTGTTTAAAATTTGAATTTAAGACTTGTTTACATTATGAAAATCAAAATGTAATTGAATTTGTATTGTATCTTGATTCATAATGAACACATTATTGAAGACTATTTTTAAAAAAAAAAAAAAAAATAACTGAATTATGGACTGTGTATGAAAACATTGTGATGAGGTCATTTTACGATACATTGTGTTATAATAATTTCATTGTGATTATTTGTGATAAGTATATTCTGAAAGTTAAAATATAGTATGTGATGTTATGAAGATTTTATTATGGTTGTATTTTTTTTAAATCAGTTGATTGAGTAGATTCTAATAATAAACAAAAGAACTGTGTGATAAACAATAATTGGATGATGAACATTGAACTATGATTTTTCCAAGACAGGACTGTGAAACATTACATTACATTGATTGAACTTTTACCTGTACTTGATATATCTGAAATACCCTTATTTTTCTTTGCATTTTATATTTCTAGTGATATTTTGATATAATGTTGATGTTGTGTTTATTTTGATAAATTTCTGTGTTATAGTTATGTAATCTTTTCTTTTTTGGGAGCTCCTAAACTCATTTTGCTATTACTTATTTTATATCTATTCTTTGTGTATGTACTTACTTTACCATTATTCCTAAAATCATGTTATTTACTCTATATCTATTCTTTCTATGTATTTATGTACTCATTATTCCAACATTCAATACCATTTTGAAGTGCTTGTAACTTTTCAACATTTATCACTTTATTAACATTGTTTACTATTGGTGCACATTTAGTGAGAATTCCACTTGATCTTATGTTATGTTGTTTAGTACTACTATATTTTTGAATGTCTAGTGTGAATTATCTTTATCTTATGTTGTTTTTTATTAACCTCATTATTATTATAGTCATAGTGGAAGTATTAGATGTGTGATATTTTTTAGAAAACAATTCTATGTAACACAAAGTTTTATACCAAATTTTTGATACTTTGCTATTCATTATTGCTATTTTTTTTGTACATGTTAGGATTCACCAGCCCACTCTTTTACACCATTATTAAATCTTCTAGATTTTTATTTCATTTGGGGAATTTGATATAATTGAAATATAATTTTTTTCCCTGGGGACTTGCCAGTCAGAATTGGCCAATCTGGCTGTGCCAGACTTCAGCGGAGGGGGAATTTGTCAGGTTTGAAAAGTTTAGGTTCAAAATTAAGGAAGTAATAAATGAAAATAGAGCGAACTCTTTACCATCGCGTAAGGATTTATGAGTAAACAAGCCTGTTAAAAGGAGCAACGAGCGCTAACGAAGGCGAACGCATACTAAGGAAGGACTTGGCTGGTGTCTCCTCGCTGCGATGTTGTATTTGGTAACACCCGGTTGCGCGGCAAAAGGTCCGCCATGTTAGATTATATATGATGAAAGCGTAATAAAGGAATATTATAAAGATGATACCCTCCTCATTTTACCAGCAGGCCTGGGGCCTGTCATATATATATATATATATATATATATATATATGTGTGTGTGTGTGTGTGTGAAAGACTCATTTATTCACATTTATAAAAAAAATTCATCTAATACTCTGTTTCCTTTTAAATTTTAGAATTAAATTTACTGTAAAAGTTTTAGCTATTATAAACTTAACTATATAAATAAACTTATACATAAATTTTTATTTTCTATCTATAGTAAAATACTATAAATAAAGTGATTCGTGGCTATTGTATAAGAAACACCTCACTGTTCTAACTTCCACATCGCATCCATATTATTCGTTCAAGTTATTTATCATCGACACATTTATTCACATAATTCTCAATTTTTGCAATTATTTTAGAGGTTTTCTCTTCTAACATGCTCGCACATACAAATCTTCATTCATGGTTTAAATCAAAAGTCCTGAAATAGAGTACCACTTGAATCCCTTCATCAGGGGTTTGTTACAGAGAATAGTTTGTTTTTATAACAGGCAAGTATAATGAAGATATAGTCATTAATGGAATTTGGATTCATCTTAAGAAGTATTTACTGATCGATGTTGTGTCACTCGAAGCACATCAATTTTCTCCTTTCCTAAAGTATGTTTCCTCCTGTAAAGCTACTGCTCGAAAATTAATACGAAAATATGACATAAAATAATACGTTTTCTAGCAAAAATAAAAATTAGCCATTAAATTATAATTTCCAAAAACTTATTTATAGATTTTGCATATTATCTTACAAGAATTTTCACACACTAATTATTGACTTTGTTATAGTTACAATTAGAGATAATCAAGAAAGTATAATACGTAGCAGAAAACATTTAACGAAATATTTTAGAAAAATTTCTTTTTCCAACATTTTCATTCTTAGAATAATTTATC
>BMAU01017730.1:0-71711 GCA_019973935.1 Trichonephila clavipes
TTAGGAAATGAGTGGATCCTTTTGTTCGAGAGTTCAGCAATAGTGCTTTTGTCTGGGCTTAAGCTTAATTTCCAATATTTACACCATTGGTTGATTCTTTCTAAAGTATTTTGTAATTTATGACGAACAGTATCATGTGATTGGTGTGAGCAATAGATAAATCTATCTACATAAATTGAACATTCGACTCCAGTTTCTAATGTTTCAAAAAAGTCATACATATAAATGGTGTATAAAATCGGAGACAATATACTGCCTTGGGTAAGACTTTTGAGGTTTGTTTTTTCTGATGAGAGACATCCTCTCCATCGAATTTGCAGCGATCTATGCGACAAAAACTCATGTATCCAAAGCGCTCTATTTTCCCTGTAATGCCAATCTGTAAACATTTGTAGATGAGACCATCTATATATACTGAATCATAAGCACTTTTTATATCTAAGCTAATCCCCACAAAATATTTCTTATCCAACTTTGCGTCTATTATTGCTTTGTATATTATATACAGTCACTCCCAAAATTAAGGGTACACCTACTTTTAAAACGGGAATCAATGTTTAGAATGAAAAAATTATATTTAATGAGGGAAATAATTAAAACCTTTAAGCATAGATGCGTTTATTAGATCATAATTCATTATTTTGAATGATAAAACAAAATATATTTGATAGTTTAAACATACATATAATAACTTATAAAGAAAATTAACAGAAATTAATAGCCACAAAATTGAGAGTACATGCATCTATTTTCCTGCATAAATCATGAATAATAAAGAGTTAACATTTAGTAGCATAACCTTTTGCTGATATGACAGCTTCCAATCGCCGAGGCATCGATTCCACAAGATGTCTAGTGGTCTCGGGAGCAATATTCAGCCATTCTTCTTGCAATACCGATTTCAATTGTTCCTTGCTTGTAATTTGATGTTTTTGCACAGCTCTCTCAAGGTGGGACCACAGATTCTCGATAGCATTTAAGTCGGGAGACTGTGGAGGTGTATTAAGTTGATTCCGACAATGGTAAAGCAGCCATTCTTTTACAACAAACGCAGTGTGCTTGGGGTCATTGTCTTGCTGGAATATGAAATTCGACCCCAGTCCTAATTTATCAGCACTTTCTTTAAAATTATTTTGCAGTATATTAAGATAAGCTATCTTGTGCATGATTCCATCAATGAATACTAGCTTTCCCACCCCCGACGCAGCCATACACCCCCAAACCATCACCGACTCACCTCCGTGCTTCACAGTAGGAATTGTGTGTTTTGGGTGGTGTGAGGCATTTGGTTTACGCCACACCATACGACGACCGTCACTGCCGAAGATGTTGAACTTACTCTCATCGCTGAAAATGACTTCGTTCCAAAACTGGTGAGGCTTTAAAATGTGTTCTTTAGCGAATTTCAATCGCTTGACTCTATTCCTATTACCAATTAAGGGCTTTTTTCGAGCTACTCTACCATTATAGCCAGCCTTTCTTAGGACTCTTCGTATCGTTTCTGCAGAAACCGATCGACTTAAGGTATTAGAGGTACTGGCTGCAATTTTAGGAGCACTAATTTTAGGATCAATCTTCACTTGATGTATAATTGATGTATAACTCTTCGCTCGGTTATAGAGTTCATAATTTTCTTTCCCCCTCTTCCTTCGTTATTTGCCAGCATACCAGTCTTTTAAATTTTTAGATTTTTTGATGCAGTTAACACTCCGTCCAACTACTTTAGCAATATTCCGATGGGATTTACCTTCATTTGACAGTTTAATAACAAAGTTTTCTCACTTCGATCGTCGTTTCCTTCCGATTCTCCATTTTAATCAAGACATCAAATCACAAACATAAATTTGTTATCAGATAGCCTTTGAAAGCCTTCCTTTATCATAGATCTATTATCAAATTTCTATTTAAAAAATTACTGGTAGTTTTGAATAGTGATTAAAGTGTACCCTCAATTTTGTGACATTAAAATGGTGTAGTTTTTCTTTCAAACCTTCATATTTTTGTTTCAATCAATTTCCATATCTTACATTTAATGTTATTTGGAAGAGTAATGTATGCATTTTGAATGTACAAAAGTGCGTTAACATAGCGTATTAATTTTTACACCTGTTGATCCGATGGTGAATTCGGAATTAAGTGTACTCTCAATTTTGGGAGTCACTGTATGTTGCTGTTCTGTTATCTTTAAAAGGGACAAATCCATAATGTTGTTGATGAAGTTTTTGTTCTGTTATCAGAAGATGGGCAATTCGATTGGCTAAAATTCTTTCAAAAGTTTTCGAGAAGACCGAAGTTAACGCTATTGGTCTATAAGAGGAGATTTTTGTCTTGTCCTTGCATGGTTTGGGAATTGGAAGCCGGAATCTGGTCTGCACCTGGAGTAGTGTTCTTAGCAGACTTTATTGCTCTATTCAATTCAGATATATGAAAGTGATTGTTGATTAAACTATTATCTTGGGCAAAATAATCCAAAGGAAGTGGTTCATGATCAATATTATTGGATGCAAAATTCTCTGCAAAGAGTTCTGCTTGAATCTGGATTATATATGATTCTGTTATGTATTTGAAGAAAATTCAGTGTTGACTCAGGATTGTTTTAAATTGAAAGTTTTTTTAGAATACTATAAAAGATTCTCGGGTTAGCAATGTTATTACAGATTGTATCCCAGTACGTTTGGAGAGATTTCTCGAATGGCTTTCTTCCGGAAGCATTTGTTTAGTTTATACAGGTTGTGGCATATGGTATCTCTCAAGGAGGGAAGGTTTTATTAGAGATTTTTATCTTTTGAGTATTATTTGAAATTATTTTAGCAATATTGTCAGAGAGATTATGATCTATCCCAAAGGCTGTTAATTTTACTTGTTCTGTTACTGAGTGCCAATCTACTTTATTGATGGTACGTTTAATTGGGTTATGAAAATTAAAATCTGTGATAACAGGGCAATGGTCACTATTGTAGGAACTGTCTGAAACAAAAGTATTACTGTATCCAATGAGATTTGAAGAACAAAGGGTAAAATTCAGAAGAGTATCGGAGCCAACATTGCTTCAATGGGTAGGAACATCAGTATTTAGAAGAATAAAATTTTAGTTCGTTAGCCATTCCCCAAAAATTTCGCTGTATGGAGAAGTATGATTGGAGCCCCACATAGGATGATGTAAATTAAAATCACCAAAGATGAATACTGGGTCCGATAAGGATTCAAGAAAGGAATTAAGTAATGTGATATTGAGTCCTCGAGATGCATATAAATTTAGAAGATGAAAAGAAGTATTATTAATTACAATTTGTAATATTAAAATTTCGCATTCTGATAGCTGCGTATTATGAAAGGAAATTTGTCTGGCAGATATGTTAGCTGGAACTGCTATCAGCAGCCCTCCTCCTGGTTTGTCAATTCTGTCTTTTCTGAAAATTACTTTTCCTGGGATTTGAAAATGATCCTTAGGTTTTAAAAAAGTCTCTTGTAAAATCCAGATGTCTGATTGTGAAAAGGGAGGAATATTTAACCAAATTAGCTTGTTTTTTAAACTTCTGCAATTCCATTGCAGAAAACACATAAGATTTAAAAGAAAAATTAATAGATATAAAAAAAATTCCGCCGCTTGAGAAAATGAAAAATATAGATAACTTATCTATATTTTAAAGGAAAACAAAATTCATGATTAAAGCTTCAATTTTGATTTTCAAAGTTATCCAATATCGATGTTATATGATTTGTCCTTATCGTGAAATAAACTTGGAACAGCTATATCAAACTTTTATTGCGGTAAATTTGCCTTTTTTTTCTGTTGGGTGAGGATGGTTGTTTGCTTATTTCTACGATATTAACCAAGTGTTTGTGAACATAGATTCTAACATAGTTTGGACAGAGTTCATGATGGCTGTAGTTTGCTTTTCTAAAGCTGTTTGAAAATTTAGTACAATATTTTCTAGTTTTTTTTTCAAATTCTTGCATGTTGGGTACTGGGGCTGCTGTTTTTAACACTGTAGAATAATTTGCAGAGTGTGTTTCTTTGAATTTACGTCGTGCCTCTCCCAAAGTTAGGGGATTGTTACATTTTTGAATTCCAGTACCCTTTTTTCTTTGATAAAATTTGGACAATTGGGGGAATTTGCCGGATGATCTCCTTTACAATTTATGCAATTTGAGAAATTTATACACTGTTCAGCGTGGGATTCTCCACAGTTAATGCATCTTATAGGGCTAGAGCAGAAGCGGGATAAGTGAGTGTAACTAAATCATTTACTGCATTGCTGGGTTTTATCTATGAAAAATTGTATTTATTATTAAAGAACCATAGCTTTACGCATTCTGGTGTATTTATACCCAGAATTGTAATTAAAACTGGTGATGCTTCTTGGTGACTGTTGGGTTAGACGAATCTTCTAATTTCAACAATGTCAAGATCATTTGAGTTTCTTTAATTCTATTGCCACGTTTGCCAGGTGTACATTAGTTGGAATATCAAAAAGCAGAAATCGTGAAGTGAATCCTTCCCATATTATGTTGGCCTTTACTGGAGTGTTTAAGATTTGGTCGATAGCTGTTCTTTGAACAGCGCATACAGGATCCGAGGTGCTGATTTTTTCCCCCACTTCTAGTGAAATACATATGCGTTATATTGTTATGCCTAGGAATTTTGTTTTTTAGTTCGGCATATAGTAGATGCGGGTTCGATTTAGGGATGCTACCTGCTTTTTCTGTATGTTCAAGTAAAATTGTAATATCATTAAATCTTTTATTGCCAGTTCGCAAAATCAGTTCTTGGGCGGTTTGGACGTTTCTATAATATTTATAGTCTGCATGTTCCGTCATATTTTCTAATGTTAAGTAGCTTGTATGATTTAAGTCTATAATCCGGAATGAGGAGTAACTCAGCTTGAGTCCCCGTTAGATAAAATAAATATGAAAAAAAGAAATTGGTAAACTTACCAAAGTCCAGATAAAAGAAAAGAAAGTTTCAAACCCTCTTCCTTCCGTAGAGGTGTAATGAACAATTGGAAAAATAGATATCGTAAAATGAATAAAAATTTCCAAAGTTCAGCAATACCACGTATACCCCATGAAAACAGTTAACCTTAATGTCGACACTTTAGTTCCTAGCTAACACCGACTATTATGCTATGACAGCATGGTCTATTAAAATATAAATAATGCTTTTTCCACACAAACATTGAATTAGAACACAACGCGACGCGACAAAACAAACAAATATGTTGCCAGAAATTTTACATTAATTGAAATGCGTGACAAATAAAAATAAATACGGTGGAGAAGTTTCAGCTCATGAGCCAAGAAGTAGGAAAGTATTAAAACCAAGATTAAACGATGCGATTAAGAATTAAATTGACTAAAACTGAAATTTTTTTATCTGATTTATCTTAAACCTGAAACATAATGCATTTGGTAAGATCCTAGAACAATCCCCAGAGCTATTTCATTAATCTATAACAGTGCTCCCCCCGTAAACTTTTTATCGCTGCGGACCAGTCAACTTTTGATAATTTTACCGTGGCCCGCTGAGGATGGGACGCGTTGATTGTTTATAATTTAGATTGCTTTGATTGAATAATTTTAATTTAGTTATATTTAAATATGCCTTCAGAATAAAATATCGCTACACCAAAAATGAATAAAAGTATAAATTGATTTCCGTGGAAAATTGCTCAAATCCGAGAAAAATGCACCCCTTTAAATAAAATAATAATAGTTTAATGTTCTTTAGGTGGCCCGGGGGTTATGGATCACTGATCTATATACTAGAGGTACTCAACCTTTTTTCCCGCCAGGCCACATACAAATGAAAAATATTTCACGCTATCCGCAACATGAGGATTAATGGGGGAGGGGATACTATAAGATCAAGGACTTTTAAAAAGTGGAAAATTGATCAAAGTGTTAATTATTTTGCATTGATTTTGAAAATACATTTAACTCCATCAAACTCAACGCACGAAAAATAGGTTTTATCTATTTTTTACCCTGTTATAGGGTAATTTCAATTTCCTTTCATCAATTATCTCAAGCCCTTCCACCCTCTTAAAATATTTTGTGGCTGTTTTAAAGATTTTTTTAAGAAAGCCAATTCACATTTCTTCTTGAAAGAGACCTAAAAAAAAGCAACAAATGACAGATTTGTGATTAGAGGTACACACAAGCATCTAGCCCATCGTTTTTTTCTGCAGGGCCATACACATATGTCAGCTATTTCACGCGGGCCGCAACAGGAGAATAAATGCTTTAGGACCAAGATAACATTGAAAATTTAAAATGTGGAAAATTGATCAGAATATTATAGCTCCCGTTTTGCTTTTTTTAACTATTATTTTTTTTATATATATTTTATTTTTGTCATAATCAGTCACTAATCTGTCTGCATCAATAAATGGTTTCATTTGATTATCAATAATATAACAAAAACTTCATAGGATGTCTTTGTTACCGCCATGATATTACCATTGACAAAACACTCTGTTGCTGTTGCAAAGATTATTAAAGATTGCCTATTTATCACCTCTTGAAATAGATCTTCGACGAAAAGTATAATTGAATGTGATTCCTGTTTATTGGTATTTTTTAAATACAGCACTTTCGTGACAAATCAAACAATTACTGATCGATGTTTGTTTTTCACTACAAAATAGTCAACCTCTCAATCGTCTTCAAACGATATATTTTCTTCGAATATTTTTCGCTTCCAAGATATGAAAAATAGTTAAAAATTAGTTCTACCCATAAAACTTTCGTTACTCAACTGTTGTCTGCTATCACTAATCGTAACTGTACCAAATAGAAAAAGAATATCAATTCGTACCCGTACGACACCGATAATAAAAAGGAAAATTGATGTACTATTTGATTTCTTCACAAAGAATTTCTCTCCAAATTTTTATTACAATGTTCTTAAACAAGTAAATTTCTCAGAGATATAGGCCATGATTGGGCCACTTAAAAAGACTTGGTGGCCCGCGGGCTTCAGGTTGAGTATGGCTTATCTAGCCTCTCAAATGCTTATTTCCTCCCTGGTTATGTGCGCTTGTTCTCGCGCAGCATGTTTATGTCAAGAAGCGATACTGACAAATAAAAGGAACCCTTAAGGCCGGGCAAATAATGCTCGATTTTGCTGGAGACATTGAAGTCTATAATCTGCAAACTAGATGAGTTACTTTGATATTTTGGGCCTCTTTGAAAATCGCCAAGCTCATCGTTGGCTTAATTGAACCTAATAAAATCATTCTTGCTGTAGCCCCCATGCTGTTTGGTTTGAGTATATGAAATTCTAGTGGCGAGATTTGTTAGTGAGGAATATAATAATTATGAATTATAATATTTAATTGCTAAATTTTACAACTTTTATATTGTATTAATTTCCTGTTGTTAAGTTTTCCGTCATTTTAATATATTTTTGAGTGAGTTAATATTAACGTCGCACTGTTCAGCTACACGAGGGCTTTTGGCGACGGACCACGTAATTTTGAACCATGGTCAAGTGACGTGGACGACACCTGAGCTGGCACCCCCCTCTCCTAACTACCACACCACACCAACGGGAGGACGTTTCAGCTCTCGACAGATTTAACGTGCATCGCTGCCCTACACGGCGGGTCTTTAGTGGTACTGGGATCGAACTCATGACATGCCTGCCATGGTTGGATACCTTAACCACTGGGCTACCGCAGCCCTTAATATATTTGTAGATGTATTGATTTTCTAGCTTCTGAAGAACTTTAAACTTGGTGATTCATAATATTGAATTATTTTTATTTTACTCTTTTTATATTGCATTTTTTACTTTGATTTGATGTAAATTTATATGTTCCTGTCATTGACTTTCTAGTTTCTGTCGTGTGATAGCTCGATTCTACTGAATTTTCAAAATTTTATGCTTTGATTATTTTTAATGTTTTAACAATCCGTTTTTTAAATTTCCAGTTTTGGGGTTCTCGTTGGGTGCTCTCGATAAAATTAAATTTTTAAAAACAATTTCGCATCATCAGAGCTCAGGTGCCTCCTTTTGGGGAGGAAACTGGGCGTCAAAATTACTTGAGGCAACTGATATCACCTGTATGGTACCGCACTTAAAAGTGATAACAGCTCCTGAGGAATGAACTAGGTCTGTGCGAAGGTAAAAATAACAATCTCCGCAGCCTCATTAGAAAAATAAAATAAAAAATTAGACAATGTAGCTATCCTGTCAGATAATTGGGACTATCCTATAAACCATTATAAATAAGATACTAGAACATACGCACGTTTAACAATCAAACTAGTAAAAAGTAAATTTGTTCAAGATAGTGTTAAATATCTTGATCATGTCGTAAGATCAGGAAAGTGCTGAATTAAGTTTTTCATTTGTGATTTCTAGGTTGTTTTTTTTTTCAATGAATTTTCATCAGATACCAGGCACAAAAAAGTCACTGTTCTTAATATGGCTAAAGATTTATTTTTCCTATTACAGCCCCCCCCACACAAAACAAAACATGAAAAAACTAACTACAAACATTTAATTAGTTTAAACCATCTTTCTTCCATGCTTGCCGAAGTCACCGCCATACCGCTCATTCCGCCATGTTGTCACTCCCCCTGTCTCCTCTGTCTGAGTTCGATGGCTGAAACGAACGAAAATTAGATTGGACGGGTGCCAGCGAAATGAATCGCTTATACCCAAATTCGCGGAGAGAAAGTATCAATGAAAATAAATATCTGAATACACTCCCCCGCAGGGGGGGAGGATGGAGGAAGAAGCGGCCTAACGAGAACGAAACTGAAGTACGTCACGAGGGCAGGAATGGAAGAGCGCAAGGAAGGGGGGCTTAACAGCCCAGTTCGATGGCTGCACCACCTATAAAGCTTTTAAATGCCAGGCGAATCCTACACGCTTCACCAACGGAAGCACTTGCTGTGGTGGTTTGCTTCTGAGGGGAAAGAAGGGGCAAAAGGGGATTTCCCTGAGGGGAAATATGTGTGAACCTTCCCTAACCGATGGGGGGATTCAGTCAGTCTGTAACCAAATTTGGCCGATATCGGAACCCCCGAAATCGGTGGGTGTGCCTGCTCACAAAATAGTAGTTTTCAATTTGTATTTAATTGTTTGTGTGCCGTCATAATAAAGGTTTTAAAAAACCTGAAAACAAGGACTGATCTCTGAATACGCGACACAATTTCTGGTGACCTCGGACGGGATATTTTATGGAAATTTAAGAGGAATATAAATTGAAAGTAAACAGGTTTTTTTTTTGGAATTGATTGGATAATCCTTTTTCTTGGATCAATTGTGACTCATATAGTGAAGAGCTGAGATTAGAGGTAGGCACATTTTGCTTTATTCAAATTTATTGATTTATTGAATTGTTTAAATTTAAAAATGGGTCTTGAAAGGTTAAAAGAGAAAAAGGAAAATTTTAAGGATGTCTTTCACTAAACATTTGACGAAAATAGAATTTGCTTTAAGTAAGGAAATTTCTGCGGAATTTAATAAAGATGCAAAACTTGAGGAGCTTTTGAGCTTAAAGTCTCAGCTCACTGAAAAATTAATGGAGTTGATTAAAGCTGATGAGATTACAAATTAAAATAAGTGAAATGACATATCATCATGTGAGGAGTATAAAGATAGGGGCATTGATTTAAAAACAAGACTGCATAGACAAATATATATATATATATATATATATATATATATATATATATAGAAATATTATCTGCCAAACGGGAAATCAGGACAAGTGGTCCAAGCTCAGTTAAAAGGGATAGTACTATTTATTTTAGAAACGAAACTAAAACTGTTAAATTACCTATGCTAAACATACACACCTTTCAAGGGGACTGTAGTCAATTTCTAGACTTTTGGAATTCTTTTGAAGTTGCGATTCATAATAATGATTCGTTAACTAAAGTTGAAAAGCTTACATATATAAAAACATATCTTGAGGGAATTGCTTTAAATGCAGTTTCGGGATTTTCGCTAACAGATCAAAATTATGATGCATCGATAAAACTATTAAAAGAAAGGTTTGGTCGAACAGATATAATTATTTCATCTCCTATACATAAACTTTTATTAATTGATCCTGTAAAATCATGTTTTAGTGTAACAGGTTTAAGAAAAATGTATGATTCGATAGAAAAGCAGACTAGATCATTACAATCGTTGGGTGTGTCTACAGGTACATGTAGTAATTTATTGTGTCCGGTGATTTTGCAAAAGTTGCCCGAAGAATTAAATTTAGATTATAATCGTCAACGTAAAACAGATGAATTATTTGATATCAATGATTTTGTTGAATTCTTAAGAAAGGAAGTAGAATGTAGAGAAGCTTCGTTAATGTTAGCCAGGGCCGGCGCTAGGGGTGGGCAAGCCGGGTCCCTGCCCGGGGCGGTCTTATTGCTTTCCCAGAAAACGAACTTTCTGCAATGGATTTAAATCAAACGATAAACCAACATCAAAACAACATGTACGGAAAAATGGTAATTTACACTGGAGCTTGCGAATCTGGATCAATGTTTGAAAATATACCGCCAAACAACATAAAGGTTTACGCCACAACGGCTGCCAATTCTGAAGAATCCTCTTATTTGATGACAAAAGGCACACTTACCTAGGGGACTCTTACAGTGTTCACTGGATGTAAGATTCTGGTCAGAAAGTGCAAACCACAGAAACTCTTCAAAAGCCTGTCTTTCTGCCTAAAGTAGAGAAGGACTCTGTTCGCAGCCGCGATGTGTACATTGAAATAGTCAAGAGGAAATTGATGAAGTCAAACTCGGAAGAGAAACAATCAGTGCTGACGAAAAAATTGAACTAAAAAGACTCTACATGAACATTTGTGAACCAGATGTACAAAATTATTTAAAGGTAAAAAAAGAATTAATTAAAAGATATATCTTTATCGAGAAAGGTTACTTAATATTTTTTGGAAAAGATAGAAAAAAGAGTATCTTCTTCAGTTAAAAGGTGCTAATTTAAACAAAAATGTAAATGTAAAAACTCAATTTAATGTAAATGATATAATATTTTTAGGTGAAGAGGTTCCTCGACAATTGTGGAGACTTAGAAGGATCATTGAGATCCCCAAGGGACGAGATAATAAAGTAAGATCTGCCACCATTGAAGCATCAACAGGTATTATGAAACGTCCTGTATGTACAATTACTATATAATCTTGAAATAGTGAATAATAAGTAAATTTATTCTTTGATATATATTTTTTTCTTATTATTTTCTTGTGAATTTGTGACAAATCTATACGGAACTTTATCACTAACCTTCTGAGACGTCTTTTTTAGGGAAAAATTTAATTCCCCTACCTATTTCCAATCAGCTCCAAAAAGAGGACAGGGATTCCTTATTATATGCAGATTAGATAAAGTATTTAAGTCAAACGGAATAGTAAAGTAAAAAACAGTAGGAGAGAGATTGAAGCAGTAAGGTATAATAGTGAAGTTAGAGATTTATTATTGAAGATTTCTAGGTGGATAAATTAATCTCAGGAAGAGCTGAGCTGCAGTGTGGAAAATATTGATTTATAATTAAAGTCTCATTAAAGTTTTATATTAGGAGTGAGATTAAAGTTAAATGTTCGATAGGAACATTATTGAATATAATTCTGGGATCTCTTATTGCGGAAATCTCTGCGTTATCGATATTCTAAATGTTAATTGGATCATTAAATATTTAAGTTAATATAAAGGAAAGTCCCTTTTAAACCTCATATATCTATTTTAAATTATTTGTTATTAAAAGTCTTTGATTCTATTTGGGAAAGATGACCAAATAAAGAAAGTTATTCATTAAAATGGCTACTGGTTCTTCTTTGACTCAAAATTATTCTCGTTCTCAAAGTGAGATCCAAGGGGATCTTCCCAAATTGTATTGTATAATTTGGAAATTAACTATTTTGAATAATATTTATGCTTTGGAATTCATTGTATTCTTTGTGATATTCCTCCCCTTGGAAGAATATCTCTCGAAGTATCAGCGTGAGCTACAGGTGTAGGATCAGCGAAAGAACTAGGATCAAACATTATCTTAATATGACTTTATTAAGATATTCAACTTAAACCTTTCACAAATTCAATTATGATAATTAATATGAGAGAATCTACGATGATGCAATACGCCAAACGATATATATATATATTTATAATAAGACCTAATAAAATTCAGACAAATATCAATAAGCGAACCGCCTAATCCTCGATTCTAATATTAAGTAATCAATCCTACCTTATTATAGCTTGTAGTAGCTCTTGCCTTTATATGCAATGGGATGCAACTGGACGGCTTCCTTTTAATCGAGCACCAATATATGTATCCACGTCACATAGAACAATTCAAACTTGAAACACGAACTGTAGTAACTATCAACTGCCGCAACCCACATCAATTGTCTAACATTCCTTTACATTGGCATCCCACTTACTCTAAGATCCAATATTTAAAGACCGTTTATTTGCATCTCTTATTCACATTTTATTTCTTGGATTTGGTTGTAAAAGAGTTGCCATTAATTCTGGCCCAAGGAACCCAAAGGACTTGTTAAGGAAAAGACGCGTGAGATGTCACAACCACCTCCAAGAAACAAAACGTAATTTATTTGAGGGTCTTAATGGTCCTTAAGAAATTACGTGTCTAAATTTTATTCTTCTACTTCTAACTTTCCACACTTTAAATTTTAACTTTAAATATTCATTCTAACCGTTAATTTCTAATGCTCCACTTAAATTTTAATTTTCACTATTCATCTTAAGTTTATTTTTAATATTTCTCCTTAATTTGATTTTTCAACAGCCATCATAAATTTTACTCAATTAACTAGACCAACATTCATAGTTATGTATTTTAATCACGGTAGATTCTCACATGTACAAAATAAAAAGACGTGCCCCGTCTGGGTTACAGAACAGGAGAAAAACCATACATGACTTAAATGGAAAAAAAACGAGGTCCACAGTCTCTTAACTAACTTAATTCTACTTAAATGTTACTTAAAGATTAACGATTTTGCCTCTTTACAGCTTCTTATCTGCATTGTCCTTTGTACAAAGAAAAGTTAACCATTTATTTTTTCTACCTCGACCTCAGTTCTTATCGAAATGAAAACTTGGAATAGACTTCAGGGTCTGTCACCCTGAAACAAAAACCTCTTAAGTCAATTGATAAAAACAAGGTTTAACACATTAGGATTACATTTCACAATTTTTATACATTACATATCCCTTTTAAATTGCAACTAATTTCTATACATATATTTCATCTGGCTCTTTCAAAAACTTCCCCTCAAATCGCGCAGCGCTGGTTAATGTTATGTTAGTATGCTGTCTACGCCACGTTTCCCCCAAACCAGATGTTCATTAATATGAAAAAAAAACAATATAACAATACATATATATACACTATACAATTACAAACATTTTTCAAAATAAACAATTAAAACAAACAACCTAAGGAATTGTCACATCTTAGCGAAGTCATAACAGAAGTAAAAACAAATGCATTTTTACAATTATTTCCTCCATAATTATATAAAAAATTTACAAGACAAAAGTTTATTTTTCTTTTCTAGAAAAACACACTCATTTTAGTGTCCACTTTTGCTTGGCTTCTTAAATTTTAAATATCCAACCGCGACTTGCTTCATTGCAATAATTCTTCCGACCACTTGTTCGAAGGAAGATAAAAAGAAACGATACAACCTGGTTCTTATGACTTGTAGTTGGCGTTTCCTACCAAGACCTCCAGGGACAAAGACTTTTTTGTGCACGCTCCTCTCCTTTCCTGGTCTTGCTGTTGTTGATCACCTCCTCGTCTGGCATTCTTGTTGCTTGATCTTGTTCGTTCTTCGATGTAGAGGCTATCGTTCGTTCCCTGCCTTTTCTGGATCGAACTGGTCCTCCCTGTTGTGTCTTCCTCTCTATGGTCGGTCGGGACTCCACTCCCATTTGCATTTCTCGGTCTAAGGTGCCTTCGGTGAGATTTTTGGGCATATGGCTCGCGGAGCGAGCCTCCATCCCATATCCGATAATTTGATGGGGAACGACAGTGGTCATTTCATGCTAGTGAGTAGCAGTCTGCTGATTGGTCGAGCCAATCGTTGGGGAAATTTCCTTGGTCTTGCGGATTCCTGTGATCATGGCGGTGACGAGATGATGCTCTCTGATTGGGTCTTGGCGGGATGTGATAGTGACTCTCATTGGCTGCTTAAATCTCTCAGGAAGAAATTTAAGATAGAGGGGGAGGGGCAGCCCGGGTGTAGGGAATACGATAAAAATAAGCGAAAAAATTTAATATGATAATAGAAATATTTAAAATGATAATTGTAAAAAATTTTAGCAATAGGTGTGCAATAAAAATTGCACGAAATAAATAAATTATGGTGGATTATAGGAATCGAGAAGTATTCTTCTCGGTCTTTTAGTAGTATCATTAGGATTGTAATGAGGCATATTCAACATATTGATATTGTTTGTAAATTGTAAGGAGTTAAAGAAATTTTTGGCAATTTTTTGAATATATGATTTAAAGCTTTTAATTTTAATGGCATTCCGAATGTCGTCGTTTCTCATATATCTAGTAGCTTTTACGATCATTCGGATAGTAGAATTTTGAAGAGTATCTAAGATATTTATATTATTTTTAGCAGCGTATATCCCCACACCGGACACCCGTAGGCTAATAACGGCTGTATAGAGAAGTACTTTATTGTCTCTAGTTAATTCAGAATTCCGGCCAATTAAGGGGAATAATTTAAACATTATTTTCCGGAATTTTTGTCGCGTGTGTTGTATGTGGTTTTTCCAAGTGAGGTTCTTATCAAAGGTAATTCCAAGGTATTTAGTACTTTGAGACCATGGAATTGTAGTGTTGTACATTGTAGGTGGTGGTGGAATTTTTCGTTTTTTAGTGAATAGCACGGCTGCGGATTTTTCTACGTTAATGCTTATTTTCCATTTATCATAATAATTTTCAAGTAGTTTAAGATGTTTGTTTAGTGCATAAGTAACTGATGTTATTCTTCTGTAGGTGGTGTGTATGGCGGTATCATCTGCAAACATGTTGAGTTTAGTGAGTGAGTAATCCGGAATGTCGTTTATGTACAAATTGAAGAGCAGAGGTCCAAGGAGACTCCCTTGGGCTACTCCGCAGCTGATATTTTTAATGTTTGAAAGAGTGTCCTTAACTCGAATCTGGTAGGAGCGGTTAGTATTGTAAGAGTGAAGTAGGAATACAAGGGGTGGGGGTAGATTGTATTTAATAAGTTTGTAAGTTAGTCCAGTAAGCCACACGCGGTCGAAGGCTTTCTGGATATCCAGAAATACTGCGCCGGTGCTCTTTTTATTTTGAAATCCTTCAGAGATAGCTTCGGTGAGATTAAGTAATGGATGGAGTGTAGAAAGTTTATTAGTAAAACCATATTGATTTGGGTTTAATAAATTATTTGTATAAATGAAGTTTTTTAATCTTGTTAGGTTAATAGATTCAGTAATTTTGCTTAATGTAGATAAGAGAGAGATAGGTCTATAACTAGCGGGTAAGTTTTTGTTTTTGCCTGGTTTAAGAATAGGGAAGATAATGGCTTCTTTCCAGGATTTAGGAAAGTAATTAAGAGTAAGAATTTTGTTAACTAGGATAGTTAAAATAAGAATAGCTTTGAGTGTGAAATTTTTAGTCATTCGGTTGCTAATGCCATCTTTACTTGGCGCTTTTTTAGAGTTAGATTTTTTTAATATAAGAAATTATTTCAGATGGATATGCGGTTTCAGTGGTAGCGAGAGGGGGAATAGAGAGGAAGGAGTTAACAGTGTTATTAATTAACTCATCGTTATCGTCAAATTCATTTGTTTTCCTTGTATTTTCAGTGAAGTTGTCTAATATGGAATCAGCGAGGATATTTGCTTTTTTATTGTCAGTAACTGCCGTGCCTGTCGTGCAATTAAGTGGTGGGATGTCTGAGCGTTTGTTTTTGAGAAATTTTTGAACCGCCCATAGGCTGTTATCTTGAGCGCTGAGTGCTTGTAGTCTAGCTGTCCAGTTTTCGTTACTATAATTTCTGAGTTCTTTCTTAACATTCTTTTGGGCTTTGTTGTATAGAGTTTTGTAATGTGGATCAAGTGTTCTGTGGTATAAATTTCTGTATTGGTTTTTCTGTTTAATAAATTTGTGAATATACGGCGGTGTGTAGCTCTTGTGAGGCGTTGCTATTGGTCGGGAGGCGTGGCTATGGGCGGCGCGGACCGTATCGGTGAACTCTGTGATTTTTTGATCGATATCAGAATAAGTATTAATAGTATTAGGGTGATAATTTAATAGAGAGAGCTTTGTATTAAGTTTTTTAGAAAATAGTGGCCAGTTCGTGTGAACTGCCCTGGCGTTAGTGATATCTTTGTTTAGCTTTAGAGTGAAATTTAATAGGACTGGATTGTGATCTGAAGATAAGTCATGTAGAGAGTTTATAGTATAAGGATAATAGAAGTTTCTAATTAAAGCTATATCTAATGTATTTGAAGTATTAATTCCGAATCTAGTTGGAGAATCCGGATAAGCAATGTGCAAGTTAGTTATGTTAGTATAGTCGAGGAGACGCACTCCTCTAGAAGAGTTATTTTTGCAGTTCCAGGCAGTATGTGGGGCATTAAAATCGCCGAACAAAACACAATTACTGCTGGTTTGAATTAGATTTTCTATGTCTATGGTGAAGGTATATTCGTCCGATTTTGGCGGAATATAGATACTGACTATTGAAATAGGATCGTGATCTAGTGGGGTTAGTATAACAATAGTAGCTTCGATGGTTTGCAGAGGGGGAGTGGAGAGAGAGTAGTGATTAATAGCGCGTTTGACGAGAATTAGAGTTCCACCGTAGGCCCTGTCATTCTCAGTTGAAGGTTGTCTGTCATTTCTGTAGCAGGTGTAGTTTGCTATATTAATGTTGTGTGATGGTCTCAAATGTGTTTCTTGAATTAATAGTAAATCGGGAGAGTACTTCTCTATAAATTTTTTTAATTCAGTTAATTTACCCAGTAAACCGTTTGCGTTCCAAGAACACAAACTGAGGCCAATTGGGGACTTACTTATCATTATTGGTGTTACAAGATGCCTCTATTAGGCCGTACATCAGATTTGCATCCGCTTGGGCGGAATTTACTTGATTTAGACTATTGGTAAGGGTCGGGGCTGTATTCATGGCATTGAGTAATTGAATAAGACATTGCACGGTGGTGCTTAGTAGTGCTTTAATATCACTGTTGTTACCGTTTTGAGTATTATTAAGATTTAAGTTGGGAGTGGGGTTAGAGTTAATAATCTGGTTAGAATTTTGTACTTGGTTTTGTATGGGAAAACATTGATACTGGCCTCAGTTTGGTTTGAGGTCTCAGGTTTTCGTGGCGCCATCTGTGGTTTGTTTTGTGAGTTGAAATTAGTTTTGGAGTTATTAGAGTTTTTAGCGATTTGAGCATACGAGAAGTTCGGTCTAACGAAACTATTGTAGAGGTTTGTGTAACTGTTGCGATTTATTTTAGCAGCGCCCTTTTTGGGTTTGGGGAAACATGGGCATCCGTACCAGTTAGCCATATGCCCGTACACTTGACAGTTAATACAGAATTTTGTTTCGAGCCTTTGCTTGATGGGGCAGTCTTTCGTTAAGTGCTCTTCGCCACACTTTAGGCAGCGGGGTTTGAGAAAACAATTTTCAGCGTTGTGATGGAAATTGTTGCAAGAGAAGCACTGTGTGATTCCCTTGCCGTTATATCCATCTACTGTGATATTCAGGTGTGCTAGCGTTTTTAAGTCGAAAATTTTTAGATTTTCCAAAGATCTTGGGAGAGTAACTTGGAAGACTGGGAGTTTTTGCTTAGTTCGTCTTCCAACTAGTTGGGTTACCCTTTCGGGTAAGAATCCTTCATTTTCTAAGTCTGTTTTAATGTGATTCGGATCAGCAGTTTTTGGGTAGCCTTTAATGACCACTTTTATAGGTCTTTCGTTTTTAGGTATTATTACATAGAATTTATATCCGAGTTCAATGAGCGTTTGTCTTACCATGTGGTTCTGTTCTGTGGTGTTAGAGTAGAGTTTTATATACTCTCCAGTAGTTTTTAATCTGAGGGGTGTGGAAAGATTCTCTTAACAGTGTCAACCTGTTCCCTGTAGGTTTTTGTGATTTTCATCATAATTGGAGGTGGGAGTGGGTTATTTCCTGGCTTCTGCTGATCGACTGTTACTTCAGTAGAATTTTGATTAACAGTGGTAGGTGGTGCCAGTTGACCTGAGACCTGTTTTATGATTACGTTTGGGAGTAGGGAGAATTGATTTACAACGGGGATGTCCTCTGAGCTTTCTAGAACCATTTTCCTCACCGTTTTTCTAAGTGGCGGGAACTCGAAGTTATCCTCATCTTTTCTTTTGTGTTGTAAGTTTCTCCTAGTAGGAGAAGGAGGAGTACTCTTTGGAGAATTTATGGGAGAGATTTGGTGAGAGCAGCCTGGGTTGGTACAGGGAGAGAGAGAGTCAAAATCACTCACCGCTTGTTGGAGTGTTCCTTGTATGTCCTGGTATTCGCTCCAAGCCAGTTGGTAGAGAGAATCGGATTCAACATGTCTCTTGGATCTAGTCTTAAAAGAGAAACGGTTTTTTCTTTTTCGTTGCAAATAATTTGCAACCTTCTGATGTAGCTCTTCATTGCGGTGAGCTCATCGCATGGTGTGGGAGCAGTACCGTTAGATGCTATGGATAGTGGTGAGATGGGTCCATGTCAGATTGCTGAGCCATTGCCATATCTCAGCCTTATCTTTGCCTTATCATTGATAAGCCTTATCATTACCATATCTTTACCTTTCTCAGACGAGTCGTAAGCCGTGAGAGTAACCAAATGTGAGATCTGAACTACACTAGTAGCACTGAAAAGTGCTGTAGCCAGATGTATAACAGTAATGAAAGGAATGTGAATCGTGCTAATGAATTGGGGCGTATAGGAGACGCATCCAATTCGATAGAGGGAGATCTCTTGCGGGCCACTGTCAAGAGCGGTGACCAGTCAACCTCTATAGTCCGAGTCAGATTCGGGAATCTTATTGTTGATCTATTGATGAGGTCTAAGGTTGTAGCCGCTGTCTCTTCTCTTCGCTTTTCTTTCTAAATTTTGTCAGACTATGATTAGTTCTGTAATTAGACGACAAAGCCCTTTTAGGAACTCTGTGTTTTGAACACTTCTGAACTTTCCTTTCTGGTCCTCCCGACCTAGATTCATGTGATCTTTTATAGCCTAACCTTTCCTTTTTTTAATCATTTTACCTTTCTCAGACCAAGAACTAGGTATTGATCTGATAAGGGGTCTGCGCTTATTGGTCTTATTTGTGTGTTTTTCACCTTGATCATTTCTAAAACTTAACCCTTCTTTCTCCAACTCACACTTTACTTCTGACCCTTTCTTTTTACCATCTTGCGACTTATTTGATCTCCGTTGTACTCTGTCAAAACCACTCTATTCATCGCGCAAATTACCGTTATCCTAACTACCAGTTCCTATCTCCGTCTCGTCCTATTTCCTATGACGATATATTCTAACCTGATTTACATTAATCGTTAACCTTTTCCCCGCCTTCCATATCACAACGTTGTTATTCTTTACATCTAATACTCTATACCGACCTTCAAATTTTGGTTTAAATTTAGCTACCACTTTCTTGTTGCCGAACTTAAAGGATGTGTTGCTATCAAAAGCCAATCATTAACCTTAATTTGCACATCACGCCTGCGTCTATTATAAATTTCTCCCATTTTTCATGCTTAGCTTTTGTGTTTCGTCTAGTCTCCTCAAACAATCTCTCAATATCTCCTACTACAAATTCCGTTCCGTCTGATACCACCACTAATTTCTGAAAAGGCGTAATAAACTTTCGACCTTAAAATAATTCCGCAGGGATTTTCCCCGTTGTTTCATTTACAGCCGTACGAATAGCATAAGCAAACTCACGTAAAATTGGTCCCATGTGTCATGTTGCTCATTGACATAATTCGCAATCCTTTGCACCAGATCGCGATTTACGCGTTCTGTTCTATTTGCTTGCGGTCTATAAACAAGTCTTCACATGCCTTATGCCTAATCTTTCACTTAAATTCTCAAAAATATCGGAAATAAATTGGGGATCGTTATCACTAATTAATTTTATTGGAGCTCCAAAACGCGATATATAATTATCAAAAAAATTATCTGCTACAACTCGAGCAAAGGCTTTTTTTAAAGTGGTATGATTTCAGCCCACTTGCTGAAATGATCCGTAATTACTAATAAATATCGATTGCGTCTTACTCTCGACACGGGATACGGGCCTAACAAATCTAACGTAACTAATTCATTTGGATAATTTGATACAATTGGTATTAACCGACCAGCTGGTAACGCGTTTTTATAATTATTAATTTGGCACATATGGCATGTAGAGACATATTGATCAATAAATTTTCTCATTTACGGGAAATAACAAACATCCCTTATTTCATGATAAGTTTTAAAACGTCCAAAATGACCTGCTAATGGTTTGTCGTGAAATTCTCTCATTATTTCATTCGTTAAAGATTTGGGGAATGTATACTCTCATTTCTCCTAATGACGTTGCATATTTCGCATAAAATAACAAGCCTTCTGCTAGCCTAAAATCGCGAGACCAATTCTCACATATTGCCGCATTAACCGAGCTATCTTCTGGGTTTTCTAGATATCTATAGATATGACCTAATTCTGGGTCTGTTTTTTGTTCTTCTATTAACTGATCTCGTGACGAAAGTACCGAATCTCTGATTATTGCACAAATAATTTTCTCTCCTATTATACTTTCAATTGGGTTTCTCGACAAAACGTCAGCTATTGTATTCTGAGTTCCAGGTCTATGCTCCCATTCTATATTAAATTCTGCTAATTTTAATGCCCATCTGATCCTTCTATTTGACAAATTTTTACCAGTCGTTAAATGTGTTAACGCAGCGTGTCTGTAATAACTTTAATCGGCAAAGATTCTAATTATGTACTGAATTTATTCAGAGCCCAAACCACTGCTAAACATTCTCTCTCTGTCACCGTGTAATTCCTCTCCGCAGCACTAAGCGTACGAGAAGCAAATACTACTGGTCTCTGCTCTTGGTTTAGAACCGCTCCTACCCCTACTGAGCTTGCATCTGTAAATAAGTCAAAAGGTTTTTTGAAATCTGGGAATTTTAAAACTGGCTCTTTTGTTATAGCCGCCTTGACCGTGTCGAATGCTTTTTGCGCCTCAATCGACCAAATATATATAAATCTCTTTAATTTTCGCTTAAGATTATAAAGTGGTTTGAAAATATCGGCATAATTTTTAATAAATTTTGCGGACCATTGGGACATTCCTAAAAATTTCGACACCTCCTTGGAGTTATGCGGAGGTTTCATTTCAATTATAGGTTGAACTTTTGTTTCATCAGTTTTAATTCCCTCCTTATTAATAATTAAACCGAAATATTTTAACTCTTCACAACCAAACTTACACTTTTCTTTATTTAACGTTAACTCCGCCTCATGTATTAATCGAAAAACTTCTTTCAAATGCTTAACATGTTGAGTGAATGATGGATATGATATAATCACATCGTCTATATAAACATTCACAAACTTCCCTATCACGGGCTTGAGAATTATATCTATTGCTTTCTGAAAATTGGGAGCCGCCCCTGACAAGGCAAATGGCATTCTGCGAAAAGCGTAGGCACCATTTTTCGTGACAAATGCAGTCTTAACTATATCACTAGGGTTCGCAGCCATCTGAAAACATCCCGACCGAAGGTCTAGGGCAGACATTATCCATGTATGGGAAATGTTCATTATTAAATCGTCTATTAATGGTGAATGATACCGAGGATACTTTGTGTTCGCATTCAGTTTCCGATAATCAGCAGCAAATCTATACGCTTCCAGATTATCCGGCGGTGTAAACCATTATTCTTTCAACATAACACAACTGGTGACGCGTACGGGGATTGATAGGGAATTGTAGTTCCTTCTTTCAAAATTTTGTCTATGTGATAATCTAGAATCTTCTGTTGAACACTATCATACTTGTCCGGCTGGGAAACAACCGGTGGGTTATTTCCCGTGTCACGCTCATGGTATAAAACATGCGTAAGCCCTGGTTTATCCGAATACAATCCTTGAAAACTATCAAACAAATCTTGTAATTTCCGTTTCTGTTTTTCTTCTAATTTTGTCTTAGAAAGATCTATTTCTACTTTTTCTATTTCAACCGTTTTAACCACCTTATTAATCTGCGAATCCGGAATCGCTAAAGATTTTCGATCAAAGTCTAGAATAATCTTTGATCCACCGATGAAATTTATCCCAAGAATACATGGGTATTCCAAATCTGCTAACACATGGAACAAACAAGGTTTTTCAAACTCCCGTATTCGAATATTTAATTCCACAACTCCAATATTTCGACATTTAGCTCCCTGTGCCGTGATCACTTGAGTACTCGATTTCTTTACTTGCTTATAAAAAAAATATTTTTGGTATGTCTCCTCCGATATAAATGACTTCTCCGCTCCAGTGTCCCATAACGCATTCGTAAAAGTCTCGTCTAATAAAATAGGAATATATGGAAGTTCTACTGGAGACATGCATATTGCTGAAAGTTTAATCGGTGACTCCTTTATCGACTGCGTCTGATCACCTTTAACATCACTCACTTTCAAAATATTTAATCGTCCCATTTGTTTTCTACCGCCTCGACTTAAATTTTCACTCGAACCCTTATTTATTTGGTCCCCTCTACTAAAATCGTTATTTTGACCTCGATTTCTAACTTGATATCCCCTATCGTTAAATCTGCGATTATCATTTTGAAACCTATTCCTGCTCTCGAACCACTGATTTCCTTGACGGCTATTCTGATAGTTATTCCTATAATCACTTTTGCCATTATTCGGTCTACGCACCACTTCAGAATTTCTCCAATTTCCTCGATTATTACCAACATTAGACATCCTACGCTCATTCCAACCTCGTCCTTCCACATTATCACTATTTCTCGAATCCCGTGTTGTCTTGCATGAATATCTGTCCTCAAACTTAGCTAAGACCTCCAATAATTGGATCGCGTTTTGCGGATTACTCACTTCAACATAATCCTGGACTTGCGGTTCAAGTCTAACAAAAATATGATCTACAAGGGCTTCCTCAGACATCCCCAGTTGCAGTTTCTTTTGCAACTTTAACAAATCGTAAACAAAATCCGTCGGCTCCTGGTTCTGTCTTTGCTGTGACGCGTAAAAACGTGTTTCTAAATCTTTCCTATTTTGGATGGCAGGGAATGCTTTCGACAATGCTGCTTAGAGCTGCGCGAAGTCCATGGCGGTATTTTGTACTAACTCTGATCCAAATATTGGGTACCAATCTAGGGCTCTCCCTAGGTCTGTAACCAACTTCGGCCGATATCGGAACCCCCGAAATCGGTGGGTGTGCCTGCTCACAAAATAGTAATTTTCAATTCATATTTAATTGTTTGTGTGTCGTCATAATAAAGGTTTTAAAAAACCTGAAAACAAGGACTGAATACGCGACACGTGTGCCATATTCAATGACCAGATGCTAAAAGAAAGAGGTTAGTCACACATTCACGAAAGAGTCCTACTTCTGATACATAATACCTAAAACTTAGAGTTTAAGAGAGTGCCCTAATTTAATAGCACGTGAAGCATGACTAAAAAACAGTATTACACAGATACGAGGGATATTCGGAAACTAAGGTCCGAATCATCGTAGCTAATCGAATGTCGCGCAAACATTGAAATGCGCATGCGTACCAACTCCCAACATACCTTGCTCGTCAAACGACGCCATTTGCATTGGTATTGTTGCAGTGTGGTAAGTACAGTGCTACTTCAAAATGTTTAAAAGAATCTATCAGCCCGCTGACTGTGAAATACGGTCAGTGATTCGGTTTTTGACAGCAAAGAACGTTTTAGCAGCGGAAATTCATAGACAGATAAGCGACGTGTATGGCTCAAATGCGATGAGTAGCAACAAAGTGCGTAAGTGGGTGAGAGCTTTCAAGGGCGGACGGGAAAATGTTAATGATGAACCGCGTTCCGGTCGACCATCAGTGATCACAGATGATTTGGTCAATGCCGTGGATGAAAAGATTCGTAAAGGCCGGCTATTGACAATTTCAACTTTAGCATTGGAATTTCCGACTGTGGGTAGAACAACTTTGCACAAAGTCGTTTCCGAAAAGTTGAAATTTCGCTAATTGTGTGCACGTTGGGTTCCCAGGCTGCTTACTGAGGAACACAAACTGAAAAGAATGGCTTGTGCTCTTGATTTTTTGGATCGATATCATAAAGAAGGTGATCGATTTTTAGAGAGGATTGTCACAGGGGACGAGACGTGGGTTTCTCACATAACCCCAGAGTCTAAACGTCAGTCAATGGAATGGTGTCACACAAATTTACCAGTCAGAGTCAAGGCCAAGCGGACAATTTTAACACGCAAGGTTATGGCAACCGTGTTTTGGGATAGACATGGGGTCTTGTTAGTCGAGTTTAATCAGCAAGGGACAACAATAAATGCAGCCGCTTACTGCGCTACCCTAACTAAACTTAGACATGCGATACAGAATAAGCGACGTGGTCTTCTGACGTCTGGAGTTCTGTTGCTGCATGACAATGCCAGACCCCATTCTGCCATTAACACACAAAATTTGATCAGATCTTTTGGATGGGAACAGATTGACCACCCACCGTACAGTCCAGACTTGGCTCCGAGTGATTTTCACTTATTCCGCTACCTAAAAGAGTTTCTCGGTGGTAAGCGCTTCGACACAGCTGACGAGGTGAAAGAAGAAGTTCAAGACTGATTATCCTCACAGGCGGCAGACGTCTACGACTTAGGTATACAGAAGCTCGTAGAACGTTATGACAAATGTTTAAACAAATATGGAAAGTATGTAGAAAAATAGACACATCTAAGGAATTTAAAATATAAAGTGTTTTGAAAAAATCTGTAATGTTTTATAAGTAAACGGACCTTAGTTTCCAAATATCCATCGTATATTGAAAAATAAGCAACAAAATAAAGTTATATAATCATGAATATAATAAGATTAATATTTTCGCACTTATTCAACAACACAAGAGGCATGGCTAAAAAGCCCATTAATACACCTATGAAATTTCACCAAAACTAACTACTCATAGCTTAGAAAAGAATTAAGATTCTCACACTAATTTAATAACGCATAAACATAAATAGGAATGTGAATTAATGCTGCAAGAATATGCACTGAAAAAGACATATGTTAATCATCGAAAGGTAGGCGAGAGAGGGCATCAGCATTGCCATGGTTTTTCCCCTTACGGTATATAATCCGTAAATCAAAACGTTGCAAGGCTAGGGCCCAACGAGCTAATTTTGTACCATGTGGTAGTCCTTTGGACAAAAATGTGAGTGGGTTGTGATCAGACACAATCTATATTTGAGATCCGAAGATCCAACAGTCAAACTTTTTCAATGCACTTAGCACGGCATATGCCTCTCGCTCTATCGCAGACCAGTTCATTTGACATTTGGTTAATTTTCTACTGTAGAATGCAATTGGGTGTTCCATTCCATTTTCATCGTTCTGTGCAAGGCATGCACCGACTATAGTAGCAGAAGCATGTATATATACAGCTGAAATTGGCGGTTTAACACAGGGGTATAGAGAGTAGGCATTTTTCGAATAAACTTTTCTTCAAACATTGAAACGATTCTTCAGCTTTTTGTCGTCCCAAGGGATTTTATTTGGAATATTCTTCTTAGTTAAATTGATCAAGGGCAAAACAATGGACGAAAAATTCTTAATAAATCACGGTAATAGCTGGCTAATCCAATCAGTCCTCGTAACTGTTTTTTGGTCGTTGGTCTCAGTAACTTTGACATAGTTTCCACTTTTTGAGGATCCAGAGCATGTTTTCCGGAACCAACTACATGACCTAGAAGTTTAACTTCTCTAAATTGACTGTTAGTCCAACTTCTTTCAGAGTCTTAAAAACACTTTCCAAGTGTTACATGTGATCTGACCATGTTTCTGAAAATACTGCAACATCACCTATGTACGATCTACAATAATTATGATGAGGACTCAACACTTGATCCATAGATTTTTGAAATGTACTGCCCGCATTCTTCATTCCAAAAGATAAGACCTTACACTGATAATGTCCGGAATGAGTAACGGAAGCAGTAAAATGTTTGGAATTTTTTTCCATAGGGATTTGCTAGTATCCCTTCGTGAGGTCTAAGACCGATATAAAATGAGTTTTGCCTATCTCATATATTAAATCCTTCGCATGTTTCATTGGATATGCATCCGTAATAGTAAAACTATTCAAAAGTCTAAAGTCTGCACAATCTAATACTCCCATCCCTTTTCACCACGCACACCCCCGGGTGCGCCCAATCACTGTCACTATGTTCAATCAAGTCCATATATAGCAGCTCATTGACTTGACGTTCAACTTCTTTTTGTACAGCAATAGGAACTCTATATGGTTGTAGTCTTTTAGGTGAATGGTGTAGTCTTCTATGCCGTAACTTTAACAGAATGACCTTTCACGTTGGCTTTTCCAGGACGATTCCGGAATATGTCTTCATATTGTTGTAACAATTTTCTTAACTGGTATTTCTGTTGGGAATTTAAAACATCAGTCATTTGATTCAACTCGATACCGATATTAGGTTGAGTTTCTTTATCTGTGGGAACGTAATGCAATTCACTAAAATCGCTATCTTTGTCAAATATTACTCCAACGTGATCGACTCTTGAGATATAAGGCTTTAGCTTATTTACATGTAGTTCTCTAGTACTACCGTCTTCTATTTGAACTTAACTAGAGTGGGGTCTAGTGAGCTTTACTACCTTGGCTGGTCCTATCCAAGTGTTAAGCAATTTATGCGTGGATGAAGGCATAAGGATCAGTACTTCATCTCCAACAGAAAAACTTTTTTCTCGTGATCTCAAATTATAGTGTGAAGTCATACGTTTCTGATTTTTACCACTGTTTCCCGATGTGATTTCGTGTGCATCTTGCAACTTCTTTTGCAATCGTTTCAAGTATTCTCCAACAGAACGAGCACCACTAGTAGGGATTTCTCTTTCTCCTGACAAAAACTCTTTTAAAATGGACATCTCGTTCCAGATAGTAGTTTTCCATAAACTAATTGGTATGGTGATACACTAGTAAGTGTATGAGGTATTTCTCTATAAGCAAAAAGCAAATATGGGAGATGGACATCCCACTCATCTCCGTGTTCCTGGATATTTTTGTTTAACATGTCTTTCAGAGTTCTATTCCATCGTTCAACTGCTCCCATACTCTCAGGATGACCTGGAGTAGAAAACCTAGGAAATACTCCCAGCACGTCTTGAAAGGCTTGAGTCAATTGTGCAGTAAAATTGGTACCCTGATCTGTACATATTGTCTTTGGGAACCCAGTTTGATAGAAAATTTTCATCAAAACTTCGCAGATAGTGTTTGCAGTAATGTTCTTTGTTGGTATGTCTTCTACCCATCTTGAGCATAGATCAATAGCACATACAATACATGAGTGCCCTATTCTTGAGCGGGGTTCTAATGGTCCGATGCAATCCACACTCCAGACTTCGAAGGGATTGTTAAGTCTCACTATGGGCTGGATCGGAATTCTATCTCTGTATGTCAAAGTTCTCCGTAACTGACAACGTTTCATGCTTCGAAATATGTCTTCACGTCCCTTTATAACGAAGGCCAGAAAAAGGAATATTTAATGCGTTGCTTGGTTTTTTTGTTCTCCTAAATATCCAGCTAACGGAATTTCATGAGCAATTTGTAGAATTTCCTTTCTTTTACGTGCAGGTAGGACAACTTGCTTGATCGGCTCTCCACAAACAATGTCATTATGCACGAGAAGATCGTTTTGTATTTCATATGCCTTTTCCTTTTTATTTACTTGTTCCCAGACGCTTATTAATGTTTCCTCTTCTTTCTGAAGTTTTATAAAAGTTCTTCTAGTGTCACTGCTAAGATTGGATCTCACTTCGCTTTCAATGTTGTCTGCGTCTATCGTCGCTTCTATGTCTAGGCATGAACCCTCTTCAAATGTTTGGACTTCACAGACGATTGAATTCTTCTTCTCTCCCTGTTGGGTCTCATCGTCAACGACTTGCCTTGCATTCACACTGCATAACTGTATGTTTTCCAAAAGAGCTTCAAACGCGGTTTGACAAACTAACATTTCGTTCACTAGTTTCTTTGGAACGGCACATGTAATTGGGACTGCATCATGCCATCCATCATCAATTTTTATACTAAATGTTCTTAAGGGAGCGACTTCACTAGCCCCAAAAGCTGATACTAATTTGATTTTTCCTTTTCCGGTACTCTCAACAGAGATTTGTGCTCCGGAGTCTTCCGTTCCATCCAAGACGACATCTACAAATTTCACTTTTATAACATTCAATCTATCAATATTCTCTGCCAGAAAATCACACGTTTATTCAGGAGTATCTATTTTCGCGCTGTCAGGATATTCTTAGTAGCATCTTCTGCTTGCACTTTATTACTTTGGGCTTTGACTGGTGAGGAAAACTTGTTCTTTTGCGAGTTTTATTTATTTAAGCATTTGTCTTGGCATACTCTTGAGAAATGACTTTCTTTATCACAAGTGTAACATCTAGGTGTAATCCGGTTTTTATTATATTGCGCTTGGTGACTGTTTTCCTTGAATTGGTTAATGTATCTTCGATTTGCCACCCCTTCTTTATTTCTTACATCTCTATCTTCCAACTGAGATGGAGAGCTCCGGGCATTCAAAGGAATGGTTTCACGATAAGATTTCTCTTTATTAATAAATGGCACAGATGGCCATTTGGTTTTCCCATGAACATCCTCATATTCGTCCAGTTTTTCGACAAGGACCTTTGGAGTTTTATTTTTCGTCCACTCATCGAGAAAATGTTCCCGCACCTCGGTTGGCACCTTCTTGTTCATTTGATCTGTTATGAGAAGATCTTTGAGGACTTCAAATGTTTGAATATCTAACCCGTGTTCAGCCACTCTTCACAAAAATTTCTTATTTCATAATAAAAATCTTTCCAAGTACCATCGGGATTCTTTTGGTGTTTTACGAACAGCTGACGGAATTTCTCATGACTCGATTTGAATCGTTGAAGCAATAGCTTTTTTACAAATTCATAATCAATGGCATCCTTTTCTGGTTCACGAGCAGTGAGACCTACAATATTCAAAGTGGAATACTGATCAGATGTGTCATCCAACATATTTTTGGCAAATTCAGAACTTTTGCTTGACGTTCGAATGATATCAGGAATAAACTAATATCATCAGATTTCGAGTCAAATTTCGGAATCAATATATGTAAATCAATCTTGATTTGTCCTGGTTCTTTCACTTCATTTTCATTTCCTTCTTTCAACTCGATTCGTTTTTTCTGGAGTTTGAAGTCCATTTCATCTCTCCTCTCTTCTCCCTCGTCCATTCTCTTCCTTTCCGCCAACTCCATCTCTTCTTTTCTTTTCCTTTTAGCCAATTCCATCTCATCTTTTCTTTTTCTCTCCTCTATTAAAGAGCTGAAATATTCTCTACAAAACTCCTCTTCGAAGTCTTTACTATTCAAGATAGCCTCTCTCACAACTCAACCACTTTCAAACCAAGGACATCTTCAATCCCCACTTTCGTAGCCATAACTTGCAGGTCTACTTTTAATCCCTTTCCCAAAAATGCCATCTCTCCCCTTACTATAGTTATCCTAAATGTCAAATAACACTCTAATCTCAAAACGCAAAAGGTATGTTTAATTAATCAAGAGGTGGGTCTTATATTTTTAAAGATAATGTTTTTGTATTTCTTTAGCATAAAATTTGCAAATTTATACCTTGGATGCTAAATTTTGCACATATGATTGACCAAAATTAAATTCAATATACTATTACTACAATAATAATACAGATTTCTGCAGCATAAAATAATATCTCAATTTTTCGAAATTTGTAATCCTAAAGATTTTCATAAATCACAGCAAATAAGAAAAATAAAAATATCTGCGTTCATATTATTTTCACAAAATAAATAAAAAAGTAACAATAAAAGAAAATCAACTTTTTAGCCAAAATAAAAAAATCCTCAGTAATCTAAAAATATATTTGACACATCTGATACTTAAAAAAAATCATATATTCATAAATACCAGTTCTACTTGGCAGACACAATATTCTTTAATAGTATTAAAAAAAAAAGAAAAAGTTATTACACTTTATTCTGATAAAAAAATGCCCAACACAGAGCTGCAAAGAAAGTTCTGCTTATGACCTTGAACAATCATTCCCACTTTTATTTATTTTTTGCGTACTCAGCGCGCGCGCAAGCAATGGTTAAAATCCTATTTTCATAAATGAATATAGTTGAATCTGATACGCGTATAGAAAAGAGAAATGAATATATATATATATATATATATATATATATATATATATATATATATATATATATATATATATATACTATATATATATTAAACCACCAAGTATATTATATATAACTGAGTGAAATAATGAACAAATCTTTCAACAAATAATGCACAATTCACGTAAAAAAATTATACCCTTTACTTTGATATTCTGCTTAATGACATTTGATTTAATTCAGTAATATTTTAATACCATAAATATCTGAACTGATGTTCAATAGAAATACATATATCTAATATTTCATAACGTTTCTGGTGAAACCCAATAAATATCTGAACTGATGTTCAATAGAAATACATATATCTAATATTTCATAACGTTTTTGGTGAAACCCAATAATACTTTAAAACTTTCGGAATAGATGATATCATTAATTAATTCTCAATTTAAATCAAAAGAAAAATGTTTTCTATGACAGAGAACTAAATATTTTTCACAGTGGCCATTTAATGATTATAATGAGTCACACTGAACAATGTTTTCTCTCACGGAAAACTAAAATATTTCTCGCGGTGATCATTTAATGATTAAAATGACTCACCCGGACAATGTTTCTTATTTTAGGGATTCTAGAATGAGTCAACGTGCATCATTTAGATTGTAAACATATCATCCATTCCAAAACAAAATACAATTAACGATATAATGCCCTCTTTACATTCTCATTCAAATAATAAAACTTTAATTTGTGAGTGTAGCCTCCTCCCTCTTACCTGGTATTTCGATGAAATCCTGTCAACTGCGCCAATTAAGTTTTCCATTTGTGATTTCAAGGTTTTTGTTTTTTCAATGAATTTTCATCAGATACCAGGCACAACAAAGTCACTGTTCTCTCTTAGTGGCTAAAGATTTATTTTTCCAATTACAGCCACACACACACAACATAAAAAAACTACGAACATTTAATTAGTTAAAACCATCTTTCTTCCATGCTCCCTGAAGTCACCGCCATACCTCTTATTCCGCCATGTTGTCTCTCCCCCTGTCTCTGTCTGAGTTTGATGGCTGCGCCATCTATAAAGCTTTTAAATGCCAGACGAATCTTACACGCTCTCTTGCGTAATTCAAGATAGAATTAAAAAATAGCTTTTCCAATTCCACGGACTAAAACTCGGGTTAGAGCTTTGAGAATAGCGGGATATTATCCGCAATGCTTTCTAGTTTTTAGCTGCCTTATTAACAGAACTGTTCAAAGAAAGGGTACATTAAACCGGATTTCTGAATGTGGAGGATCCTTTAGACTAGTGATACTCAACCTGCGTCCTGCATGTGCCCCCCCAGACCTTTCTGAGGGGCCCGATCGTGGACCGTCGCACTAGCACGCACAATTATTTAAGAACAATGCATTAAAAATTTAGAGATATATTATTAATCAAGCAATCAAATTTATCAATTTTGCTGTCGATGTCGTGCTGGTACGAATTGTGAGATAATTCTTTCTATTTTTGTTATATTATATATATATATATATATATATATATATATATATATATATATATATATATATATATATATATATATATATATATATATATATACGAGGTATATCCAGAAACTAAGTTCCGTTTGGTAATAAAAATAAATTGTATACAGATACAGAAAAAACATTTATTGGACAAAAATGTAAAACTCTTAAACTACCTTTCCACATAACTGCCGAAATTTTGCAGGCATGTGTCATATCGTGGCACAAGTTTTTCTATGCCTTCTTCATAGAAGGTTGCCGCCTGTGTCTTCAACCAGTTGGAAACATTTTCTTTCAGCTCTTTGTCATTGTTGAAGTGTTTACCGGCAAGGAAAGACTTGAGATGTAAGAAAAGGTGAAAATCGCTAGGAGTGAGGTCAGGGCTGTACGAAGGATGACCAAACACACCCCAGCCAAATCCTCGTAGGAGGGTTTGTCCGTAAATTCACAAATTTGCCGATAAATTTCGATTGGTTTCATTTTCTTAGCATTCAGAAAATGAATTACACTGGTTTCACTTTCTTAGCATTCAGAAAACGAATTACACATCTGATTTCGCACGCAGCGGGATTTTCAATCAACACCGACATTGTAAACAAGCACAACAAAGCGTACGTGGCTGACAGTGATCTAAAAATGACGCGTGCTTCTTCTCCTTGATACTGAGCGTCTGTCGGGCATGCGCGGAACTGCGATCGCTGCGCTGGAGCGGATATAAATAGAAACGGAACTTAGTTTCTGGATATGCCTCGTATATATATACAATGGTTAGTGACAACAAATAATTTTATGAGTGAAGCTTAATTAACCCTCGCGTCTCCAAGCGAAAAATATCTCGAGAATACATGTCATGCCAAGACGATTGGGATCGTGACTGTTTCGTAGAGAAAAACAAACACAGATCAACAACTTGTTTGATTTGTAGTGAAAATGTTATATTTAAAAATTATAAGTTTGCGCGGAACTATACCACTAAGCACAAATCTCTTTCAATGGCTTATTATTTTTTTAGCATCTCTTTCAAGATGAGATAAATTGGCTTTCTTAAAAATATTTGCAACAGCAATAAAAAAAATTTGTTCGCGGTTACGTTACAAAAGGGATAGGTAACAAAAGAGTTTTAGAAACTTTGTTACATTATGTATATTGATAAGCATATGAAATTGTTAAGGAGAAATATATGGATTGATATAGAAATGTTTCTCAAATGCTTCTAATGTATTCTTTGATCAATTCAGTTGTTTGTTCAGAATTTTTTTAGTAACACCAATAAGTATTTGAAAAAATTTGAAACAAAAATGTACAAGCAAATCTGAACTGATTTTTAAGCAAAATATACTGATTTTAGTTCGAAATTAATTAAGAGCTCTTTGCCACCATCTTACATTTGGTACAGTACCGATTGAAGCTAATTTCGGGCCCGGGGTGCAGAAGATTTACGGGTCCCCTTCGCACTGGCTGATCGAAATTTATTAGAAGAAAATCTGGTTAAGTCCAGCTTATCCGGGCCCTTTCGTGCCCCGGAGACCCCGCCCCAAGCGCCCAATGGATAAACCGGCACTGACTTGATAATTTAACAATAGAAAAAAAAATTCCCACTTAGATCAACAAAGAAAGTTTTTATTTTAGCTACTTTTTATTAAATAGTTACAATTAATATAAATATGTATATACATAGGACAGAATCACAACATTAAGTGGTAATTAATTTTCATTAATTATCATTAAAGTATCGTATTGTCATCGAAAGCAATCGTATTTATAAATTTCAGTTCAACTGAATACCTTAACACGCGTGAAAAAAACCTTTTCAAGTTTTGACACAAGTCGCCAAAAGAATCGCTAAGTCACCAAAAATGATACCAACGTGGTTGTATTTATAATTCTTTAAATAACTAGTTTTAATCAATTAATTTTCATTAATTATTATTATATTATTGCATTATCATCCAAAATAATCCTATATATAAAATTTCAGCTCAATTAAGCGCTTTAAAATGTATTTTACTAACGATTGAAAATTCCACCAAGATAAATAAATATATAGAGATTGTGAGCTAATAGTAGGAATTGGAAAAATAAGTGAGGCATTGTCAAAAAAAATCACAAAGTACATAGCAGCTTTATTTTTAAGACAGTAGAATGTAAACAATAGGTTTGGGATCATTGATATTTTGATAGAGTTTAATATAGCTTTTAAAAAATCTAAAATTATGAGTTTAAATATCTTAATTTTCTATATTTTAAATGTTTTTGATCTTATAGTGTCCCCCCCCCATTAATACACGTGTTGCGGCCCCTGTATAATAGTTGTCATCTGTTAGCGGCCCGTCGGAGAAAAGGTTGAGTAGCCCTACTTTAGAGAATAAAAGAAAGAGTTGGTGACTAATCTTGTTCTTAACGCTCCTGATTTCACGAAACGATTTATTTTTCAAATAGAATCAATTTTTCATTCTCAGTTCTATGCTGAACATTAATTACTTAATCTGATTTCAGTTTTCTGAAGAAAAGTGCATGATATTCACCCTCTTGAAAAATAAATTTCCATTAACATATATCAAGTCAGATCAGTGTCATAAATGTACTACGTAGGCGTGCATGTTGAATTTTAAAATTAAGTTGAATAAAATTAACATAGTAAAACTTTTAATACATACATAAGAAAACTTCCATAGTTTTTGTAGGCATACTAATACATTTGTATGTTTTTATAAACATGTGACATATCAACATATTTTCGAGGAGTTATAATGAAGAAATATTGTTGATATAGTGATATTACTAATAATAATGAAGAAATTTTGTTAATATTTCCATTTCATTGGCAGGATTCTAGAGCAGATGTTAAGATGTTTTGTAGAATGCTTAATATTGTTACGGATTTTGTGTAATGAATTTTTAAAATGTTATAAATAATTCATATCTGGATGTGTATATTACGTTTATTTTACTCACAATGTTGTACTTATTTTATGTTAAATCTACAATATTCGTAAGCAACGCCATTCCTTAGATTAATAATGGTGATTCAAAGTAAACTTGGCGATAGAGCCAAGTTAGCGACCATTGGAATTCTTATGGAAACTACAGGAGAAACCTACAAATGTCACGATCGATGATGCAAGCATATTTTTCTCGAAAGATCCTTGAGGTGTATAAATAGTGAGAGTCACTCGTCGAAAACTTTGTTCGCCATGTTTGGACCTTTGAAGAGTAGTATTGATATGACCGTGAAGAGCCGACCAGCGATTAATTGTTACTGCGGCGGTTGTATAGGACGAGCGAGTGCTTGTGAATAATCTTTTGGTGCGAGTTTGATATCCGGGGTAATAGTGCCAAGTTGTTGTTTATTTTCGCCAACATGGGCGATAAAATTGCAATATGGTTGCCTCGAAATTTCTTTCATTTTCTGATGTGGTTGCCGTGGAGATGACGTTTCTTATAGTTCATTCTAATTGGGTTTTTTTTTCACGCGCTAATCCTGTAATTTCCAGACGCGATTTTAATTCTCAATACTTCATTCTTATTGGTTTCTTTTTATTGCGCGGTAAAACTCTGCATTTCAGACGATTTTAATTCTAATTCTTTAAAAAATGCAATAATTTTCAATCCATTCCTTCATAACTTGCTGCTATTCTCTACTTTGTTTTTGTGCCTCTACCGAAAATGGATATTTACACAGTTATCGGTAAGTACCAGGATTTTTTTCATGGAATATAAGGGCTCTTCTTTCAATTTCTTCGGTCCAAAAGGTGTTCCGAATTCACACTTTTGGTCAACTTTATTTTTAAAAAATAATGATTTTCTTTTCTCGTTCCTTTCGAAGATTTCAATTATTTCGAACGCGGTTCAATGCGAAAAATATAGCCGTGACATGATGGTTTTTCCGGATGCATCCAGAACATTTGACGGTCGAATCTTTCGCTACGGAAATTCACGCTGCCGCAATAAGAAACCTATACGATTCAATTCATTTTTTTCAGGCAGCAAATTGTCGATTTCAACCATTCTACTTTTGATTTATGAATTCTTCAGACGTTACTCATTCGCTCAAATTCATAAGGAGCTCGGGATTTATTCGCAGGCTATTACCGATTGGCGCAGCTATGCGTCCGATGTGTTAAAAGAACATATTGTTAACACAGAGAAGCTTAGGGGGGTAAACTGTTGAAATTGACGAGAGTAAAATTGGGTAAAGAAAATATAATAAGGCTCAGTTCGTGCAGGGACAGTGGGTTTTGGTGGCGTAGAACACGAGACGGAACACTATTTTCTGGTTGCAGTTCACGACAGGATGGCAGAAACACTTCTCGGCCTTATTGAATCATGGATCGAACCAGGGACGACTGTTATATCTGACTGCTGGCAATTTTACGAAAGGTTGAGCGAAAGAGGCTATTATCACCTTACAGTTAACCATTCGCTCGAATTCGTTGATTCTGAGCCTCATACTAATACTATCGAAGTTACCTGGCGTCACTTCAAAGCTTCCTTGCCTGAATACAATCGGAGAGGAAAATTTGAAGGATTTATCGCCTGGTACATGTTCAGGAAAATTTGTTTCGCACTCAAAGAGAATCATTCATTAAATTTCTTGACCTTGTTCGAAATATTAATTAGGCTGAATGGAGAATCGTTTTGGGAGGGGAAGTTGAGGAATCGAATTCATAACCCTTTCGTAACATTTTCAATCGCCAGCATTGCACCTTTCTTTTAAAAATTTTTAACACTTCTTTTTCCATATTACATACAGTTTTAAAAATACATTTGTTATATTTTACTTTAATAAACGATCTTTCAATAGCCCTCATATCCCTTTTGTTTTCAAAAAAAATTCCGGTACTCATCGTATCCATACATTTGACCACATCCGTTAAATGTAAGTACACTATTTCACTACCAACTTTCACGATTTTCATCAACATTACTATTTGGTAAAATCAAAAATCGTCGGAAATTATGCATTTCAAATTATTTCTCCGTTCCAATTCATAAACGGACACCGCCATCTTGGATTCCACTCCAGCAACACCAAACGCAAGGCGCAATTACCCCGGATAACAAACTAGTTCCAATCTTTTTAAAGACGTACTTTAGACGCTTGAGAGTAGTGTCTGAGCGCCGTAAAAGGTGTCAAGGTCTTCTGAGATTTACTCAGCAAATTTAAGGTCTGTATGCGGTATTTCAAAGATTGTTTTTCGACAATACATTTATATATATAATATTTTAATAATAATAATATTTTCAGTTTACTGGTATGAATCTAGAGTGGAATGTAGCTGTTGTGCGAAATGTTTCACTATAGAAATTTGATAAGGAATTTTTTTTTTTTAAATTACGCCCGCCAACGTCCTCTCGGACATAAGGCATCTTGCAGTCCAATATAAAGCAGATGTCGCTCTAGCAGGAAGGAGAACTCCACAGTTGTCTTGCGAGAGAACATGAAGTAGAGCGGGGTGATAGGATAGATTGTGATGTACCTCCCCTTGGAAGTACATCCCTCGAAGTGTCAGCGTGAGCTAGAGGTGTAGGGTTTGCGAAAGAACTCGGATCAAACATTATCTTAATATGACTTTATTAAGATATTCAACTTAAACCTTTAACAAATATAATATTAATAATGAATGAGAGAATCTACGATGATGCAATACGCAACACACAATATAATTCAGACCAATCTCAATAATTGAACCGCCTAATCTTCAAATATAATAATAAGTAAACAATCCTACCTTATATTATTCTGTAATAAACTTGTCTTTATCTACAATGCTATGTAGCTTGCCGTTTAACTTCTAATCGATCACCAATATGTTTATCCACGACACGTAGAACTTAAATCTTGAACGACGAACTTCTATACTCACCAACTGCGATAACGCACGTCAATTGTCTAACATTCCTTTACATTGCCATTACGCTTACTCTAAGATCCTATATTTATCCTATATTATTTGCATCTCTTCACTTCTCGTTTCTTGGATTTGGTTGGAAAAGAGTTGCCCTTAGTTCTGGCCCAAAGAACCCAAAGGACTTGTTAAAGAAAAGACGCACAAGACGTCACAATCCCTCCAAGAAACAAAACGTGATTTATTCGAGGGTCTTAATGGCCCTTAAGAAATAACGTGCCTAAATTTTATTCTAACCGTTAATTTCTAATGCTTCACTTAAATTTTAATTTTTACTATTCATCTTAAGTTTAATTTTTAATATTTCTCCTTAATTTGAATTTCCACAGCTTCAATAAATTTTACTTAATTAAATAGACAAACATTCAAAGTCATGCATTTTAATCACGGTAGATTCTCACATGTACTGAATAAATAGACGTGTCCCATCTGGGTAACAGAGCCGGGGGAAAACCATATATGACTTAAATGGTAGAAAAAACGAGGCCCACACGTCTCTTACCTAACTTAATTCTACCTAAATGTTTACTTAAATTTTAACAATTTTTCTTCTTTACATCTGCTTTATAGATCCGTTCTTTGTATAGGTTAATTTCTTATAGACTTTAGGGTCTGTTACCCTGAAACAAAAATCTCTTAAGTACTTTGAAAAATTTTTTTTTACATATTATGATTACATTTCACAATTTTTATACAGTACATATCACTTTTAAATTGTAACTAATTTCTATACATATTTTTCATCTGGATCTTTCAAAAACTTCCCCTCAAATCACGTAGCGCTGGTTAAACGTTATGTTAGTATGCTATCTACGCCGCGTTTCCCCCAAACCAGTTGTTCATTAATATGAAACAATATAACAATACATATATATACACTATACAATTACAAACATTTTTCAAGAAACAATTAAAACAAACAACCTAAGGAATTGTCGCATCTTAGCGAAGTCATAACAGAAGTAATAAAAAAAACAAATGCATTTTTACAATTATTTTCTCCATAATTATATAAAAAATTTACAAGACAAAAGTTTATTTTTCTTTTCTAGAAAAACACACTCATTTTAGTGTCCACTTTTGCTTGGCTTCTTAAATTTTAAATATCCAACCGTGACTTGCTTCATTGCAATAATTCTTCCGACCACTTCTTCGAAAGAATATAAAAAAAGAAACGATACAACCTGGTTCTTATGACTTGTATAGTTGGCGTTTCCTACCAAGACCTCCAGGGACAAAGACTTTTTTGTGCACGCTCCTCTCCTTTCCTGGTCTTGCCGTTGTTGATCACCTCCTCGTCTGGCATTCTTGTTGCTTGATCTTGTTCATTCTTCGATGTAAAGGCGATCGTTCCTTCCTCTGCCTTTTCTGGGTCGAACTGGTCCTCCCTGTTGTGTCTTCCTCTCTATGGTCGGTCGGGACTCCACTCCCTTTTGCATTTCTCGGTCTAAGGTTGTAACCGCTTGTGGTGGGCGTCACTGTTCCCTTCGGCTTTTCTTTCTAAATTTTGTCAGACTATGATTAGTTCTGTAATTAGACGACAAAGCCTTTTTATTCACTCTATGCTCTGATCCCTTCTGAGCCTTCCTTTCTGTTCCTCCCGACCTAGATTCATGTGATCTTTTATACCTTAATCGTTCAATTTTACTTCTCTTAATCATTCTACCTTTCTCAGACCAAGAACTAGGTATTGATCTGTTAAGTGGTCCGCGCTTATTGGTCTTATTTGTGTGTTTCTCTCCCTGATTATTTCTAAAACTTAACCCTTTTTCCTACAACTCACGCTTTACTTCTGACCCTTTCTTTTAACCATCTTGCGACTTATTTGATCTCCGTTGTACTCTGTCAAAACCACTCGATTCATCGCGCAAATTACCGTTATCCGAACTACCAGTTCCTATCTCCGTCTGGTCAATTTCCTATGACGATATATTTTAACCTGGTCTACATTAATCGTTAACCTTTTTCCCGCCTTCCATATCACTATACGTTGTTATTCTTTACATCTAATACTCTATACGACCTTCAAATTTTGGTTTAAATTTAGCTACCACTTTTCTTGTTGGCGAACTTAAAGGATGTGTTGCTATCAAAACCCAATTATTAACTTTAATTTGCACATCACGCCTGCGTCTATTATCAATTTCTCCCATTTTTCATGCTTAGCTTTTGTGTTTCGTCTAGCCTCCTCAAACAATCTCTCAATATCTCCTACTACAAATTCCGTTCCGTCTGATACCACCACTAATTTCTGAAAAGGCGTAATCAACTTTCGACCTTAAAATAATTCCACAGGGGTTTTCCCCGTTGTTTCGTTTACAGCCGTACGGATAGCATAAGCAAACTCACGTAAGAATTGTTCCCATGTGTCATGTTGCTCATTGACATAATTCGCAATCCTTTGCACCAGATCGCGATTTACGCGTTCTGTTCTATTTGCTTGCGGTCTATAAACAAGTCTTCACATGCCTTATGCCTAATCTTTCACTTAAATTCTCAAAAATATCGGAAATAAATTGGGTACCGTTATCACTAATTAATTTTATTGCAGCTCCAAAACGCGATATATAATTATCAAAAAAATTATCTGCTATAACTCGAGCAGAGGCTTTTTTAAGGGGTATGATTTCAGCCCACTTGCTGAAATGATCCGTAATTACTAATAAATATCGGTTGCGTCTTACTCTCGACACGGGATACGGGCCTAACAAATCTAACGTAACTATTTCATTTGGATAATTTGATACAATTGGTATTAACCGACCAGCTGGTAACGCGTTTTTATAATTATTAATTTGGCACATATGGCATGTAGAGACATATTGATCAATAAATTTTCTCATATACGGGAAATAACAAACAACCCTTATTTTATTATAAGTTTTAAAACGTCCGAAATGACCTGCTAATGGCTTGTGTCATGAAATTCTCTCATAATTTCATTCCTTAAAGATTTTGGAATGTATACTCGCATTTCTCTCTCTCTCTCTCTCTCTCTCCTAATGACGTTGCATATTTCGCATAAAATAACAAGCCTTCTACTAGCCTAAAATCGCGAGACCAATTCTCACATATTGCCGCATTAACCGAGCTATCTTCTGGGTTTTCTAGATATCTATAGATATGACCTAATTCTGGGTCTGTTTTTTGTTCTTCTATTAACTGATCTCATGACGAAAGTACAAAATCTCTGATTATTGCACAAATAACTTTCTCTCCTATTATACTTTCAATTGGGTTTGTTAAGTGTACGTATGTAAATGTAGAACGCCCTCTAGCGCTCAGAGTGTCTAACGAATCTGTGTAACCTCTGACTCCATCGAGATAGGAGTCGAATCGAGCGAGCTGAGCAACAAGTAATAAAAACTACAGTCCACTTACTGAGAGAGACCTTTTTCTTGAGTTTTACTTGTGTACCCAACATTCTGGTCCAGTCTCAACCGGAGAGACCTATGCATTGAAAATACGAGGTATGTGCTGTTGTTTTTTGACTTTTCGTTGAAAAAAATCGAACTTTAAACTTTAACGATGTTTAAAGGAGCAAAAAAAGAAGACTTGAGGTGAATCGCTTCTGAATTAGAGTTGTGTGTCAGTGATAAATTAACTGTTTTAGACTTCATGGATCTTATGAAAAACTGTGATAGATACAAAAACGATCCTGATTCAGTGCATGAGTTAGCAAATTTAATTATCGAAGAAAGGAAGTATGACGAAAGTCAGCAATTAGAGTTAGAAAAAATAAGAGAAAAGTCTAAGCTTGATTTAGAGATAGCGAGAATACGAGCAAATGATCAAGACAATAATACTGAAGTTAATTGTAATGATTCCTTTTCTGTGGATTCTTTAATTAAAAGTATCCGCACACTTACAGTGAAAATTCCCGACAAACCTGAGGGATGGAGTTTCTTTTTTTTATCATTAGAACGTGCATTTGCAGCCAAAAGTGTTACTGATAAATTTAAGCCTGAGATTTTGTTAAATTTATTAGGAGAAAAAGCTGCAAATATCATTATATATCTGAAAGATGATGATCTTAAAAATTATGATAAAATAAAGTCCATAATACTCCCAAGAATTTGAGCCAACTCCTCAATCGTGTTTAGAGAATTTTAAGAAAGCAACACGGCAAAATTGTGAATCCCATGTCCAGTTTGCGAGTAGATTAACAACAAATTGGGAATACTATTTAAAATTGAGAAATGTTTCAAATTTCGAGGTATTAAAACAATTAATAGTTTCAGATAAAATATTTAGTACTTTAAATAAAGAAACCGCATCGCATATTAGTGTCAGACAAGCAGATAAATGGTTTGATCTTTTAACGTTGGGAAAAGAAATTGATTTATTTTATTCATCGCGAGGAAAACCACTGAGTGAGAGTATTAATTATTGTCGCAAAAATCAAAATTCTAAAAATATGTCTAGAGTATTTTTCTCAGATGTCAAGGGAAAAAAATGTGTTTTGTGTCAATCTGATAGTCATTTTTTAAATAAATGTCCTCAATATAAGCAATTATCAGTAAATAAACGGGTAGAAATTGTTAAAAATAATTCCTCGTGTTTTAATTGTTTCAATTTGCATAGAGTCAAGTTTTGTAAATCTAAAGTTCTTTGTAAATGCTGCCAAAAAAGCATCATTCTTCTTTGTGTTTCTCTGGAGACCCAAATTTTACGAGTGAAAGGGTCATTCAACCTTCTTCATTGGGGGCAGAAAGAGCCGGAAACAGAGGAATCCTCGATGAGTCAACTTTCAGCGAAGGCGTCTGTGTTCAAACCCATAAATTACGTAGGGGAGATTTCGAAAGAGGTGTCTTCTCAGGGTGTAGGAGATCTGTTTACTGCAACGAGTTACGTAAAATCGAAATCCGTTTTACTTTCAACCGCAATTTGTTTCATTAGAGATTCCTTTGGGAAAATGCAGGAAGTCAGAGCACTGTTGGACGGTGGTTCAACAAGCAATTTTATTTCGCAACAGTGTATGAATAGACTCAATTTAAAAAAAGAGAAAATTAACATTTTAGTTTCAGGATTAAATAACTCAGAGTTAACGATTAAATCGCGCGTTAATGCAACAATTGCAAAGAGAGGAAATAGTTATGAAACTAATGCAGACTTTTTTATAGTGCCGCGAATTACGGATATGATTCCTTCTCAACCATTTAACGTTAGTTTGGGTAATTTCAGTAGAGAGAAATTAGCGGATGAAAATTTCAACATTCCGAGAAATATTGATTTATTGTTAGGAGCAGAAATCTTTTATGAAATTCTTTTACCAGGACAAACAAATCTTTTAAATACAAAATTAATTTTTCAGAATACAGTCTTCGGCTATATTGCGTAGTGGGAGTATTCCAGTTTCTAGTGAAAATAAACCTCACTGTGGGTTAATCAAAGATAATGTCGATTTAGAAAAGACAATGAGGAGATTTTGGGAAATCGAAAATGTTGAACCTGAGACAATAAAAAATAAGGAAACGATAATTTGTGAGGAGCATTTTCAAAAAAATCATACTAGAGATAGTACGGGAAGATATATAGTATCTATGCCATTTAAAAAGGATCCAAATTGTTTAGGCCAGTCAAAAGATATTGCCCTTAAAAAATTAAATTCTTTATGGAATACATTAAAACGTGAGCCTAACTATTTAAAATTATATAGAGATTTTTTAAAAGAGTATAAAGAGCTAGGCCATATGCAAGAGGTAGATGAGAAAGAGGAGTGTGGAATGTATTTCATACCACATCTTGGTGTTTATCGCTCTGATAAAAAAACAAGTAAATTGAGAGTAGTTTTTAATGCGTCGAGTGCAACTACAAACGGTTATTCTTTAAACTCTCTACAATACAATGGGGAGTTGCTCAAAATGACCTTTTTTCAATAATGGTTCGCTTTAGAAAGCACATATTTGCATTCATTGCGGATGTGCAAAAAATGTATCGAATGATTTGGATTAATCCAGATCAGCGTAAACTTCAGCGCATTCTGTGGAGAGAGAACATGGACGAACCAATAAAAACGTTCGAGTTGTCAACTGTGACCTATGGAACAACGAGTGCACCATTTTTAGCGACACGTACGCTAAAACAATTGGCCCTAGATGAAGCAGGGAATTTTCCATTAGAGTCTTCAGTTGTGATGAGTGACATGTACATTGATGATGTACTTACGGGTGCAGAGACCTTATTAGAAGCAAAAGAACTGAAAAATCAACTCTAAACAATATCTTCGCTAAAGGAGGTACGGTTCTGCATAAGTGGTGCGGAAATAATACGGAATTGATTGAGGCTTCCGAAAATTATGATTTTTCAGATTCATCAGAGATAAAAGTGTTGGGTGTTTATTGGAACCCCAAGCATGATTGCTTCTCCTTCAGAGTAAAAATAGACTTGCACGAATTAAATACCAAACGGGATGTTTTGTCAATCATCGCCAAGATATATGATCCTCTAGGTCTTTTAGGTCCTGTGGTGGTGAAGGCGAAAATCTTCCTTTAAAAATTATGGATGCTAAAGATTGATTGGACAGATTTGCTTCCAGATACAATCAATAGAGAATGGCGACAATTTGTCGAATCACTTCAGGTAGTAAATGACATCAACATCAATCGATGCATTGTGGTAGAGCAACCGGAAGTGATCGAGCTGCATGGATTCTCCGACGCGTCCCAGTCAGCATATGGAGCTGTCGTCTACTGCAAATCCATAACCTCAGATGGAAAGATGCTTGTGCATCTTATTGCCAGTAAATCCCGAGTTGCGCCTACCAAGCAAACAACGATTCCCAGACTTGAGCTATGTGCCGCTGTGCTGTTAGCAAAATTAGTGTATCGTGTCAAGCAAGCTTTAAAATTAAATGTGACTAATACTTTTCTTTGGAGTGACTCCATGATAGTTTTGTCATGGATAAGGAAGGAGTCATATCAACTAAAAACCTTTGTGGCTAACAGGATTGCTACAATCCAGGAGATGACTTCCAGTGAGCAATGGCGTTATGTGGCAACAGAGGACAATCCTGCCGACTTCGTTTCCAGAGGAATGGATTCTCTAAAACTTAAAACCTGTGAGTTGTGGTGGAATGGTCCTAAATTTCTGATGAGCAACCAGTACCCACAACGACAAATTCCTGTTGCAGTGATCAAGGATCCAGGTGAACTTAAAAACTGTAGTGACTTTTCTAACTTTTTTCTTGATTCTGCTAACTCTTTTGTGAATAATTTACTTAACCTTAGTGGTGACTATTTTAAAATTATTCGTGTCTTAAGTTTTATTTGTAGATTTGTTTATAATTGTAAGAGCAAAGAAAGCAAAGGAATTGGGCCTCTAGATTTAGAAGAATTAAAAAAGGCTGAACAGCTTTTATTGAAATTAGTGCAAAAGGAAGAGTTTAAAGTAGAGATGAATGGTATTCAAAATTCTGCCATGGTACCTTCCAACAGTCGAAAAAAAAAAAAAAAAAAAAAAAACACTCAATCCATTTATTGATAGTGAAGGGATTTTGAGAGTTGGAGGTCGATTGAGAAATAGTGATATTAATTATAACCAGAAATTTCCAATTCTTTTGCCTTCGAAACATAAATTGACTTATTTAATAGTTGAGTATTTTCATAAAACGTTTTTACATAGTGGTCCACAATCCTTGTTATATCAGATCAGGCAAAATTTTTGGATATTGAATGGCCGTAATATTTGTAGAAAAGTTGTTCATAATTGTGTAATTTGTTGTAAGGCCAATCCTACTTGCACTGATCAAATAATGGCTGACTTGCCAAAGGATAGAGTTATCAAAAATTATCCATTCAATGTATCAGGTGTGGACTTCTCTGGCCCCTTTTACATTAAGTATAAAGGGCAGAGAAAAGGTGTATATAACAAAATCTATGTTTGTATATTTATATGTTTTGTTTCTAAAGCTGTGCACTTAGATATTGTGACTGATTTAACCTCTAATGCATTTATTGCTACACTTAAGCGTTTTATATTTAGAAGAGGTAAATGTGCTAAGTTGTATTCTGATAATGCAACAAATTTTTGTGGGTGCAAATATAGAACTTAATAAAATGTTTAATTTGGTGTGTAAACCTGATGAGGCACTTACAAGTTATATGCCCTCTGAAGGAATAGGTTGGAAATTCCTCCCCCCTAGAGCCCCAAATTTTGGAGGTCTCTGGGAGGCAGGCGTTAAATCTTTTAAGTTCTATTTAAAGAGAGTAGTAGGTAACATTAGATTAACATATGAAGAGTTTCTGACCGTGATTATCCAAATAGAGGGGATGTTAAATTCTCGTCCTCTTGTCCCATTATCTTCTGACTTAGATGATTTAAATGTATTGACTCCTTCTCTTTTTTTGATAGGTAGATCACAATTACATCAATTGTTGAGCCTGATTTAACTAATATAAATGAAAATAGGTTGGATAATTGGCAGAAAATTACAAAAATAATTCAATTAATTTGGAAAAGATGGAGTGTAGACTATCTAAATAGTTTGCAGCAGAGAAATAAGTGGCATTTCGAGAAAAAGAATGCTAAAATTGGAGATATGGTTATAATAAAAGAGGATAATTTACCTTCATGTCAATGGTCATTAGGTAGAATCAACAATATTTATCCAGGAAAGGATTCTAAAGTCAGAGTAGTGGAAGTCAAAACCACTGGAGGTATATTTAAGAGACCCATTTCGAAACTGTGCATTCTACCAATTGAAACAGTGTGTGTGTGAAGTAGCATATATAACCCTTCAGATAGTAATGTTTGTGTGTATAGAATAGTATTTTTTAAAATTCTGTGTGATTTATCAATTGCTTTCTACATTGTCTTCATTTGTATGTTGTTTTGTTTGTATTTTGAAGTATTGTATTTCTGTGTGTTATCTTTATGATTATGTTCTATGTAAATCTTGCATGTTGAAAAACATTGCAAGGCCGGGCGGCATGTTCAGTGTACGTATGTAAATGTAGAGCGCCCTCTAGCGCTCAGAGTGTCTAACGAATCTGTGTAACCTCTGACTCCATCGAGATAGGAGTCGAATCGAGCGAGCTGAGCAACAAGTAATAAAAACTACAGTCCACTTACTGAGAGAGACCTTTTTCTTGAGTTTTACTTGTGTACCCAACAGGGTTTCTCGACAAAACGTCAGCTATTGTATTCTGAGTTCCAGGCCTATGCTCCCATTCTATATTAAATTCTGCTAATTTTAATGCCCATCTGATCATTCTATTTGGCAAATTTTTACCAGTCGTTAAATGTGTTAACGCAGCGTGATCTGTAATAACTTTAATCGGCAAAGAACCTAAATATGTTCTGAATTTATTCAGAGCCTAAACCACAGCTAAACATTCTCTCTCTGTTACCGTGTAATTCCTCTCCGCAGCACTAAGCGTACGAGAAGCAAATACTACTGGTCTCTGCTCTTAGTTTAGAACCACTCCTACCCCTATTGAGCTTGCATCCGTAAATAACTCAAAAGGTTTTTTGAAATCTGGGAATTTTAAAACTGGCACTTTTGTTATAGCCACCTTGACCGCGTCGAATGCTTTCTGCGCCTCAATCGACCAAATATAAATCTCTTTAATTTTCGCTTAAGATTATAAAGCGGTTCGCAAATATCGGTATAATTTTCAATAAATTTTGCGTACCATTGGGACATTCCTAAAAATTTCGACACCTCCTTGGAGTTATGCGGAGGTTTCATTTCAACTATAGCTTGAACTTTTGTTTCATCAGTTTTAATTACGTCCTTATTAATAAATAAACCCAAATATTTTAACTCTTCACAACCAAATTTACACTTTTATTTATTTAACGTTAACCCGGCATCATGTAATAATAAAAAAACTTCTTTTCAAATGCTTAACATGTTGAGTGAATGATGGAGATGATATAATCACATCGTCCATATAAACATTCACAAACTTCCCTATCACGGGCTTGAGAATTATATCTATTGCTTTCTGAAAATTGTGAGCCGCCCCTAACAAGGCAAATGGCATTCTGCGAAAAGCGTAGGCACCATTTTTCGTGACAAATGCAGTCTTAACTATATCACTAGGGTTCACAGCCATCTGAAAATATCCCGACCGAAGGTCTAGGGCAGACATTATCCCTGTATGGGATATGTTCATTATTAAATCGTCTATTAATGGTGAAGGATATCGAGGAGGATACTTTGTGATCGCATTCAGTTTCCGATAATCAACAGCAAATCTATACGCTTCCGGATTATATGGCGGTAACCCATTATTCTTTTTACATAACACAACTGGTGACGCGTACGGGGATTGAATGGGAATTGTAGTTCTTTCTTTCAACATTTTGTCTATGTGATAATCTAGAATCTCCTGTTTAACCCTATCATACCAGTCCGTCCGGGAAACAACCGGTGGGTTATCTCCCGTGTCACTCTCATGATATAAAACATGCGTTTATATCATGTTTATCCGAAAACAATCCTTGAAAAATATCAAACAAATCTTGTAATTCCCGTTTCTGTTTTTCTTCTAATTTTGTCTTAGAAAGATCTATTTCTACTTTTTCTATTTCAACCGTTTTAACCACCTTATTAATCTGCGAATCCGGAATCGCCAAAGATTTTCGATCAAAATCTGAAATAATCTTTGATCCACCGATGAAATCTATCCCAAGAATACATGGGTATTCCAAATCTGCTAACACATGGAACAAACAAGGTTTTTCAAACTCCCGTATTCGAATATTTAATTCCACAACTCCAATATTTCGACATTTAGCTCCCTGTGCCGTGATCACCTGAGTACTCGATTTCTTTACTTGCTTATAAAAAAAAATATTTTTGGTATGTCTCCTCCGATATAAATGACTTCTCCGCTCCAGTGTCCCATAACGCTTTCGTAAAAGTTTCGTCTAATAAAATAAGAACATACGGAAGTTCTACCGGAGACATACATATTGCTGAGTTTAATCGGTGACTGATTTATCGACTGCGTCTGATCACCTTTAATATCATTCACTTTCAAAACATTTAATCGTCCCATTTGCTTTCTACTGCCTCGACTAAAATTTTCACTCGAACCGCTATTTCTTTCGTCCCCTCTACTAAAATCGTCATTTTGACCTCGATTTCTAAATTGATATCCCCTATCGTTAAATCTGCGATCATCGTTCTGAAACCTATTCTTGCTCTCGAACCACTGATTTCCTTGACGGTTGTTCTGATGGCTACCAATATAATCTTTTCTACCATTATTTGGTCAATGTACCACTTCAGGATTTCTCCAATTTCCTCGATTATTACCAATGTTAGACATCCTACGCTCATTCCAACCGCGTCCTTCCACGTTATCACTATTTCTCGAATCCCGTGTTGCCTTGCACGAATATCTTTCCTCAACTTAGCTAATACTTCTAATAATTGGATCGCGGTTTGTGGATTACGCACCTCCATATAGTCCTACACTTGCGGCTCAAGTCTAACGAAAATATGTGTATTGAAAGCACCAAAGAGCGAAGGGGTGGCTGACCCGAAGAGTGGTGAGCGCCGGCTAGTTTCTCTTCTCTTGAGTGGCAGCAGGGGGAGGAAAAGCGCTCCGAAAGGGGATTCCTCTAGATGCGTTTGGAGGAAGCAGACGGCTAAGAGCGTGCACGATAATGTTTAACCTTTTTTATGCATCCTTGTAAATACTTAATAAATGTTTTATTTAAATTGAGAAACACTCGTAGCCACATCATTTATTTCGCACTTAGTTTAGAGATTTTTAAATAAGTTGTGAGAATTGAACAATATGATCTACAAGGGCTTTCTCAGACATCTCCAGTTCTAACTTCTTATGTAGCTTAAGCAAATCGTAAACAAAATCTGTCGGCTCCTGGTTCTGTCTTTGCTGAGACGCGTAAAACCGGGTCTCTAAATCTTTTCTATTTTGGATGGCAGGGAATGCTTTCGACAATGCTGCTTTCAGCTGTGCGAAATCCGTGGCGGTATTTTGCACTAACGTCGATCCGAATATTTGGTACCAATCCAGGGCTCTACATATGAGATGACCTTTTAAATAAGCACACGATAAGTCACTGGGTATTTCGAGTAATTTAATTTGGTTATCTATAGCCTCTAAAAATTCGGTGACGTTCTCCGACCCAGAAAAATATACTTCTGGCCAAACATTAAATCCTCTCGCGTTTCTCATCTCGGGGGCATATAGATTAAACCTAGTTGGGCGCCATTGTGATGTACCTCCCCTTGGAAGTACATCCCTCGAAGTATCAGTGTGAGCTAGAGGTGTAGGTTTTGCGAAAGAACTCGGATCAAACATTATCTTAATATGACTTTATTAAGATATTCAACTTAAACCTTTAACAAATATAATATTAATAATGAATGAGAGAATCTACGATGATGCAATACGCAACACACAATATAATTCAGACCAATCTCAATAATTGAACCGCCTAATCTTCAAATATAATAATAAGTAAACAATCCTACCTTATATTATTCTGTAATAAACTTGTCTTTATCTACAATGCTATGTAGCTTGCCGTTTAACTTCTAATCGATCACCAATATGTTTATCCACGACACGTAGAACTTAAATCTTGAACGACGAACTTCTATACTCACCAACTGCCATAACGCACGTCAATTGTCTAACATTCCTTTACATTGCCATTACGCTTACTCTAAGATCCTATATTATTTGCATCTCTTTACTTCTCGTTTTTTGGATTTGGTTGAAAAAGAGTTGCCATTATTTCTGGCCAAAGAACTTGTTAAAGAAAAGACGCGTAAGACGTCACAAGATGTTCCCAGTCATTGGCACGGATTTATAGAGAGGGCAGAGCGGTGAATCAGCCAGGCCAAGCTTAAACAGATGGGCTTGTAGGTAATCATGTCCGGTGATGATTCTGAAACATGTCACACCCTCCACCCTAGGTAGGGCGGAAAGCTGAGCAACTACAAACTTCACAAATCATTGTATATGAAATTTAGCGTTTATGGTATATGCTAGTAGTACAACAGAGAAATTGTATTTTTGAGTTTTAATGAATGCAGATTCGTAATATTTCAAAGAATAATTTACATTTAAAACTCGTGTAGTTTGAGTGCATCATATTTAGACTAATGAAGTATATATTTATTCTTAATTTCTCTGTTAAAAATCGGAGCCAAGAAAATCTTTTTTTTATTTGTTCATACTGTTCTATTGAAAGAAATGCTAAAATGAATATCGATTTTGTGGTAATATGATTAAAGCTACTGTGAGCAAAAAAAATTTGCTAATAATGGTTTTGATTTGAACATGAATTCTGATTTTAAATATTAATATTTAATAAGTATGGTTTGAGTTATTGTGCAACATGAAAAAAATGTGATAAACTAAATATATAGTAATATGCATATATATAAGAGATGAGCTGTGATTATATAAATTCTTTTGATTTTATACATGTAAATGTATTTTAAAGTATAATTCTGGCCAGAAAGAAACTGCAGTGTTTAAATAGTACAGTGTTAGCTAGAACTATCAGTGATATCTTCTGTTGACATTTAAAATGATTTTAGATAGTTTCTCCAAAGAACAAAGCTTTTTCCTCATCAGAAAAAGTTCTCTCTAGAGGAAGGAGTTTGTAATGAACACTACAACAAGAAAAAAACTAATTGATTTCGTCAGGGACGAAAAGTCCTAAGTTACTGCCTTAAATTGTAGGGGGCACAAGAGTTTCCTGAAATCCATTCTCCCTATGCGTTCCCAGATAGGCTCCACTAAAGGACAGGCTCAGTGGAACTCCCGTTTCGAAGCCACTTGAGACTTGGATTTAGCGAGGAGAGAAGCAAACCGTTTTTTTTTTTGGATAGTCACGCCTAAAGTCAGATAAGAACGGCGACTCATGTAAGATGGTGGATTGGCACGTTTTTGTAATACAAGCGGAAGGAAATACCTCTGGCCTGACTGTCTGTTTTCGTTTCTAGCACGCCACAGTGGTGATAAGATTTATGTTTTTTAGCAAAAATATCATAGGAAAAACAATTAAATACATCCCTACAAGAAAAAGATAATTCAATAATCGATGCATTTCAGAAGAAATAATTGTCCTCTGAATATCAATTGGAAAATAATGACATTCAACCCTTTCCATTAATGAAATAATTAAAACAATTCAAAATGTATTAGTTACGTCAAATACGCAAAAGAAATAAGCAAACTTACAACTCTTTTAAAATCGTTTCACTAATTTATTCAAATGAAAAAATTATTTGAATTATTCATCTCCCTTTTTTTCAAGTCAATGTATAGTCGGCAGCAGAATATCTCCCAATTGGAACTGAATGATTTACAGTACAATAATAAATTAAAACACACACACATTTTTGAATCATCAGAACCCAAAATAGATTTTGATAACACTTTATCCATGATTGTATACATGAAAAATAACGAAAAAAAAATAATTCAATCTAGTTTGAATTTTCACTCCAATAAATGTTTGTAATGGGTCCAAATCTAATATAAAGATATATATTTTTATATACAGCCAGCGGGACTATAAAGCTTTTACGAAGTAGCCCACGAAGTTACCGTAAAATCCGCCGTAAACACGCACCTGTATTTTCAAATTTTAACTTTTAGGTATACTCGCGTATAACGCGCACCCTCTTTTTTAAGGAGAAATCTGAAGTGTACGTGCACAATGCTCTTATATTTTGAAGTCATTTATTAAAGGCATTATCCCAGGCTTTTGAGAAGAAATATACTTCTAGAAGTACAACCCTTTAATTTTATAAAATATGTCATTTCTTTTAAATAAATAGTATTTCGATATATGTAGAAGTCTTAATTTCTTTTATTGTGTGCTCCCTCTTTTTTATTTTTAAATCCATCATTTTTATATCCGGTGTACAACGCGCACCCATAAATTTCGATCTTATTTTTTACGTTAAAAGTGCGTGTTATATGCCAGATTTTACGGTATTTGGGTTGACCATCCCTGTTCTAAAAGAATACATCACAAATGTATTAAAAAAATGAAAAATTGCTAAAATATATGTAACAGTTCTTTTATTTCATGTCCATGTAGCATTTCACCTATGTAGAGTCAAATGCCACAAAATTATAACAATGTTGATTTTTCACATGCCTTAAACTATTATTTGCATTTGTCAAAAACTAATTTTCAAGTGAAGCCTCCGAGCAAAAACTTGATGAAAATTTTAGCAATTATAAAGTTTTAAGATTTCCTAGGTGAAAATCTTTAAACTTGAATTTAGAAAAACAAACTGTTAAATATTTTTGAATATAAAGCTTCATATTTTTGGAACGCAAAAATGCGCCCAAATGTATTTGTATGTAACAAATTTGAGAGAAAGCATTTTCCAAAATTGCACATACATAAAGATTTTCCTTCGTATTCCTCAGTAAATGTCTTTTTATACACTTAAGAGCCAAAAAAATTGGTACAGGCATGCATATGCAAATAAAGAAATATGGAACCAATCAGAGTACTGCGCTGCAGTCGACAAAGCCTACGAGTGTCTGGCACAGTTGTTAGATAGGTTACAGCAGCTATAATGGCAGGTTATCAAGATTTAAGTATACGTGGTGTTATAGTCAGCGCACAAGAGATGGGGACACAGTATCTCCAAAGAAGCGATGAAATTTGGATTTTCATGTACGACCATTTCACGAGTGTACAGTGAATATCGGGAATCCTGTGAAACATCAAATCTACGACAACGCTGCGGCCGGAAAAAGATCATGCAAGAACAGGGCCAAAGACGACTGACGAGAATCACTAAGCATGCCAGACATGCAACCCTTTCACAAATTGCTGCAGATTTGAATGCTTTACCATCAATAAGTGTCACCGTGCGAACCATTCAACGAAACATAATAGATATGGGCTTTCAGAGCTGAAGGGCCATTCGTGTACGCTTGTTAACTGCATGACACAAAGCTTTACGCCTCGGATGGGCCCTTCAACATCGACATTGGACTATTGATGACTGGAAACACGTTGCCTGGTCTGACGAGTCTCGTTTCGAATTAAATTGAAGTGATGAACGTGTACGGGTATGGAGACAACCTCATGAATCCATGGGCCCTACATGTCAACAGGGGACTATTCAAGCTGGTGGAGGCTCTGTGATGATATCGGGCGTGTGAAGTTGGCGTGATATGAGACCAATGATACGACTGTGACAAGTAAGTAAGCATCCTGTCTGATCACCTGCACCCATTCATATCCATTTTGTATACCGACGGATTTGGGGAATTTCAGCAGGACAATGCGACACCCTATACGTCCAGAATTGCTACAGAGTGGCTCTAGGAGCACTCTTCAGAATTAAGACACTTTTGCTGGCCACCAAAATCCCAAACATGAACATTATTGAATATATCTGGAGTGCCTTGCAATGTGCTGTTCAAAAGATATCTCCACTCTCTTTTACTCCTACTGATTTATGGACAGCCCTGTAGGATTCAAAGTGATGTGTCAATTACCTCTAGCACTACTTCAGACATTAATCGAATCCATGCCACATCGTGTTGAGGCACTTCTGCGTGCTTGTGGGGGTCCTACACAATATTAGGCAGGTGTACCAGTTTTTTTTTTTGGCTCTTAAGTGTATTACCACTTTGATAGATAGTGCTGGTGCATATATTTCACACACTTGGCACTTTTCTTAGCTATGAATGCGCAAATATCAACATACTTATAAATTCGATAAAAATGCAAGAAGCATATTTACAAGATATGATAACCGTAAGAGTAATGATGGCTTTTTTTTCCTTGGTATATATACGTACAAGTACATTTAAAGAAACCAATTTGAGAGAAAATCTTCTAAAATATGTCCCGAACATAAGGTTTTCAATTGGTATGAATAAATAAATGTCTTTTTAAAGCACTACTTTGAGAGGCTTTTCCTTGGTATGAAGATTTAAATGTGAATTCAAATGACCACTTTGAGAAAAAGCCTTATTGCATATTTCACAGACATGAGGCTTTTCTTTGGTATGAACACGTAAATGTTTCTTTAAATAACTACTTTCAGAGAAAGCCTTACTGCACATTTCGCAAGCATGAGGCTTTTCCTTAGTATGAATACGTAAATGTTTCTTTAAGGAACCACTTTCAGAGAAAGCCTTGTTGCATATTTCGCAAGCATGGGGTTTTTCCTTGGTATGAATACGTAAATGTGAACTTAAATGACCACTTTGAGAGAATGCCTTATTGCATATTTCACAAACGTGAGGCTTTTCATTGGTATGAATACGTGAATGTGTATTTAAATGAACACTTTGAGCAAAAGCTTTGTGGCATACTTCACAAACATGAGGCTTTTCATTGGTATGAATACGCGAATGTGTATTTAAATGACCACTTTGAGCAAAAGCCTTGTTGCATACCTTACAAACATAAGGCTTTTCATTGGTATGAATACGTGAATGAGTATTTAAATGACTACTTTGAGCGAAAGCTTTGTTGCATACTTCACAAACATGAGGCTTTTCCTTGGTATGAATACGTAGATGTTCATTTAACACACTATTATGAGCAAAAGCCTTGTTGCATATTTCACACACATGAAGCTTTTCTTTGGTATGAATACGTAAATGTTTAATTAAGGAACTATTTTGAGCAAAAGCCTTGTTGCATATCTCACAAACATGAGATTTTTCGGTGGACAGGATACTCAAGTGATGTTTTAAGATATCATTTTGAGAGTTAGGCATATGTAAATGTCTTTTTAAATCACAACTTTGACTGGAAGCCTTGTTACATATTTCATAAACATGAGGCTTTCCCTTGTTATGAATACGTAAATGCACTTTTAAACTATGACTACGAGAAAATGCCTTATTACATATTTCACAACAATGAGGCTTTTCCTTGGTATGAATATGTAAATGTGAATATAAATTACCTCTTTGTGAGAAAGCCTTGTTACATATCTCACAAACATGAGGCAATTCGTTGGGCAGATTACTCAAGTGATATTTTAAGATATTTTGAGACGTAAGCATCTTGTTTTTAAAATTGGAAATCTCAGGTGAGATACCTATTTATTTATTTATTTTATTTTAAGTGATGAGAAGAGAGTGGATCTCTTTTGTGGAAAGCAGTTTAAGATATAATTTTGTTTGAGAAGATATATCTCTTTTGAATGCACTACTGAAATCAGAAATCTAGTTGTATTTTAAATTAAAAAAGAAAATGAATCCAACTGAATATTGCAATTTTCTGTCAAATAAGGTATCATCAAACTGTTTTCAGTTCAGTTTGCTGAAAATACTCCAAAATGTATTCAATGATTGCAAAACTGCAGGTGCATCAAAATTTTTTAAATTATATTCTCTACGGCAATTTGAACGAAACCTAAAGGGTACATCACAATACCTAAATTACATACTTTCTCTGAGTAAAATTTAGAAAGCACACGGACCAACTTATGTTCCAAAAAGAAATAAGTATGCAGTGAACGAAAAATAGCATGCTGTTCTTTTTTAATTGGTGAATGATTGGTTTGAAGTACCAACTCTTCAAAAAAGCAATACTTTTGTTGCTGAGATACAAAATTTTAAGCAAATGTTTTTTAGCATGCAGTTGATGACCTTTAAAACTACATAGAAATCTTTTCTCCAGTTGGATATCTTAAGAGCTTATAAGAATTTTTAAATTCGAATATATTTTCTCCAAAATTCATATCACTTAACAGTTTTTCTATGAGAAACCTAATACACAAAACTGTTTGGAAGGCAGTATCATTGAAATGAAAATATATTGACAATTTTTTACAGAATGTTTTCAATAATTTCACTCCATAGCTAATGATGTACTGTCTTATCTGAGCGAGAAAATAGTAGTTTGAAATCTAAAAATTTTAATCCCAAAGAATCTGTTTAATTTCCACTTATGAACCTTCCACGTTAAACATAGAAAACTTTGTTAAAACACTCCCTGTTTACGTAGTTCATCTTTTTTTCTTTCAAAAATTTTATAATTTTTTCCCCAGGTATCTTGGATTTTTCTATGCCTCTGATTTTCTTCATTGTGTTGGTTTGTTTCTGGAACTCTAGAGTTGTCTAAATTCCTCTCTTCCTCTGAAAAAAAAAATAGCCTTTAATATCAATATTGAAATTATGAAAAAACATAGTACAACTAGAATATACAGTTTAACAAAATAACTACATCAGTTTCCGATTTTCATAGATTTCAAAGAAACAATACGTTTTTGGACATTCTTTGCGCTGTACTGTACTATGCCATTCAAAACATTCATTAGCCTTTTAAAGTTTCCAATGCAAATACTTAAATTTTCATAACATCAATATTTTATACACACTAATTTTGCAATATATCATGCTACATTTGATAGAATCAAATAATTTTCGTTTACAGGACTTTTCATTTGCCCTATTTCTTAGCAAAAAGGCGATCAACTCTCATTTTCTAAACTATATTTCATTTAATTTCTTATTTATTTATTTTTGAAATTTAAATAAAGCAAATGAGTCATACATTTAAAAAAATTGTAATTTTAAAAATGTATTTCCAAGTTAATCACATGCTTAAGGATTTAATTTTTTTTATCGTGTTGGAGAGAAAATTCTGTCGAATTTTAAAGAAAATATTTGAATTCATTTATAAAAATATATGTTTAATATTAATCAATTATAGATGCTCCATTATTTGTTACAACTTGTTGCCGTCTTTCAGGAAACATAAATTCCTGTTCTGTAGAAGTTCTCGTCCTTGGAGTTAAAATAGCAACTGCCTTAGAAACACTTTCAAAAGACTTGAATTTTTTTCCCCGTTAGATAATTTTTCAGAGATCTAAACAGGTAATAATTAGATGGTGCAATGTCAGGTGAATAGATCAGGTGACCAAGGACTTCCCATCCTAATGCATTCAGTTTTTGTTGTGTCACCATTGCAGTATGCGGTTGAGCATTATCGTGGTGGAACACTATCCATTTTCTGGATGCTAATGCTGGCCTTTTTTCTTTGATAGGTGCATTCAATTTATCCAGTAGATTGCAGTACAGATTCGTGTTGATAATTTTTCTCTGTTTCAGCAACTCATAGTACACTGGACCTTTCCTGTCCCACCACAAACAAAGCAGTACTTTTCGTTGATGGATACTTGGTTTTGGAACTGTTGCTGATGATGTTCCTGGTTTGCAGTAAGATTTTTTTCTCTTAATATTCTCGTAAAGAATCAACTTTTCATCTTCAGTAATCAGCTTGTTCAAAAACGGCTCCATATTGTGTGTAATCAGATGTGATGAACACATCCTTACAGGATCAAATTCTTTTCCGTTAATTCATGTGGAACCCAAACACTTTGCTTTAACACAAACCCAAGAGATATAATGTGATCTCCAATAGTTGTATGATGAATGCCAAACTCTTCTGCAATTTCTCAACTTATTAAATGTGGATTATTTTCCTACATGGATCGCAAAACATTATTATTGATCTTGGATGGTCATCCAGATCGATCACTTTCTTGGAGGCTCAGATCCCCGGAACGAAATTTGCTAAATCATCTTTGACAAGTACGAACATTTACAATATCTTTTCCAAATACCACACATAAATTTTTAGATGCAACCGATGCATTGCTTCCTTTTTGGAATTCAAATAAAATGCAGTGTCATAAATGCACTTTATCTACTGACATATTTTTCACTTTAAATATTACAAGTAAATGATGAACGGTAAAAAAGGACTCCTTTTATATTATACAGCAGCTAAAAAACAAACAAAAAATCCGAATGACTCACTAGCCAGATGTTTTTTTTTTATTTACTAGAAAAATCACCTGCCTATTTAAAATAAGACAGAACTTTCCCTTCAACCCAATATTTTTATCAAAGTGAATGAATACAGTCACACAAAACAGCGACGTGATGAAATTCAAATTTAGTTGCAAACCTGTTTCAAGATAACTTTCCAGGTGCCGTGAGATTATGCTTTTTCCGAAGAGACAGGGAAAGATCATTTGAGTTGGCCATCCCTGTGCTAAAAGAATACAACATACACACATATATGTATTATAAAAATTAAAACTTGCCAAATCTTATGAAAAAAACCGTTTAAGTTCTTTCATTTCACATCCAAGTAGCATTTCACATATGTCGAGTCAAATGACAAAAATTATAACATTCTTTCCACTATTCTATACAAATGTAAAAATTAATTTTCAAATGAAGCCTTTGCAAAAACTTAATAATAATCTTAAAGCCTTTTAATTTTTAAAATTAAAAGGGTTTAAACTTTCTTTAAGAGAAAATAATTAAAGTTGAATTTTGAAAAATAAACTCTGCTACAAATATATAAATATAAAGAATAAAATTTTGGGGAGGGCATGAATGCGTACAAATTTGTTACTGAGTAACAAATTTGAAACAAAGCATTTTCAAAAATTGCACACACATAAAGAAAATAAACGTTATTTTATACATTTTTTAAATTGAACATATATAAATGTCATTTTATATTACACAACTTCGACAGAAAGTGATGTTGTGGATATTTTACACATTTTCCAATAAAACAGCAAGCAGCATATATAAAAGCCATGATATGCTTAAGAGAAATTATTGTTTCTCCTTGAATTACACATGTGTATAATTAAAAAAACCAATTTCAGAGAAATTCTTTTAAAATATTTCATGAACATAAGGTTTTCCCTTGGCATGAATAAGTAAATGCCTCTTTAAGTTACTACTTAGAGAGAAAGCCTTATTGCATATTTCACAAACATGAGGCTTTTCCTTGGTATGAATAAGTAAATGTCTTTTTAATTTATCGTATTGAGAGAAAGCCTTGTTGCATATTTCACAAACATGAGGTTTTTCTTTCGTATGAATATGCAAATGTTTCATTAAAGAATCATTTTGAGAGAATGCCTTGTTGCATATTTCACAAACATGAGGCTTTTCCTTCATATGAATATGTAAATGCATCATTAAATTATCACTACGAGAGAATGCTTTGTTGCATATTTCACAAATGTGAGGCTTATCTTGGGTATGAATACGTAAGTGCGAATTTAAATGACCACTATGAGCGAAAGCCTTGTTGCATATTTCACAAAAATGAAGCTTTTCCTTGGTATGATTACGTAAATGCACCATTAAATTATCACTACGAGAGAATGCCTTGTTGCAAATTTCACAAACATGAAGCTTATCTTGGGTATGAATACGTAAGTGTTTTTTTAAAGAATCGCTTCGATAAAAAGCCTTGTAGCACATTTGACAAACATGAGCCTCTTTGTTGTGCAGATTACTCAAGTGATGTTTTAAGATATCATTTCGAGAGGTAGACATCTTGTTAGTTCATAAGTTTTGAAATCTCAAGCGAGATCATGCAAATCCTTATTTAATTTTAAGTGACTCAAAGAGGGTGTATCCTTTCTGAGGATGGCCTTACAATTATGTTTTATGTTGAATGCAATACTGAAATCTAGTTGTATTTTAAATTAATGCACAAAACAAAAAACAACTGAATATTGCTTTAAATTAAAAAGGTGTCAAACTATTTTCAGCTCGGTTTGCTGAAAATATTCTGAAATGTATTCAATGATTGCAAAATTTCAGGAATGTGGAAATTTTTGACTAAATTAGATTCTCTACTGCAATTTAAACGAAACCTAAAAGGTATGTCAGTATACCTTTAATACATACGTTCTTAGAGCAAAATTCAAAAAGGACACAAACCAACTTATGTTGCATAAAACAATAAGCTTGCAGTGAATGATAAATAGCACACTGTTCTTTTATAATTGGTGAATAATTCATCTTAAGTAACAACCCTTCAAAAAAGCAATACTTTTTAAACAAATGTATTTTAGCATGCAGTTGAAGACCTTTGAAACTGCATAGAAATCTTTTCTCCAACTGGATATCTTAAAAGCTTATAGAACTTTTTAAATTCGAAATTTGTTCTCCAAAATCCATGCTTTACTGCTTTTCCATGAGAGACCTTATACAAAGCTGTTTGGAAGTTAGTATCATTGAAAAGAAAATACATTGACACTTTTTATGCAGAATGTTTTCAATAAATTCTTTCTATAGCTAATGATGTACTATCTCATCTGAGCGAGGAAACAGTAGATTAAAATCTAAAAATCTTAATTCCTAAGAATCTTTTTAATTTCCACTTAAGAACCTTCTATGTTTAACATAGAAAACTTTGCTAAAACACTCCATATTTACGTATAGTTCATCTTTTCTCTAAAAAATTTTATAATTTTTCTGACAAACATCTTGGATTTTTCTATGCTTCTGATTTTTTTTGCTTGTGTTGGTTTTTGATTCTGTAATTCTACAGCTGTCTAAATTCTCCTATTCCTCTGAAAACAAAAATAGCCATAAATATCAATATTCAAAAAGCATAGTACAACTAGAATATATAATTAAAGAAATAACTACATCACAGTTTCCAATTTTCAGAGAAACAATATCTCTTTTGACATTCTTTGCTATATTACACTATAATACCATTGAAAACAATCATTAGCATTTTAAATTTTCCAATGAAAATACTTACTTAAAATTTCATGAGAATATATTATGCACACTGATTTTACAGTATATCATGCTACATCTGATAGAATCAAACAATTCAGGTTTATTTCATTTTCCTTGTCACTTTCTAAAAGCCCGATTAATTCTCATTCTCTGAACTACATTTTGTTTCACCTAAACTTAACAGGATTGGGTAAGATAAAATATCTACCAATCTGCTTGAAAAACAGCTCTATCTTATTTTGAAATTTATAATAAAGTGAATGCATAGCATTTTGTAAAGTGTGTCATACAATATAAACATTGTAATTTTAAACATATGTTTTCAAGTTATAATACCAAGTTAAAAGAAAGTACTTTTTTTTTATGAAAGTGACAAAATATTTAATTTTTTTATCAGCCACAAAACAGTCAAAAGAAGCGGAAACATTCAAATTTGGATGCAAACTTTTTTCGAGGTAACTTTTCAGAGGACTTTGCTACGCTTCTATGCCCATTATAAACTGTTTGCTTTTGTTCAAAATTACAATTCTGATCCGGCGTGCTATTTTCTTCCTTTTTGTTTGACATTGTAAACATGGCTGAAAAAGGAATTTCGCCGACTACGCTGTATACACAAGCAATGTGACCAAAATCAATTGGAAGTGGAGTTCATGAAAAATATTGAATTTTTATTATCTACTTGAAGAAAACCACATCAAAAATCCATTAATCAGTTCATTGAAAAAGTTTCTCAACTCTAAAGTTCACTTTCCAAAAGAGCAGTTTTTTGTTCCCAAAAACAAAAGACAGCACATGAGGACTCTCTAATGAAAAAAAAGAAGAGGCAGTGCTTCTAGAAAATTAACATTAATGATACAGAAGGTCCTTGACACTTTATGGAAACGATTTTGTGATTGATTTTTGTGATTACATTTAGAGATAAAACTTTGACAACTTTAAAATAATCGTCTTCTGTTTTCTTTTGATTGGAATGTAAAATAAAAATTTTTGAATATGGCTCCTAAAGTTGATAGATGGCTCGAAGATTACGTAACTGAACTCTCCGAGTAGAAAAATTTGTATCAACAAATTATAAGGTGGTGTAAAAATCTTGGTTATTGCAATTTAGTAAAAGGTGTTTATAATTTATTAAATTTAAAGGAAAAAAACATATTACTGAAAATAAAAATGAGAACATGACCACAAAGCTTCATCCGAGCTTGCTATGATTCCAATTCAATTACTGACCAATGCTATTGGCTTTGCTTTTGTTCAAAACTACAATTCTGATTACACAAGGTATTTTCATCATTTTTGTTTGACATTGTAAACATGGATGAAAAAGGAATTTTTTCGACTACACTGTATACCTCAGCAATGTGAGCAAAACCCATTAGTCTAGTGAAATATATTGAAGGTTTATCCTAAACTTGAAGAAAACCTGCAAAAATCTATCTATCAATTTGCTGAAAAGTTTCAACTAAAGCTAAGTTTCTAAAAGAAGAGTTTTTTGTTCAAAAAACAAAAGACGACAACACATGAAATTTTCCAGGGAAAAAAGACAAGGTTGTGATTCTTAAAGGTTTACAATTATATGAAAAGGAAATGACATATATGTGGAAAAATTTAATTAGTAAATTGAGCTGATAAAAATTCAATTCAACTCTAAAAATTATAACTTTGAAATAAATATAAAGATGAATATCAAAATAAAAAAAAGAATAATGTTTTTCTTTTTAATAATAATTTAAATTAATTACTTTTTACACTGAATTTATGCTTATTTTACTCAATATGTCTGATTCCAATTTTGCATACAATGTCAAAAACAATTTTTTAAATTAAAAAGGGCAAAAATTTAGTTTATACCAAGTGATTCAATGTAATAAAATATATATATAGGTATTTTTTCAGATGATCTATAAGTTTTATGAAACAAAATTAATTTTAATATTGATAGATTTTTCTATAAAAAATGTCTTGCTAAATTTTTCTAATAAATTTTCCCAACTATTCAACAATTCCTGCTTCACAACATCTTAAGATAGAATACATAAACGATATTTACATGTATAATAATATAGATAATCCTTACTAATATTATAAATACGAAAGTTTGTTTGGATGTTTGGTCGTCTTTCACTCAAAAACAACTGAATGGATTTTAATGAAGCTTATCAGTAATATAGCTTATACATCAGAATAACACATAGGCTATAATTTATAAAGATATTGTGTGAAGTGTCCAAAATATAAAGATATTTGTCAAGCAAGTAGGAAAAATTTTCTGCCATCTGCTTGCAATTCTGGCGTGTGCTGCAAAAAAGCCTGTGGCAGCATATATCTATTTTTTATTTGTGAAGAAACCCTTTTTGTTTTGTCTATGCAAGGCACTCGCTTCTAACTTATTTCTGTGATCAGTGGAATCCTTATTTTTTTTTAAATTTTAGAATAAAACTAAATTTTGAAGGAAGAGGTTGTTTAGAATTTGTCTTTATTTGTATAGCTACTATTGATTTTTTTCATGGGTAAGCCATTATTGCTAAAATAGAGAACCGTAATACAATAAAAATTAATAATTTACTTCCATGCACTTTTTTTATGATTTTATTATTATGCACATTTGGTAGTAACAAATTGATCCTTATATTAAAATAAGTACTTTTATCGTTTCTAGTACTTAAAATAGATAAACTTTGTCTTTCACACTACATCATTTGGACAAATTTGCATAATTTGTTTGCAGTTAGTAGTTAGTTTCAACGTTATAATTTTAACTGAATAGGCAGATATTGTATTTTTTAAGTTTTAACATAATAAAAACTACTGTACTGCATTTTTTGGAGTGAGTGAATATTAACATTGCACTGTTCAGCAACACAAGGGCTTTTGGAGACAGACTACTTAATTTTGAACCATGGTCAAGTGATGTGGACGATACCTGAGCTGGTACCCCTTTCTCCTAACTACCACACCACACCAACTTAGCAGGAATATTCCACCAATACTTAGCAGGAATATTCTTTAAAATTCCCTCTTACAAGATATATGGAAGCATGGGTTCTAGGATGATTATTTTAGTGGGGAAGGCGAATAGTTTTGTAGGAGAAATTGCGCTATCAGCGGATTGCAAAGATTATCATTTTTGTCCGGAAAAAATAGTTAATGTTAAAATTTAAGAGTCTTATGTTTTTTGTACATTAATAAAAAAAATTCACAAAACTAAACATTTCCTACTAAAACTTCTAGGATTAATTTTAAAGCAACAGGTTTTTCTTCACTAAACAGGAATTTTGACCCAATTATATTGTATTTTTTCTACACTGTATCTCTAAATATAAAAGATTTACTTCAATTCAGTATTCAATCTCTCTTCCTTTTCTTTATCCCAACAAACAACTATAAAAGATAAAATTTCAATCTGGAAAGATGTATATCCTTACAAATGATCAATAAAACAATCTATACTGTAAAAGGCAAGTAATATTCTGAGTGCTGCTAAAGGAATCTTAGATTTTGCTATTAAACGAGGATAATAAGAGCATATAGTATAATAAAATTAGATTCATTATATTTACAAAATATCTGAATATTTAGATTTTGTTATTGTGTAAAGTATTTATCACATAATTAGACATTTTATTCATTTCGAAACTATTTAACCTACAAAGCACAAAAATGTTACCTGTAATGTCCTTGTTTTGATACAATTTGAGATTGTGTTTACATAATGCCTAACTTTATAACTGGATTTTTAATAAATGTTCAATAGTCAATAAATGTTTTTTTTTATTTTGACAATTTAATCAGGTGTAACCAAATTGTCAAATTTATTATCACATAGACCTGTAATGAAAAATTACGTCCCTAAGCAAAAAACTCTATTACTGTATTGCATGTTACCAGTGGCGTAGTATGGGGGGTTGCAGAGGGGGCCATGGTCCCATGCCGCAAGCTCCACGATATTTAAAGTCAAAACACTTTTCAAACTCCAAATTGTGCCTGCACGACGGAAATGAGTGAAAGCTTTAATACACACACAGATGCAGGAAGTTTATTAGTCGCTATGCAATTGCATTTGTTTTTTGCTACTTAGGATTCTGGCAACCGGTACTGTGTGAAATCAAAGATGCTCAAAATTATTTGCAAACATAGGGATTAAATATTCATCAATGTGCTCAAAAAATATGTGCTTTACAGACTGTATTAGAAACAAAACGAGAGGAATTCATGGATGAAGCTTTAATATATACTAAAGGTTTAAGTGAAGAGCTTGAAATTTCTTTTGAACCCCCAAGACGAATCAGGAGGAAGCATATATTTCGCGACGGAAGTAAAGATGTTCAGTTAAAGTACAAAGATGACTTGAGACGAACAGTGTTTTCTTCAATAGACAGAATAACTGCTGAAATTTGAGAAAGATTTTAATAGTTGCAGAATCTATCGCAAAATATGCTTTTTCAAGGCCTGAAGTGATATTGACCATGGAGGAACTTAACTTAGATCAAGCTCCTCAAGATATGAATAAAAAAAATTCAAACTTGGGCATGTATGTCTACAAGCTTTCGTAGTTGCAACAGACCCAGGCTGTAAAAAAGAACTCATTAGGTCCGGCTCTCTGGGGTTATTTAAATATATTATAGAGTCCAAACTTGATGATGGCTTACCAAACATTGTCATAATGTTGAGAATTTTTTTAACATCTGTCATCAGTAATGCCAGTTGCGAGAGAAGCTTCTATAAGCTAAAATTCAACAAAAATTAACTCAGATAAACTATATCCATGTTAAGGCTAATAAACTTAGCTTATTCTGGCGATTGAACATAACATACATATTAATATTGTCAATTGTATAAAAGATTTTGCTATGAAAAATACAAAAAGTACATTTTTAATCAATAAAAAAATTTAAAGCTGCTCTTTTTTATTTTTACTAATTTTCTTGATAACTAATTAAAATAGAGAGGTGACAAATTTCCTTAGCCTCAAGTGGCAAAAGCCCATGCTATGTCACTGCATGTTACATCTGACAAAAAACATAAGATGTAATGAAAACTCCTGCTGCTAATATATGTCATAATTTAAAGCAAACAAATTTCAAAATAACTAATTCTTTGTTTAATTTCTGATACTTAATTCTTAATCTTAACAGTAACTTCTTCAGTAACTTAGATTATAAAAACAAATATATGTAATACAAGAAAAGTTTAAAATTTGGCAAACTTTGGTATATAAAACAGTTAAGTTTCAAAAAAATCTTTTTGAATTAAATTGCACAGTATTATATACAAAGAAACATTTTCTCCCCTAAGAATTCTATATAATAATAAAGGATGTTTTTTTAGAGGTATAGAACTTTAAATTGCAATAAAACAAAGATGTATTATTGGATTGACATGATTTTTTTTATTCGAAAGATAATCTTGTGGCATTACATTTTAAATATGATAAAGCAAGGCATAAATTTGTTGAATGGGCCCAAAACGAGATTGCCGTTGTTCCCGATTTTCATAAGCGAATTTTGTTTAGCGATGAAGCGCACTTCTGGTTGAATGGCTACTTCAACAAACAAAACTGCCGCATTTGGAGTGAAGCTAATCCACAAGTGTATGTCGAAACACCATTACATCCAGAAAAACTGACTGTTTGGTGTGCTTTATGGGCTGGTGGAATCATTGGTCCGTACTTCTTCAAAAACGATGAAGACCACAACGTTACAGTCAATGGTGATCGGTATAGAGCCATGATTACTAACTTTTTCATTCCTGAATTGAACAATCATGATGTCCAGGAGCTGTGGTTCCAACAAGACGGTGCAACATGTCACACAGCTCATGCAACAATCGATTTATTGAAAGACACGTTTGGTGACCACCTAATTTCATGTTTTGGACCTGTGAATTGGCTTCCAAGATCTTGTGATTTCACACCGCTAGACTATTTTCTGTGGGGCTATGTAAAGTCATTGGTCTATGCGGATAAGCCACAAACGCCTGACCATTTGGAAGACAACATTCGTAGTGTTATTGCTGATATACGGCCACAAATGTTGGAAAAAGTCATCGAAAATTGGACATCCAGATTGGACTACATTTGAGCCAGCCCTGGCAGTCATATGCCAGAAATGTAATGCCACAAGATTATCTTTCGAATAAAAAAAAAATTCATGTCAATCGAATAATACATCGTTGTTTTATTGCAATTAAAAGTTCTATACCTCTAAAAAAAACACCCTTTATATATTTATTTGATACCATATTCCGAAAGCTTAAGATAAAGAAAAATTAAATTAAAGTAAACAAAAAAATTTGGAAGATAAATTATAAGAACTGTTTTCTTAAAATAACAAAAAACATATATAAATATAATAAAAGGATTTTTCACATTAAAAGAGGGAGAGATTTTACTGTACTTTTTTCAATTAATTACACAATTTTTTCTTAAAGCATAAGAATGAATTATTATAGCATTGCATAAATTTAAAAATAATTCCTCACATTTCAAATACATGCTCAACTTATGCATTGGTACATTATATACTGAAAAAAATTCATATCATTCAAATTTATTATGATAAATTAATTGTTAAATTTATTTGAACATTATTACAAAGCATTCTAACTAAAAAGCATTAGTTTTATCCAATCTTCAGAAATTTTTGACTTTGATCATTTTCAAATATAATTTTTGTTTGCTTGCACCCCTTGAAATATAGAAATTTAGAGTAGTAAGTAAAAAAGGCACTACGTTAAAGAACTTTATTTAATCTGATACTTTTTGAATATCAATTTTTAATTTAAATAAGAATGGTTTTTTGTGTTTTTTCTCCTACTGATGGATGAAAACCACTTGATTTACTTAGAATTAAAGTTCACTTATCCGCTTTCAATGTTTTCTTCTTTGAGAATTAAACATTTTTTCAAAAACATCATTTAATGATGCAACAAAACAGGATTTATATATCTTTGATGAAAAATATATTGATATTTCGAATGATTCCAAAAAAAGCTTAAGTCTACCGAGGATATGTGTTGTAAATTTTATTTCAAACACAATACAATTCAGCTAATTACTTTTCTCTTAAATTAAAATACAAAACTTATATATACCAATGAACTTTAAATGGAAATAAATGAAAATAGTCAATATGTATCATGAACTCAATTAAATAAATTGTTCTACACAATGTTTTACGAACAGTTAAAGCTACCAAAGAAATATATTATTATTATTTATTTGGAAATGGCTGAAAAAGTTTGAAAAAGTAGTCTGATGATACCTTTTTTATATAGACTAAAACAATGAAGTAAAATCCTTTTGGTAGCAACTCAATAGATTTCAACAAGGATAAATATTTCATGGAATGAGATGAGATGAGTTGAATACGAGACACACATACATCATACATCACAGTTTAGAGGATTTGTGGCATAAGTAGCTACAAAGTCTGCGTAGCGTTAAATAAAGAGCACTTTTGAGTTCCTCACACCCTCGGGCATTCCTCTTCGGCACGGTCAAAGGAAAAGAGGTTGCTTGTCATTGGTAGATGTGCAATGACGTCATTATTCCGCGTTGCCTGGTTTGGCGTTATAGCATTTTCTATGCCGTTGTGGTTCATTGAAACATAAAAGTTTTGTCCCAATTTGGGAGATTGTTTTTCAGGCAGTTTTTTTCTTCCGTGTCTTGAGTATAACAGCTAAATTCCTTGCGTATGAAATTTTTTACTGTAAAAATAACAATCGGTTTTTTTTTTCATTCACGTAAATCAAAATATTTTTAATGGATTCAATTTTGTAGAAGAAATATATATTTGAGCTTAGTAAATGAGGAACTCAATTACAAATAAAAAAATTGTTATATAATTTTTAATAATCCATTTACTGTGATTAATAATACTTTGTAAATGAATTACATGTTTCGAGTTTTATCCTTATGTAAGAAAAAAGAAGTCACTTATAAATAAAAGAAAATTTATGTTTTTATAATATATATTTATTGGTAATATCAATGTACATTTTAAAGGTAAATGAATTCGTTCTTATATCAGAATGAATTTGTACAGGCAAGTGATATTTTTAATTATTAGCTTAAGTTCATTTTTGTAATTAGTGATTTGTTTTTCTGTATGTGAAAGACTTGAAAGACTCATTTATTCACATTTCTAAAAAAATTCGTCTAATACTCTGTTTCCTTTTAAATTTTAGAATTAAATTTACTGCAAAAATTTTAGCTATTATAAACTTAACTATATAAATAAACTTATACATAAATTTTTATTTTCTATCTTTAGTAAAGTACTATAAATAAAGTGATTCGTGGCTATTGTATAAGAAACACCTCACTGTTCTAACTTCCATATCACATCCATATTATTCGCTCAAGTTATCATCAACACATTTATTCACATAATTCTCAATTTTTGCAATTATTTTAGAGGTTTCCTCTTCTAACATGCTCACACATACAAATCTTCATTCAGGGTTTAAATCAAAAGTCCTGAAATAGAGTACCACTTGAATCCCTTCATCAGGGGTTTGTTATAGAGAATAGTTTGTTTTTATAACAGGCAAGTATAATGAAGATATAGTCATTAATGGAATTTGGATTCATCTTAAGAAATATTTACTGATCGATGTTGTGTCACTCGAAGCACATCAATTTTCTCCTTTCTAAAGTATGTTTCCTCCTGTAAAGCTACTGCTCGAGAATTAATACGAAAATATGACATAAAATAATACGTTTTCGAGCAAAAATAAAAATTAGCCATTAAATTATAATTTCCAAAAACTTATTTAGATTTTGCATATTATTTTACAAGAATTTTCACACACTAATTATTGACTTTCTTATGGTTACAATAAGAGATAATCAAGAAAGTATAAAACGTAGCAGAAATTATTTAAAGGGAAATCTCTCTCTCTCTCTCTCATTTAGAAAAATTTCTTTTTTTCCAACATTTTCATTCTTAGATATATATATATATATAGTAGTAATTTAAAGTTTATTTTAAAATATCCAGAAATGGGCTTAATTTTCGAGAAATATATATCTTCATATTCACGTGTGTTCTGTGGTATCGTTTTAAAATGTATCTGTACTTTCTTTTCGTTATTTATGAGCACAATGGCGTTGGAAGTATAAAGTACGCACTCAGTAAATTTTCGAAACGCCACTAATATTATACGAAAATGTAAGAATTTGTTTAAAAAAAATGATTATTTGTCAGTTAACCCAACAAACTAAACATATATGTCTGAAATAAAATAACCGTAACAGTTATAGAAATAATTAATTACCGTAAAAGCCGGCGTATAACGCACTATTTGAACACAGAAAATAAGATCGAAATTCATGAGTGCGCATTATACTCTGGGGAAAAAATGTTAACTTTAAAAATAAGAAAAAGCTCCTGGAAAAAATTAGACTTCTACATATATCGAAATATTGTTCAGTTAAAAGAAATCAAATTCTTTATCCAAATGTATATCTGGAAGAGTACACTATTTTTTCTAATTTTTTCTTGGAATAAAACCTTGAATAAGTGATTTCTAAACATATAGAGCCAGGACTTCGAACCGTAATTTTTTGTTCCAGTTCAACTATAAAAAATATATATCGTTTCTCTTCCGGTTTCCGTTCTGCCAAAAATAATGGTTTTCGGTTCAGATCTGAATGAATAATTTTACTTTACGTATATTCTTATATTTGTACTACAAATATAATTCTAAAAAACGGGCAGATACCAAATATCTGATATTCAAAGGATTTGATATTTTTATGCTAACGAAAGCAGTACATTACAGTTGGAAAAATTTTTTAATTTTTACATTTATTAACTTATTGTATTTAAAGGATTTATTTTTAAGAACATGCAAATAAATCGATAGTTTATTAATGTCTCATTCAGAGGAAACATGAGGGGATATCGCAATGAGACGGACCTCATTATTTGAATAACAATCAAGTAACGAGGATGATATCCGACCTGGAACCCAGTCGATTATGTATGACGGCAATGAAAGTACTTTAAGCATTTAGAAAGTTAACGTGTATTAGAGCCCTGCTAGATGATGGAATCCTCAATTGTGATCACTCGGCTACCACAGCTGTAAAAACATGTGGAATCTACAATGTGATACTGTTTAACAAGTGACATTTATTTATGATTTTGAGATAAAGTATTAAGTTAACGCCACATTCCTGCCATTTATCACATTTACCTGTCATTGTTAATCGATTATCATAATTTTCAGCATACATAGGAACAATTAGATCAAAGATGAACATTATCATATAATTTTAATCCTTGAAAA
>BMAU01017731.1:0-195029 GCA_019973935.1 Trichonephila clavipes
GACTGTACAGGGTGTTGCCAATCTAGAAAACAAAATTAAGTGATGCCAGATTACATAAGAATAATATTACAACACTGTAACTTTGGGAACAATTTTTTAAGTACGATGCTTCGTGATAAATTGGTGATGGGTCTCAAAAACGAAAATATACAGAAAAAGCTGTTAGCAGAGGATAAGTTAACATACGAAAAAAGCTAAGAGCATTGCATTCGCAATGGAATCTGTTCAGAGAGAGATGTGTGAAATTCAGAATCAAATGGTATCGATAAAAGATTACATAGTTCGCAAGATAAAACTATCAAAAAAGATTTTTCTAAATTTAAGAAATCTGAACCTACAAAGAAGTTTGATAAATCTCGGAAATGTTACAGATGTGATAGTACTCAACATTTAGCTCACGAATGTAAGCACAAGAACACTCAGTGTAGGAATTGCTTAAAGAACTGGCATTTGGCAAAAGTCTGCCGCTCAAAACGTAACGAAACAGTTAAACAAATAGAATGTTGTTCTGAAACTGTACCAGTTAATAGCGTTAAATCACCACGACATGCAAGGGATAAGATTTTATTAGAAATTTTTGTTGAAGGGGATAAATGTTTATTTGAATTAGATACTGGAGCTGCTATTAGTTGTATGAATGTGAATGAATTTAAGAAACTTTGTCCAGATGTATCCATTAAGCCTACCAAATTATTGCTTAGGAATTTCGATAATTCTATGATAACATCAGCTGGCCAAGCAATGGTGCAAATTCAATACAAAGATCAAATTAATACAGAAACTATTTATTTAGTACATGCAAAAGTAAACGCAGTTTTTGGTCGTGAATGGTTGAGAACTTTCCAATTAGACTGGAGCTCAATTAAAGCAGTTCGGGTTGAAAATTGTAATTCTCGAACCAATAAATTAAATATCTTGCTTCAAAAGTATGAGAAAATTTTTTCTCCGGGTATCGGGAAAAATTTGGTGCCGTCTTCAAATGAAACCAAATTACAAACCGGTATTTTTTAAACCTCGACCAGTACCATTTGCTTTAAAAGAAATAATAGAAACTGAACTTAATAGGTTAGTTGCAGAACACATCATTGAGCCGGTGACATATAGTGTGCCGCGTTGCGTGGTTAGACATTCTTCACTACAACACGGTTGAATGAAATAACAATAAACATTTATTAACTTTAAAGATAAAAGATTAAATGAGCAATTAAGAGGTAAGCTTCCAAAAACTACAACACATGGTAAAACCAGGCACGCTACAAGAATAACAGATCAATTCAGTTCAGTTTTGGAGTCGTTTTGTTGAGCTGTAAGGTCGCTGCATACTCCCCTTCCAGTGTCAACGATACCTAGTTGGAAGATAACTTTGCGACCAGAACGTGTAGATGGCTGGGTAGGCGTTGAAGCTGTTAGATCATGTTCCACTGTAGAAGGTGTTGGAGCTATTGCATTAGGTTCCACATTAGCAGGTGTTTCATTCTTGGTTTGAGGTAGTTGCAAGTCCTCAGTGTTAAGAAAGAAGGCAGGCTTGCATCTATCAATAGATACAGATACCCGTTTACCATTGATGTCAAGGAAAATCACTTTATCCTTCCTTTGTAAGACTTTGAAAGGGCCATCATAGCGTTGTTGAAGTGGACGACGTAACATGTCTCGACGAAGAAAAATATGTGTTGCTTTCAACAGTCCTGAATGGATAAAAACTGGACGTTTGCCATGGTGTTTTGGTGGTTTAGGGTGGAGTGATTGCAGGTGAGACTTAAGTTTCGAAACAAAATTCACAACATCTTCATCTGGCTTGGAAGAGTCAAACATCTCCCCTGGCAGTCGAATAGTGGTCCCAAAAACTAATTCAGGTGGGGTACACAGAATATCTCTTTAAGAGAAGCTCGTACACCAAGTAAGATGATAGGGAGTACTTCTGTCCAACGCTCAGTAGCATGGCACTTGATTGCACTTTTCAATGGGCGGTGCAATTCTTCGATCATCCCATTAGTTTAAGGGTGGTATCCAGTTGTACGACACTTCTGAACACCAAGTAGTTTGCTAAGAGCTTTGAAGAGCGAGGACTCAAACTGCCTGCCCCTGTCGGTTGTGAGAATTGCAGGAGTTCCAAAGCGAGACACCCAAGAGGAAAAGAAGGCTTCAGCCACAGCCTCAGCAGTTATGTCTTTGAGAGGTTGGGCCTCTGGCCATTTCGAAAAACGGTCAATCATTGTCAGGCAATAGGTGTAGCCATTTGATAGAGGTAGAGGTCCAATGAGATCCAGATGAACATGATCAAAACGTTGGGAAGGTTCTTGAAATGATGAAAGAGGTGATCTAGTATGACGATGAATTTTGGATTTTTGGCAAGCTAGGCAGTGTCTTGCCCACTTAGCTAAATCTGATGAGATTGATGGCCAAACAAAACGCTGCTTCATCAAAAGCACTGATCGACGTATGCCAGGATGGGATAAATTATGCATAGCAGAGAAAACATCTTGGCGATGCTGTTTTGGGATGTAGGGTCTGGCTGTGCCCGTTGATAGATCACACATAATTTCAGTAGACGAATTGGGAAAAGTTACCTTTTTTGAGTTCCAAGGAAGTTCCAGATGCTATTAAGGTGTGAAGCTCCTCATCAGTCTGTTGTGTCTCAGCAATACAGTCATAGTCAATTTGACTTGGGAAGGTGATTGCAGAAACACGAGAGAGAACATCAGCAGCAATATTGTCAGATCCTGGAATGTATACAATATTTGTGGTGAACTGAGAGATGAAATCCAGCTGACGGATCTGCCGTGGAGAACACTTGTCACTTTTTGCCTAAAAGCATAAGTGAGGGGCTTGTGGTCAGTAAACACTGTGAAATCTCTAGCTTCCAGCATATACCGAAAGTGTCGGATAGCCGAGTAGATAGCAAGGAGTTCACGGTCGTAGGCACTGTAAGACTTTTCAGATGAAGTAAGTTTTCTGGAAAAGAAAGCCAATGGCTGTAGCTCAGAGTCCACAACTTGGTGAAGTGCACCTCCTATGGCATAATCAGAGGCGTCCACATGAAGAGAAAGCGGGACAGAAGGTGAAGGATGAGCAAGAAGTGCAGCATCAGCAGGAGCTTGTTTACACCTCTGAAATGCTGTAATTGCCTCAGAAGACCAGTTTAAAGGCTTTGAAACCGTCTTACCTTTAGAACCTTTTAAAAATTCACTTAAAAGATACTGTTGTTCAGCTGCTTTGGGCAAGAAACGTCTATAAAAATTTAACAGTCCTAAAAATTTTCTCAGAGAGCCAACAGTCTCTGGTTGTTTGTAATCAAGAACTGCTTGAACTTTGTCAGGCAATGGCTTAATGCCATCAGGAGTTATAAGGTGGCCAAGGAAAATGAGTTCAGTCACACCAAATACACATTTAGAGATATTTAGTTTTAAACCATATGAGCTCAGTCTTTGGAATATAGTTCTTAAGTGAGAACGATGCTCCTCAGCATTTTCTGAGTAACACAAAATATCATCCAAGTAGACAAAACAAAAAAGGAAGTCCTCTTAGTACTTCATGCATGAATCGCATAAAGGTTTGTGGTGCATTCACAAGGCCAAAACACAAATGGGTATATTCGTAAAGACCCCATGGAGTTGTTACAGCTGTCTTAGGAATATCACACTCAGCTATAGGGATTTGGTGGAATGCCTTAAAAATGTCTATTTTGGAAAATATCTTCTTGCCATGTAGAGCATGAGCAAAGTCATTCAAATAAGGCATGGGTAGCTGTCGAACTCAGTAACAGAATTCAGCTGCCTGTAATCCCCAACAGGTCTAACTGTAGAGTCAGATTTGGGCACAACATGAAGAGGAGAACTCCAGGGTCTTTTGGAAGGTTTAATAATGCCTTGAGTAAGAAGAAATTCAAATTCTACCTTCACTGCATCATACAGTTTGGGGTATAGCTTTCTAGGCCTGGCAGTGACTGGTGGGCAAGTAGTAATAATATGGTGGACTGTGCCTTGTGATGCTGATTTGGAAATTAAAGAAGGGTTGCTGAGGTTTGGATATTCCGATAAGATGTTTTTAAAACTAATGTTTGCATCTACAGTGAGGATTGAGGGCTGTACAATATTTAAAAAAACACAAGGAGTGAAAAGAGAAGGTTCCACATCCACCAACCTTTTTTTTCTTAAGGTCGATTAAAAGGTTGAAGTGCTTTAGAAAATCAGCACCAATTATAGGAGATGATACATCAGCAATTATGAAAGTCCAGATAAAAGGTTGCCTCAGACCCAGGTTCAGTTCTTTACGGACCATACCATAGGCTGGAATTTTGGTATTATTAGCAGCAAAAAAGGAGAAGTTAGACTGAGGTGATTTATTCATAGTTGGAGAAGGTGGGATGACACACATTTCACTTCCAGAGTCTATGAGGAATTTCTGGCCAGACTTGCGGTCTAATAAAAATAACCGGCTGGTATGTTGCGAGGGCTCTGCCATTCCAGCTATGACAGAGCTTACTCGTTTTTTTTGCACAAATGCACAAAGTGAAACACACTTGCGGGCCTGCTCTTTATAACGGCGATGATAGTAGCAGATGCCACTTCCTCTATTGACACTCCTAGAGCGTGAATGTGATCTCCGGCGGTCAGAACTATATCGTTGGTGGCGAGAGGAATTGCGCTCTCTTGTCAGTTCAGCAGCTTGTAGAGACAGTTCTTGGATCTGCCTGGCGAGAGAGTCCATGGTTGGCTGAGCACTGCATGAAGATGACTGGGATGGTGGATGAACAGTTGTGGCAGCACAGATAGTTGAGGATGAACCAACAACCGCAGAAACCTTATCAGCGATGATAGCCAGTTTATCCAAAGGCTCTAAAGGATGCAGACAAAACAATCTGGATATGTGGTGGCATTCTTTGAAGCCACAAACTTTGCAGAAAGTCATCCTGGAGTTGGCCATTAGACAGCTCTTTCATTTTTCGCAACAGGTGGCTGGGCTTCTCATCTTCTAGCTGAAGGTCAGTAAGCAGTTTCTTAATTTTTTGAGTCTCCGAGTCGCTAAATTGGGTGATGAGCCGCTGCAAGAAAGTGTGATATTTGTTACTGTTCGGAGGGCTTAACACTATGTCCGACACGTAGGAGAGAGTTTCAGCATTCAGGTTCGTAACCAAAGCAGAATACTTAGTATCATCACTGGAGATACCACTGAATGTGAATGCATGGTCGCATTGCGCAATCCATAGACGAACGTTCGATTTCCAAAACGGCGGCAGCCGCAACGCAATACGAGCGACTTCAACGGTTTCACTAGTCATATTGTTGAATAAGCAGGAAGCGAAACGAATCTCCGAGCAGATGCTTCAAGTGGCCTTGCGAAGAAGGAGAAAAAAATTCTTTCACTACGTACTGATCATCCGTAGTAGAAGAATCTGTATTGCATTCGACAGTAGAACAGAATAGCTTACGTGTTTTTAAGTCCAAAAGGGGTCACCACTGCCGCGTTGCGTGGTTAGACATTCTTCACTACAACACGGTTGAATGAAATAACAATAAACATTTATTAACTTTAAAGATAAAAGATTAAATGAGCAATTAAAAGGTAAGCTTCCAAAAACTACAACACATGGTAAAACCAGGCACGCTACAAGAATAACAGATCAATTCAGTTCAGTTTTGTAGTCGTTTTGTTGAGCTGTAAGGTCGCTGCAAGTGATTGGGGTACACCAATTGTTCCTGTCATCAAACAGAATGGGAACCTACGAATCTGTGGTGATTATAAGGTGACTATCAACCCGGGAGTAAAAATTGAGCAGTATCCTTTACCCCGTATTGAGGACATTTTTGCTGAACTGTCAGGAGGGGAGTTCTTTACTAAAATCGACTTATCTGAGGCATACATTCAAATGTTAGTTGATGAGCAGGACCGACATCTATTGACGATCAATACTCACAAGGGTTTGTTCCGTTACAAGAGAATGAATTATGGTATAGCCTTAGCTCCGGCAGTGTGGCAGAGAGCCATTGAACAAGTTTTATCAGGCATCTCGGGGATACACGTATTTTTAGACGATATTACCGTAACGGGGAGAAATGATCAAGACATCTCCAAAGGTTAGAATTAGTACTACAGAGACTAGAAGAATATGGTCTCAGAGTAAATAAGCCTCCACAAAACACAAGAAAAAATCGATGCAATTACGAAGGTACCAGTTCCAAAAACTGTATCTGATTTGAAGAGTGTTTTGGGTTTAGTCAATTACTACGGAAAATTTATTCCCAACTTATCCACTCGAGTCGATCTTTTCAATAATTTACTGCAGAAAGGTACTAAATTTTTGTGGACTGCAGAATGTGAAAAATCTTCCAAGGCATTGAAACAAGAAATTGCTTCAGACCGAATTTTATGCCATTATGATCCTAAGTTACCTCTTGTATTACAAACTGATGCATCACTAGTTGGAATAGGAGCAGTTTTAAGTCACATTATGCCAGATGGTTCAGAAAAACCAGCAATGGTTGCATCAAGGTCATTGACTAAAACGGAACGTAATTATTCGCAGATAGACAAGGAAGCATTGAGTATCGTATGGGGAGTAAAGAGATTTTATCAATATTTATTTGGTCGACATTTTGATCTCGTAACCGATCATAAACCCCTAGTATCAATTTTCGCACCTAATCGTGGTTTACCATGTCTATCAGCAACACGAATGGTTCATTATGCACTTTTTCTCCAAGCATTCAGTTATACAATCAAGTATGAAAACACTAAGAATCAATGGCAATGCCGATGCACTTTTACAGTTACCACTAGCAGTTGACAAGGACTGTGAGTACTTGAATGAAGCAGACGTGACAAATATTTCGCAAGTTGAATTAATGCCTGTTACAGCAACTGACATAGCAAGAGCTACTAAAACTGATAGGAAATTGTTCGAACTGTATGAAAGTTTAAAATCTGGAACTGAATTACCTGTGCCTTGGAAAGGTAGAGAATCTGAATTTTCATTGCAAAATGGTTGCATAATGTATGGTCATAGAGTATGCATTCCTGAAAAGTACCAGAATCAAGTTTTGGAAGAACTTCATGTTGGACATCCTGGAATTGTCAAAATGAAGGCCATAGCTAGAAGCTACTGCTATTGGCAAGGTATTGATGCCAGTATAGCCAATTTTGTTTAGAACTGTTCAGCTTGTATCGCAACGAGGAACGAAATAGCAAGGATAAATCGACATCCGTGGGAATGGCCAAATGGACCTTAGCAAAGGATACACGTTGACTACGCTGGTCCTTTTATGGGGAAAATGTTTTTTGTAGTCTCTGATGCATATTCGAAGTGGATAGAAGTCATTCCGATGAAAAATATTACAGCTAGTTTTACAATTCATCATCTTCGAATTCTTTTTGTTCATTATGGAATTCCCTTAACTTTGGTTAGTGATAACGGCGCAAGTTTTACTAGTTACGAATTTCGACATTTTTTGAAACTGAATAATATTAAACATATAACTTCAGCACCTTACCATCCTGCTACGAACGGACAGGCAGAAAGAATAGTGCAGTTATTCAAAGCTTCGTTGAAATCGAGTAGAGGTAATTCTGGAGATCTAAATGTGAAATTACAAAGATTTTTATTACAGTATAGAATAACTCCACATTCTCTCACAGGAGAAACTCCGAGTGCCTTGTTTTTGATGAGATATCTTCGCACTAGGCTTGATCTTTTTAAACCAAATTTGAGAGACAAAGTTGTTCAGAAACAGAGTTCGAGACTTGACACAGAATCTATTTTGCGTGAGTATCAGGAAGGGGAGAAAGTAGCCGTAAGAAATTATTCCGGACCTATATATAACAAATGGAAAATTGGAACAATTATAAACCGAGATGGAACTTTGAGTTATAGCATAGAAGTTGGAAATGAAATTTGGAAGAGACACGTAGATCAAATAAGGAAATGTAGGAAGTCGATTGAATTATCCCAAACTGCTACTGAAATTTCAATTTACGATAAAGAATTGAATTTTCCAGATGAGCCAGTATCCGATGATGTTGCTGAATCGGAACCGCCTGCACCTGTACCTGAAGTTGTCCCTAAACCTAAAGATGTACCTGTACCTGCCACTCCAAGTGATGATATACCACCTAAGCCTGTACCAGACGCTTCCGGAAAGCCGAAAACTGATGTGCCACTCCGAAGCTCAAACCGAATCAGGAGACCTCCAAAGAGACTCGACCTGTGACTCTATATTTTCTTGGGAGAAACTGTTATGTATCTGGCAACAGCCATATCAGAGAACCTTCCAAGCTGTGTGACGTGCGCGTGCTTTGTTTACATTTTTGTGTTCCGTAGATTTCGTATTGTACATGTTCGGTGTAGTTGTTGTTCTGCTCGTTAGTGCCTGTGTATTTTAATGCTAATAAATGTTCTTTGCGTGTATGTAAAACGAATCGTATCGTCTCTCGGTCTACCTTGTGAAGGTCCCCTTGGACCTCACTTTGAGAACGAGAATAAATAGGAGTCATATAAGAACCAGTAGCCATTTTTATAAACAACTTTCTTTATTTGGTTATCTTATCCAAATAGAATCAAAAACTTATTAACAAATATATCTAACTAGTATTATGAGATTTTAAAGGTAATATCCTTTAACCCTCCAAGTGGACAGAACGGATTTTTCCGCCCTACTAGAGAGGCTTTGAAAATGGACTGCACGGATTTTTCTGCCTTCAAGTAACGTTTTCAAAAGCGGATTAGCCGCACTTTTCTGAAATCCTTTCCCCCTTTTAAGGTTTAACATCTTGAAAGATAATGAGGGGCGGAGGAAGCAACACAGCAGGAGTTTTATGGCTCGCATTGAGCCCCGTGTTTTGACCCCCCCAATCGTAAAAAAATCGGGGAGAAATTTCTTTACAACCCCAGAAGTGTTTCTTTGCTAGCTTGTATTTTAAAAAGTTTCCAAAAGTCCCAACGCTTAAGTAAAATATGTTACAATTCCCTTTTGGTTTCATATTAATTTCAAACTGTAACAAGTTGGGGCGTGTCAGGGCAATCTGCTATTTTATATAGTTAGACAAATTATCTTTTTTTAAGTATATTCTCTTTCGCTTCATTTTTCTTATTCAAAGCTTTCAGTTTTTGAAGCATGATTATTTTATTATAAGATACCGAAAAAATTAATAAAACACCAAACTCTTTAAAATTTGGAACCTTTTCAATTTTCCAACCACTAAAAATGAATAAATTTAAACTTCATCAAATCATTTGAAACATTTTCTTACACTTTGATAAAAATAATAACGAAAAAAAAAACTAATTAAGATTTATTAGTTTTTTTTTTTGTTTTTTTTAGATTTCAAAGCCTAAGTGTTCAGGGAAGTTTAAGTACAGTGCCTGGTTATATATTGTTAAAATACACCGAATTATATTTGAATTTTAAGTGCTTGAACTTCAGTTTACATCAAAGACAACATGAATGAAGATTTTCACACATTTTTTTATAACTTGAATGTTTGAATAAATGGTAATCAAAAATATACGGAAACATTTACAGTAGACATTTATGCATATAAATAAACATAAAAATCAATTTTAAATTAGAGCTATTGAAAAACATTCGAATTATATATTGTTCAAAAATATCTATTTATACAAAATACCTCAACATTTATCTTTTTAAAGGCTAACTGAATAAGTAATTAAAATCTGGATATGTTTTGAAATCTCGACCTTATAAAGCTAGAAATTTTATGTTAGAAATTCCATTTGAAATTTCGAAAAAAAAAATGCATCGCGCAGTTAAAAATTATTTACCATAAGTTTTAGCAATTGTTTGAGTATAATAAAAATTTCAAATTTTTTATTATATAGCTTCTTTGGTATTTTTTAATATATTTCGGCCTCGGTAGCCGAGTGGTATAGGTATCGGAACATGGCTTGCTTTGTCACGAGTTCCAGCCCAGTACCACTAAAGACCCGCCGTGTAGGGCAGCGATGCACGTTAAATCTGTCGAGAGCTGAAACGTCCTCCCGTTGGTGTGGTGGGGTAGTTAGGAGAGGGGGTGCCAGCTCAGGTGTCGTCCACGTCACTTGACCATGGTTCAAAATTACGTGGTCCGTCGCCAAAAGCCCTCGTGTAGCTGAACAGTGCGACGTTAATATTCAATCATTCATTTAATATATTTCGAAGATTTCATACAATTCGGTTGAAAACCACATGCTAAGAGCAAAAAATATACTAAAAAATTGATGAATATACAATTACAATAAATTCTTACATAGAGAAGCAAAACTGAGAAGCTAAAGCGTAGGAATAAAAAATTTTGAGTATATCTGAAGTAGTTTTCGAAATATTTATTTTAAAGTTTAGAAAATTTGTGTGCGTTATGTTATACTTGATATCAATTAAATGGTTAAAATAATGTGTGTTAATATTAGTCATGTAATCGTTTGATGACAAATTCATATACTAATAAAAATTATCATGGTCATTGATGCGAATGTCAAGAATTTTATGTAATTTTAAATTCAGACATTGAGATATTGATGTAGAAAATATAAAACGACCATCTAAAATACATGAAAAATGCAGTCTGCTATAAAATGATCTTGACAAACAAAATCCGGCATTTTCACTTACTATGGCAGAGCCGGCTTAGTCAGGGGCGATTTGGAAAAACAGAGAGAGAACCGCGGTTTTGATGGATGCCGCTCTAGCTTTTAAAGCTCCAGGAAAATTATATATATATATATAAATTACAAATGCAAAAATAAATCTTGTAATTTTCCATACATTTTTATAACAACGAATTGTGGAATTGGCTTCCAATACATTGTTGTGTTTGACAATATCTAAGGTAACCAACCCTACTTTAGATAGATTTGTACTACTTTTCGTAACCGTATTCCTTTTAAAATTAATTCGTGCAGCCGAAATACACCTTTTGTACCCGTAAAAATTTATGTTAACTATAACGGTTAATTTTAATTTATGCAACTTGTGAAATGTTCATAATTAACCATATCCGTCTAAACAGTTTACATGAAAAAAAAAAAGTTTGGACTCCCTCATTCATTAGGGATTTATATAAGATTCTAACATTAAATTTTATTTTTCACCGAATAGGATTGAGTGGAAGTGTATAGTGCTTTCACACCACAGGTCTGAGGTTCTATTAATGGGCTGCGCAAGGTCGACTCTGCCTTTCATCCCCGCTACATTGGGTCGATAAATGAGTACCAAGCTTGCTTCGGGTCTTAAACACTGAAGGTCTCTCTTCAGACAGACCACCAAATCCGGACATCTGTTCATGCACCTCAGCGTCCAATGGTCACGTGTATTATGATGGGCACAGTAGTTCCTGGCCCTCATGGATTGTTGTGCTTCTGAGTTTGAGTCTTAAGTTTGAGGATTACCTCACTTTGGGGATACCCCTTAGATAAACATGTATTTCCCCTCATTTGCAATTAAACATTTTTCTTTCAATTACGTTTATTTCAGAAGGAAGTTTGATTTTTCAAATGTATTTGCTTAATAACATGTATATTTGTGTATTATATTAAAAATTTGATCAGTCCAAAATTACATGTTTTTAGCTCCTCTAAAAGCTTTTAGGATTTTACAACTGATCTTACAATCCATATACGTTTTATAGTAGTATATTTAAAAATGATAAGGACATTTTTACGACTGTGTGAGCTGTTATGCCTCGTTTATAAATATAAAAAATTGCATTCAGCTACAGTTTTTAAAATGTACAGAAATAAGTGGAGCAACAGGATACGTACATATTATGAATATTTTTGACTGCAGTAAGGTATATTTATATTTCAGTTTCTTTACAATTTGAATAGAAGTTGTAAGCCATTTTGCGAATAGTTTGATATTGAGTATAAATCCATAGGCTGTTTAATATTGTAAAGTGTTTTACTTTGATACCAGCACACATTAAAATAAGGCTCATTTGCAGTTATATGATCAGCTTCAGTGATATTTAAATTTTAAAAAATGGTCTACACGTACGAAAACATTCTTTCACAACCGCACACTACATCTCATACTATATCTTCCCTACAGAAGAAAATATTTGTGTATAGTGAAAAATTTAATACAGGATACATTTCCAAGTGTTAAATTTGTTTTTAAAATTTGGTATGAATACATTTGGAACTGTCGGTTAACTTCACTGAACAAACGTGTTTTAAGTGTACTGTTTTTTGAAAGACAAGATTAACTAGGGGAGAAATTTTCTCACAATAGAATTTGTAATGACTGAATTGTGTGAAAATGTAGTTATCGATGTGTGACATTTTTCCTTGTAATAAAAGAAACAGAAAGATAAGAAATTTAACTTGAGTAGAAAATGGTTAGAAGTACTGTCATGCGCATTTGAAGAAGTATATCCCCCATTAAAATTAAAAATTATTGACTGAATGTGTGTTATGTCCATCACAAATGCCGATGTAGAAAAGGAATTTTTATTTAATACAAGAAGTTCGAAAAAGAGAACACTAGGAAGGAAAATTTAAATTTTTTCCGAAAAATATTCAGTTAACATAAAAATATCATTTATATGATTTTAATTAAAATAAATTAAGAGTATTGAAATCCTTTTTTTTATGCTATTTTAAATTAAAAATAACTGAATAGAGAAAGATCGGTTTTATTTCATAAATAATCATTGTATGTAATATTTTTTGTGTTATTGTTTAAAAATGAGATAGGGCCTTTGCTCTTTTTACCTCATTACTTTTTTAAAAACAGGAAAGTGAGCGCGTTTTCTTACTCTCATATTCAAAAATGAATACAGGATGCTTTTTTCTGGTTCAAATCGCAATACCAAATATATATATATATATTTTAATTTTTAAAAAATGACAGAAAAATAAATTTTCTTTGAAGAAAATATAATTATTTTTCAACTTCTAACATACTATTTATTTCATTTTTTCTTTTTTTTTTTACCTTTCATTTCGTTTTTAATTTTACTGTGACTGAACATATAGGAGAAAGAAACACCGTATGTTTCAAAGAGGGTTGATCAAGAGAGGATATCTACGCTTTCAAAGAAGATTGCCCAAGGCAACTTAACAGCTAGCTGTAAACGATTGATCTCTTGGTTCTTACTTTTCAAAAGGGACCGAACTGGGTCGTAAAATTTTCCCCGTTGGACCTCCCAAGTTCTAAAAGGGGAAAGGAAAAAAAGTCTGTTGCATTTTTGAAGGGAATCGCAAAATAAGAGTTAAACGCTTTAGGAATAACTTTTCAGGAGAAAGGTGTCCAGTTAGAGGGTTAAATTAACTTAATTAATTAATGATCCAATTAATTAACAATTAAATAACGATCACGCAGAGACTACCACGATAAGAGATCCCAGAATTATATTCTATGTTCTTATTGAACATTTAATTTTAATTTCACTCGCAATAATAAGACTTTAATATTTACCACACTGCAATTCAGCTCAGCTCAGCTTTTCTCTGAGATTAAATCATCTAACAAGAAATCTTCAATTTAACTTCACTATAACTTTCTGCTTCAATCTCTCTCTCCTACTGCTCTAACTTTACTATTCCGTTTGACTTAAATACTTTATCTAATCTGCATATAACAAGGAATCCTGTCCGCTTTTTGGAGTTGATTGGAAATAGGTAGGGAATTAAATTTCCCTAAAAAGGACGACTCAGAAGGTTAGTGATAAAGTTCCGTATAGATTTGTCACAACCTGGCATACATGACACATTAAAATTTTGGTTGCAAAACATTTAGAAAAGATAGGGCTATAACATATATTTTTTTCAAACAATTGATATTTTTGAAATTTAAGAGTCCTGAGACCCATGCTTGTATTTCAATTGTCATTATTATATAATTTTATAATTGTCACATTATATTTGATTTAAAAATTCTTCAAATAATTCTTTAGTAATATATGTATATATGAACTGGAATGTGCAAATCATTTGCAAGTATATAAATTCAAAAATATGACTACTGCATTTACAGAAAACTGAAACACCCAAACAGCTGAAAGTAAAATTAGTCATTATAATAACAAAATAAGGAAATCTTTTATAAAAACTTTGGAATAATATTTATAAAAAAGCACAATGTTTACAAAATGAGCATTGAAATGAGGCAAATATTTGCAATGAAAATAAAAATGGCCCTTCTCTTCATAGTGTAAAGAATGTTACATGTAACAATACTTGTAAACATAGCTCAGCTATGATCAAGGCCATGACCTTCGTGGGAAGAAATAAACTATTTGATCTGGGTGAAATGTGCAGACTTATATGGAGATGATACATACAGAACTTCTACCTCACATTGTTAAAATCAGAATATTTCAATACAAAGGAACTCAACACATAAACATTTACAATTACAAAGCAAACTGCATCTATAAAATGACATCTTAGCTACAAAGTAATAATTAATAATATGCTATTCAAATAACTGCAAATAAACACTTTATGCAGATCAACCCTATCCAATTTAAATTGCTAAAAAGAAATTGTATAGTTCAAATAAATGGAAATAAACAGTGGCATACACAGACTACTTTCATAAGAGAGGTTATATTTTTAAAAAAATGTTAAGGAAAGCACCTAGGCATGATATTTTAACTAAAATTTGTTGCTTCTATGGGAAAGATTTGAATCCTTATAACCCCACCATTCTGTTAGCCATTGAAAATAAGCAGTGCATAATTCAAATAGAAAAATATCTAGCTTAATTAGTAAATAAACACTGTGTAATTCAAAATAATGGCAAATAAGCAATTTTTTAAATTTCCATTGGCCAAGGTTGCAGAAGACTACTCGCCACATAAAAGGAAGGTCTGCTATGAAGCGGATATACAAACTAAACAAATAAGCACTTTATATTTCAAATACTTACATATAAAAATATACTATTCCAATACGTCCAAATAATGTTTCACTAACCAGTTTGCAAATTTCAATCTCAATCTTTTACAAAAATTCCGTCATTGACAGAATTGAAAAGACTAAGACAAACATTACAAAAACAATGAATTTAATTACATGTGTACTACTGATAAATAGTAATAGAGCTGGTTCATTGACACTATCCAATAATACTCATAAGCAACCAAACTTGCTACTTTACAGTGATTTCCACTTTTAGCAGCCCGCCATGGGGGAATTTTGACTGTACAAAAGTATATACATATTAGAATTACAATATACAGGGATGAATTTAATTTTTTTAAAGCCTAAGTTAAAAACAATTTTTTTTAAATTTCTGGCAAACATATTTATTGAAAAACACATTAATAATTGTTTTTTTTAATTCTAATAATTTTCATCATATTCCATTACTAGACAATGAAAAATCGGTCAGTAGAAAAGTCACAAATGTTACAACATGAGAACAAACTTCTCCTAATCTGAAAAAATGCTAATTTTAAATATAAACAAGTAAAATTGGAAAATTTCAAACAGCAAGAGTTTAAATGCCTTATTATAAGGAAGATATAAAAATATATTTTTAAAATATACAGTTACTTCCAAAATAATTAAAACCAATGAATGTCATAAAATATATTGAAATTCCTACTACATAAATTCATGAAGCCTTTGATATTCTTTCCACATAATCAAACGACATGATCTACAAATCATATAAATTAAGATATTAATATACATATATATAATATTGCTATTTTTTTCTAAACATGATATAATTTATTAAATACAATACTTATTATAAATTGAGTATGCAGATAAAATAACTATAAAAAATTTATGCTAATTTAAATTAGCATAATTTATTTTAATACAATTCACTAATTAAATACACTTCAAAGTTGAAGCATGGAGGTGGAGGAGTTCTTGTTTCACATAAATTAATGGAATTAAACTCCTTATTTTTGCATTTAAAAGCTATTATAGGCCCATCGGAACCAAAAATGTCGAATTTTCAGCTATCCCAATCAATTTGCTGCTAATTTTGAATTTTCTGAAACTTAATCCCAAGAATCTAGTTGGATCAATAAAACATGGAGGTGGAAGTGTTCTTGCGTGGAGGTGTAAATCAGCCTCAGAATTAGGTAATTTAGTATTTTTTCATGGTATTGTGAATCATGTGAGCTCCATTTACTTATTTTAAAGAGAAATTTTAAATTATCTGCCCAAAATTTGGATATTGGAAACGACTTCATTTTTTAATAGGATAATGACGCGAAGCGCACTGCTCTCAATGTACGCCACTGGTGTCTCTATAACTGTCCCCAAATTATGAATACACCTCCTCAATCACTATATTCAGTCCAGTAGAACATATTTGGTGAGATTTTGATTTGGGGAAAAAGAAAACATTACAAATAAACACAAAATGTGAAGTAAAAACAATAATCACAAAAGAATGGAGGAAAATCGATGCAGAAATTACCTAAAACTTATTAAATCTATATCAAGATACTTACAAGCAGTTGTGGACACAAAAAAAAATATTCTACTAAGTACTAAATTAAGAAAGAAATAAAATATTTAAAGCTATGTTGATATTTTTGTTAAATGTACGAAGACTTTAGTGCCGTAATTTTTTAGTAGCTTTTAGATTATTATTTTTTTTAAAAAAAGAGTTATATATACTATTTTTAAAAAACTATATATATAATTATGTCATTCCATTAAGAACAAGTTGCAGATATAAAAAAAATCACAATTACAATGTATTAATTATTATTAATCAAAAACATTAAGTTTTATAAGAAATTGTAAGTGAACGAACACTTTCATGGCCCACTGTTTAAGGAAATTCAAAAATATCAAGGGGTGTAAAACCCATACTTACTATATACGGGAAGTATCAGCAATATAGTTCCTCATTGCAGCATGTAAAATGTTCAACATTTCGAGCATTCCAAAAAAAAATTTCACAAGCATCTACATTTAACAAATTTCATGAGAGAGAGAGTCAAGCTTCAAATTTTTTAAAAAGACAAAGTTTTCCTCATTTTTTCAATATTTTTGAAACATCATTTCCGAAATACAGAAAGTATTTTGTATGATAAAATTATTTTTTAGAAAGAGTGAATACAAATTATACATTTTTATTTTAGATTGCTTAAAAAACATATAAAATATCACAAGTGCTACATGTATCATAACAGTATAAAAAGTCAACTCAAAATTGGTAAATGTGTCTTGAAAATTTTTTTATCGAGCATGTTTTAAAATTGAAAGATGTATATTTCGTGCACTGATATATATATATATATATATATATATATATATATATATATATATATATATATATATATATATATATATATATATATATATATATATATATATATATATATATATATATACATATATATATATATATATATATATATATATATATATATATATATATATATATATATATATATATATATATATATATATATATATATTATAAATGCGAAAGTTTGTGAGAATGTTTGGGCATCTTTCATGCAAAAACAACTGAATGGATTTTAATGAAACTTTACAGTAATATAGTGATGCGACGCTGATGAAACTTATTTAATTACTTTCTCTTTTTGTTAATCAAAATACTAATTTCTTAACTTCCCAGGTTCTTAAGTTACATCGCATCATGGCTTAAGTTAAAATTAAACACTAATACTCTAAAGACATAAAACAGTACTCTAAATTAAAAGGTCGATTCTTAAAGCAACAATTAATTTTATTGAATTAACATATGTAAATTTAAGTAACTGTACAATATACAGCATAACTAGATTGAGATTTTACTTAGCTTGAGAGAGAGGTGTCGGGTTTGAGGGAGTGGGAACATAGTTGCCGCTCGAAGTCCCGCGGAGTCTAGTTCAAGGCCTGGATCTGATTAGTTTGTCTCTCCGTGTCCGAGTGTGTCTAAATCGGGGTGCTTCCCCTTTTTGTTCTGTGCCGCTTTGCTGCTAAATTCTAGAGCGGACTCTTTGCCTTCTCCACTAAATTACTTCTGATAGGTCCGGAACCAGCGCAGAGTTACAGCGCAAAGGTCGTTGCCTTGTTTTCGAGCGGGAAAATTCTCTGACGCTCCCCCAATATTTATGGGTGTAATGATCTCTGCAGGCGTGGGAATGTAAGCACCCTTTGCTAAGGAATTTCAGTGGTGGGGAAAGAAAACACTTTCCACCAAACTGAGTTCGCAATTTTGAAGTTCTATTGAATATTCCTGAATGAATCCGCGCCTCCCATCAATAGCTTATACATCAGAATAACACATAGGCTATAATTTATAGCATAGGCTATAATTTATAAAGATATTGTGAGAAGTGTCCAAAATATAATGATATTTATCAAGTAAGGAAAAAATTCTGCCATCTGAGAGCAATTCTGGCGTGTGCTGCAAAAAAGCCCACGTCAGCATATATCTATCTTTTGTTTGTGAAAGAACCCTTTTTGTTTTGGCTAATTAATTCCTATGATCAGCATAACCCCTAATTTTTTCTATTTCAGAATAAAACTAAGTTTTGAACGTAGAGGTTGTTATAAACTCTCTTTAATTGAATTTTTAATGACTTTAATATGCACATTTGGTAGTAAGAAATTGATCTTTTTTCAAAATATATACTTTTATTGCTTTTGGTACTAACAGTAGATAATTGGACATATTTGCATAGTTTGTTTGTGGTTAGTAGTTAATTATAACGCTATAATTTTAATTGAATAGGCGGATATTGCCTTTTTAAGTATAAAAAATAATTATAACTATTGTACTGTATTTTTTGGAATGAGTGAATATTAACGTCGTACTGTTCAGCTACACGAGGGCTTTTGGCAACGGACCACGTAATTTTGAACCATGGTCAAGTGACATGGACGGCACCTAAGCTGGCACCACCTTCTCCTAACTACCACGCCGCACCAATTTAGCAGGCATATTCTACCAATACTTAGCTAGAATATACTTTGAAATCCACTCTTCCAAGATATATGACAGCATAGGTTCTATGATGAGTATTTTAGCGGGGAAGGCGAATAGTTTTGTAGCAGATATTGCATTTGCAGCTGACGGCGTTTCAGCGGATTGCAAAGATTATCATTTTTGTCCCAAAAAAATAGTTAATGTTAAAATTTAAGTGTCTTATGTTTTTATATGTTTATGGAGACCTTAGAAAACGATTTGACTATTTATTTTAAGTGAACGGTGTATATAATTAATTTTACAGTGGAATATCTTTAATTAATTTATTAGCTCTAACTGATTAAATTTCCCTAAGTGGAGTATTTTGTTTATGTATGTCCCTTAATTTTCAATGTAGTCACCTAAAAAAATATTGCATGAAAAAAGTTGCAGTAAATCATAATGCGGTAGATATAGCATTAACGTGCATCACTCTCCTACATGGCGGGTCTTACAAAGCTCTAATAATGTTTGAGCTAAGAAAGTAGCTAGACATTTGCCAACTTGACTCTATCGTCAACATTTCGCTATATTTTTCATTGAATCGCCATTGTTATTTAGGAAACGGCATTGCTTGCGAGTATTACAATTTTAACATAAAATAAATATAACAGAAAGTAATATTAATGTAATACACTTTCATATATAAATTATTTACACTATTTTAAGCGTTCATTAGGCAAAACTTTTAACAATGTGTTCATTTTGCTTAGCAGAGATCGGCTTAGAGAGGCATTTTCAAAAATCGACCCTCAAGAGTGTTACGGGGAATTATAAATAAAAAAAAATCCTTTTTTTATCAGCTATTAGATCTACATACTTAAAATTTAACAAAGGTGTATTTTTCTTTCTTTTTTTTTTGTTTAGCTGAGATATGCAAAAAGCTTTTTTTGTTTAACTTGCAATTCACGTAGAATGAACTCATTAAAAACTTCTTTATCCTTCAATCTGTGTTGTTTAGTTTTTCAATTCACCCGTGCGAAGAACGGGTATACCAACTAGTATATATATATATATATACATGAACATAAATGTAGAAATTTATAGCACAATACTTTTATATTAATTATATTTTAAAACATTTAGTAATTATTAACTTCACTTTTTTGCAACTATTAAATTTTAAATAGTTTACGCAACTGTGGAAATGTTGGGCATCACAGCTTAACAAAAAAAAACCTTTAAAGTTTTCTGATAAACAGGTAATCATGGTATTACAAATAAAAAATCCTGATAGTATTGCTATTTCACTGATGAGTCTTTTGTGTATAGACTTTAGCTTAATATATACAAGAGAAATATAAGAAAAATCATATAAAAAAATCTAAATGAAATGTCTTAATAAATGTTATAGTGTAATAAATGTTTTAACACATATTTAAATTACTTAGGTTACGTATAATTCCCACAGCTTCTACAAAAGCAAATTTTTATTTCCCTCACATGATTTTTCCCTAAAAACTGATCAATTTATCCTTGGTGATTTAAATTATTTATTGATTGCCGTAAAAAATGTTAACATTTTTCAAAATATAAACACAGATTTCAGCTCATAGAAAATGTAAAATTAATGGGATTAGAAACATGATAAAAGATGGACTAAGAGCAATATATTAATCACATATATTTTATTTTAAAATATAGGGGAGACCTGTGTACCTAGGGCGACCCCAATTTATTTGAATAATATTTAGTTCTAAGTTTTATATCTCAGTTGGGTGAGTGACAACACCAATTCCTACTTTGGCATTCATTTTGAAGTTTTGCAAAAGAAAGCTGTGGCAAGTTATAAATGAAAAACAGTTTTACATGGTGTAAAAAGTAAAATTTTGCAGTTCCTTTTTTTTTTTTTTATTGTTATGCAAAGATAAGTCAAATATTTTTCTTTGAATTCTAGTACATAATTTTGTTTGTAACTTTGATTTTAAATAAATCCCTTCTCCATCTTGGTTTTCTGCATAAGACATTTTGTATGAAATTACCTATTCTTGTACCTAGGGCCATGGCCCTAGGTACAATTGAAATTAATATTCTTTGTTATTATTTTACTTAAATTTTTATAATATAAGGAGGAAAGTGGCCTTAATTATCAGAACCATTTTGATTTAGTCAAGTTTTTTATTATAATTGGATGTTGTATATTTTCTGAAACTTTCAATATGCTTGATTTATAAAAAATATGTTTGCTACTATTATTGTTATTATTCAGGATTATTATTTTGTTTACACAAACATAAGAATTAATTTAATAAAAAAAATTCTTTATAATTATAAAAACAGAAACATAAATCTAAATCATTTCTAATAAGCATAATTCTTGAAGTAAATCCAACAGAGGTGGCCGAAAACCCGGGAGAGGTAGAATCTTGACTGACACTCAAGAAAATGAAAGAATCAAAAATATCATGCTATTAAAATTGCCAAAAAAGAAAACTTGTGAAAAAATCTCAGTTTGAAATTAAGGCAACTTCATCCAAAGAATTATCAGATATTGAAGATTCTCATTCCACTGCTGATTCAAATTCTAAAGTAGCTTAAGAAATACTATTGAAAATGTGGGGGGGAGGTTTGTTTAATAAAAATACAAGGCAAAAAAACTGAACATTTTTATGTGGCAGAAATAATAGATGTTAAAGAACACTATAGTGTTAAATTTCTGAAAAATATTGCTCGTTCAAATAAGTTTCTTTATGATAAAGAAGAAACTTATGAAATTGACAACAGAAATATTGTGTTCAAATTGCCCAAACCACAATCTGTTGGTGCTTCAGTGTGACAATGTAGGCAGCTTACTTTTGTAACCAGTTTTTAAATTATAATGTTAAATGAAAATATGTGTTATTCAATAATTTGGCAAATTGCAAATTAAATAGTTGCATGATAAATAAATGTTTGCTAATATTGATTCTTATATTAAATTCTTGTGTGTATGTTTGTTTTCTATTGATTGCAGAGCAAAACCTAAGTTCCAGGAAAAGGCCCTAGGTACAATGAGATCATTGCATCTAGGGCCATTTGTGAATTTTTTTAAAAACATTTTATTTCACAGAATTTATTATTTTAAGTACTTATATTACCTCCAATTGGATGGTAGTTAGTAAAATGATGAATGCATGTCAGTTTCACAATTTTAAAGAGGCCAGTGGCTCTGTTTTTGTACATTCAAAAAAAGTGGCCCTAAGTACACAGGTCTCCCGTATATCATTTTTAATAAATGTTAAGTTTTCCATGGCCAAAAAAGAAAAATGTTTTTATATATAAAACAGTATGCCATAATTTATTAAAATAAGTATGAAATTTTAGTTCTTTTTTTCACAGAATTAAAAATACAATCATAGTATAATATATAACGTTAAAAAAACAAGTTTTAGCTCTATCTGTAACAATACCTACACTCAAACCTTATAATAGAAACTTAAATATTAAAGAATTCCAAAGCACGTTAAATAGAAATTTTAATTTTTTTATGCACTTTTATTTGATATGTGGTAAAGCAAAAAAAAGGTATTAGTTTATATTTATCATAAAATCTAGTTTTAAAATACATTTAAAAATTCTATAAAAATATTTTAAAATAAAAGTGGAAAAGTTCATATATATAAAATGCTTACTCATAATATACAGCAGAGAAAATAACTGAAAAAAGTTATAATCATTTGTGTTTGTTTTATGCACTCTTAAAAGACAAAGTTATATGCAGAGGCCTATTCTCCTGAATTTATGTTTAATACTTCTTCAGGCAAATTATTTTTAATAACACATTTTTATGTTTCACATTAAACATTATTTACAAATATGCACTATACAACTTAAAATGTAGAACGCGCAAGATTTTTTGCAAGCATGAAAACATTAAAAATATTTATTACGTACTATGATCCAATTCTTTCTGACAAATTTCACAAGCACAATGCTCTTCCTTCTTATGAATGCACAATTGCATTATTAAAACAGTTCTAGTAGAAAAAGACTTTTTGTGCTCACAGGGCCTCTAACTGGAAATGTATAAGAAAATGGTATTGTAAATGATTCTATGAGAAAACTGTCTTACATATTTTAACTAACTACTTTTTCCTTTATATGAATACACAAATGAATCTCTAAATATCTATTCTAGGAAAAGTCCTTTAACTAAACTTAACAAACATGTGCTTGTCTCTTGAACGAAATGTAATTGTAAATGTGTCACCTGAGAGAAGGCCTTACATACTTCACTGACATATGGCTTTCCTTTGTATGAATATGCAAATCAGTCTGTCATTTAGAACTCTGGGAGAATGCTTTTTAACCTATTTCACTGACATAAGGTGTTTCCTTCGTATGAGCACACAGATGAGTATTCAAGCTAGACAAATGAGCATAAGACTTCTGACAAATTTCACAAACATATGAATTTTCCTTGGTGTGAGATCGCAAATGAATTTTAAACTATTACCCTGTGAGAATGCCTTCTTACATATTTCACAGACACTTGTGGTTTTTTCCTTTGTATGAGTACGCAAATGATTTTTTAAATTAGAATGCTGTGAGAATGCCTTCTTACATATTTCACAAACATGTGGTTTTTCCTTTGTATGAGTAAGCAAATGATTTTTTAAATGACTAACCTGTGAGAATGGCTTTTTACATATTTCACAAACATATGGTTTTTCCTTTGTATGAGAACGCAAATGAATTTTTAAGCAATCACTCCGTGAGAATGCCTTCTTACATATTTTACAGACATGTGGTTTTTCCTTTGTATGAGTGCGCATATGAATTTTTAAATAATTTCTCTGAGAAAATGCCTTACTACATATTTCACACACATGTTGTTTTTCCTTGGTATAAGTACCCAAATGAATCTTCAAGCTACTCAAATGGGCAAAAGCCTTCTTACATATTTCACAAACGTATGGTTTTTCCTTTGTATGAGTACTCAAATGCATTTTTAAAACAGAACCCCGTGAGAATGCCATCTGACAAATTTCACAAACATATGGTTTTTCTTTTGTGTGAGTACGCAAATGAATTTTTAAATAATCACCCCGTGAAAACGCCTTCTTACAAATTTTACAAACATGTGGGGTTTTTTTTGTATGAGTACGCAAATGAATTTTTAAATGACCACCGTGTGAGAATGCCTTCTTACAAATTACACTGGTATGTGGTTTTTCCATTGTATGAGTGCGCAAATGAATCTTCAAGGTACTTAAATGAGCAAAAGCCTTTTTACATATTTCACACACATGTGGTTTTTGCTCTGTATGAGTATGCAAAGGAATTCTCAAACCCTGTGAAAACGCCTTCTTACATATTTTACAAACATATGGTTTTTTGGCTTACTATGAATATTTATATGAATTTTAAAATTTTTGTCAACTGCAAAATATTTCATCCATATATCATTAGCGTATTGCTGTTTTTATGGAATGAATACGGAAATGAAATTTTAATTGTTTAGATCATGTAAAATTCTTGCAGCAAATTTTTAAAAAATCAGAGTTGTGATTTGTATGAAAATATCGTTGGGTGGATGACTTGAGTACCCAGCTCTTTCGAGCAACATGATATCTGTAGGTATTTTAGTGACTGGAATTGATTGACTTTTTGCCCTTTGTTAAGCTTAAATGCTATAAGATGTAATAAAAATACTGGAGATTTAGGGTGTATGAAAATGAAATTCTTCAAAATACACCACGCATCTCTGTGTTTACTAAGCAAAATCCTGACATTACTTCACATTTTGCGTAACGTTAAATCAAGTGCACTTTTTGAGTTCCTCACACCTCGGGCATTCCTCTTCGGCACGGTCAAAGGAAAAGAGGTTGCTTGTCATTGGTAGATGTGCAATGACACATTATTTTGGGTTGCCTGGTTTAGCGTTATAGCATTTTTCTATGCCCTAGTGGTTCATTGAAACATAAAAGTTTTGTTTCCATTTGGGAGATTGTTTTTCAGGCAGTTTTTCTTCCGTGTCTTGAGTATAATAGTTAAATTCCCTTGCGTATAAAATTTTCACTGTAAAAATAACAATCTGTTCTTTTTTTTTTCATTCACGTAAATCAAAAATATTTTTAATGGATTCAATTTTGTAGAAGAAATCTATATTTGAGCTTAGTAAATGAGGAACTCAATTACAAATAAAAAAATTGTTATATAAGTTTTTAATAATCCATTTACTGTGATTAATAATACTTTGAAAATGAATTACATGTTTCGAGTTTTATCCTTATATAAGAAAAAAAGAAGTCACTTATAAATAAAGAAAATGTATGCTTTTTTTTTTTATAATATATATTTATTGGTAATATTAATGTACATTTTAAAGATAAATGAATTCGTTCTTATATCAGAATGAATTTGTATAAGCAAATGATATTTTAAATTATTAGCTTAATTTCATTTTTGTAATTAGTGATTTGTTTTTTGTATATATATATATATATATATATATATATATATGTGTGTGTGTGTGTGTGTGTGTGGGAAAGACTCATTTATTCACATTTATAAAAAATTCGTCTAATACTCTGTTTCCTTTTAAATTTTAGAATTAAATTTACTGCAAAAGTTTTAGCTGTTATAAACCTAACTATATAAATAAACTCATACTTAAATTTTTATTTTCTATCTTTAGTTAAATACTATAAATAAAGTGATTCGTGGCTATTGTATAAGAAACACCTCACTTTTCTAACTTCACATCACATCCATATTATTCGTTCAAGTTATCATCGACACATTTATTCACATAATTCTCAATTTTTGCAATTGTTTTAGAGGTTTTCTCTTCTAACATGCTCACACATATAAACCTTCATTCAAGGTTTAAATCAAAAGTCCTGAAATAGAGTACCACTTGAATACCTTCACCAGTGGTTTGTTATAGAGAATAATTTGTTTTTATAACAGGCAAGTATAGTGAAGATAGTCATTAATGGAATTTGGATTCATCTTAAGAAGTATTTACTGATCGGTGTTGTGTCACTCGAAGCACATCAATTTTCTCCTTCCCTAAAGTATGTTTCCTCCTGTAAAGCTACTGCTCGAAAATTAATACGAAAATATGACATAAAATAATACGTTTTCGAGGAAAAATAAAAATTAGCCATTAAATTATAATTTCCAAAAACTTATTTAGATTTTGCATATTATCTTATAAGAATTTTCACACACTAATTATTGACTTTCTTATAGTTACAATTAGAGATAATCAAGAAAGTATAATACGTAGCAGAAAACATTTAACGAAATCATTTAGAAAAATTTCTTTTTCCAACATCTTCATTCTTAGAATATATATATATATATATATATAGTAGTAATTTAAAGTTTATTTTAAAATATCCAGAAATGGGCTTAATTTTCGAGAAATATATATCTTTATATTCACGTGTGTTCTGGTATCTTTTTAAAATGTATTTGTACTTTCTTTCCATTTTATTTCGTTATTTATGAGCACAATGGCATTGCAAGTATAAAGTACTCACTCTGTAAATTTTCGAAACACCACTAATATTATACGAAAATGTAAGAATTTTTTTTAAAAAATTAGTATTTGTCAGTTAAGCCAACAAACTAAACATATACGTCTGAAATAAGATAATTGTAGCAGTTATAGAAGCAATTAATTACCGTAAAAACCGGCGTATAATGCAAAATTTGAACACAGAAAATAAGATCGAAATTCATGAGTGCGCATTATTCTCTGCTTGAAAAAATGTTACCTTTAAAAATAAGAAAAAAGCTCCTGAAAAAAAAATTAGACTTCTACATATATCAAAATACAGTTCAGTTAAAAGAAATCAAATTCCTTATCAAATGTAGATCTGGAAGAGTACAATATTTTTTTCTAAATCTTGAATAATACCTTGAATAAGTGATTTCTAAACATATAGAGCCAGGACATCAAACCGTAGTTTTTTTTGTTCCAGTTCAACTATAAAAATATATATATATATATATATATATCGTTTCTCTTCCGGTTTCCGTTCTGCCAAAAGTAATGGTTTTCGGTTCAGATCTGAATGAATAATTTTACTTTACGTATATTCTTATTTGTACTACAAATACAATTCTATCATAAACAAAAACTAAATTCTATCAAAATTTGGAAGACTTTTTATTTTTTCTTAAAAAGTCATCAGCAAGTTCATTCAACTGAATTAATTTTGATTTCTACATCAAGAACTGAAACAGAAAGTACTAATGAACACAGTGGCGTACCTATCAATGGACTAAGCGGTGCCGTGCACCAGAGCTTTCAACCTCAAGCGGGGCCCTCGCACCCTGACCACTAAGCAAGTCGAACTTGTGATAATTTCTTCCACATTTAATATATAAATATAAAAGGTTACAACATAACTGCAATAAGACCGACTCAGGTAAAAATAATTTTGAACTTGTTGAGAATTCCCTAAAATTCTTTCCTTTGTATGATGTTGCGAACTTGACTTTTTAAAAGAATTGATATTATTTTTCAATTTTTTTCATTTTTCTAACTGTTACTTGAAAATAAACTTCCAAGTGTGAAAAATTTTACCATACATCTTAAAAAACTACACAGGAAGCTCTTCCTTTTAAGTCATTTTATTTTTAATAACAATATCATTCATAATAAGCTATTTTCCTGTTTCAGTATTTCGCAATCTATTCGTTTCCACCTCCCCTCCTCTGTTTTTTCATCAGAAATGTTTTTTTAAACTCTTATAATAATATTGTATTATTTTCTTGTTGATGCATATTTTTTGCATCATGTCCTGCCCGTCACTTGTCGAATGAAACTTTGGTATTCACTGGTTACACTGATTAGATCAATAAATTAGAAGAGAAGGCCTGGTTTAGACAAAACAAAAAGGGAAAAAAGTTTTGCTTCACACACAAAGAGAGATACATGCTGTCGTGGGCCTTTTTTGCAACGCACGCCACATTAGCAGATGGCAGAATTTTTCCTACTTACTTGACAATTACCATTATATTTTGGACCCTTCACACAGTATCTTTATGAATTATAGCCTATGTATTACTCTGATGTATAAGCTATATTACTGTAAAGTTTCATTAAAATCCATTCAGTTGCTTTTGCGTGAAAGAGTAACAAACATACATAGAACCATACAAACCTTCGCGTTTGTAATATTAGTAAGAATATTTTATTTTTCCCCCGTAAGTATAATACTTGGTAAAATATCTTTTAGTATCCAACTTTTATATACTTCTTAGTACAGATTTCATATTTTTTTTTATTTTTTTTTTTGTAATTTCTGCATTGCTATTTATATTCTTCTATGATTTATGTTTTTAGTTTACTATTTGCTTTATGAATCATGTCATCTTACTCTATCTTCAACTTCCGAAATGAGACATTACGCAACCTGCCTTATTGTTTCACATTATTAAAAAAATTGTGGTTCATTTGTCTGTTGTTTATTGTAAATTTTAATTTTTCTTTTCTGAATCATCAATCATGAATTTTTTTTCTAAATCCTCATGATTAATTCAATATAAAAAACGTATTTTTATACTTTTCTCTCTTTTTTATAGATTAAAAGATAAGTTAAATTACATTTTTTTATATGTATATTCTTATTAGAAGCGTTATTGTTCATTGATTCATAAATTGTTACTCGCTCTAAAATATATCTAATAATTACTAATATGCGAGTGTAATTATTTTTATTTACTTTTTTTTTTTTTAAGTTTTCCTAATGTTAGAGCATTATAAAAAAAAAGTAATGCATATTCCATCAGAAAATAATCATACAATCAGAAAAAAAAAAAAATTTTTTTTTTTTTACTCTTCTATTTTAAAGAATTAAATCTTATGATTTCAATTTTGTCTTTTCTTCTATAAATTAAATTTTTGTAATAGTAACTGTTCCAAGTTCCGTTATTTTCTTTTGTGAAACATACATAAATATAAAGCTTGTCATCGAACTGAGTTACTAAGCACTTATTTTTGAAAATGAAATTCTCTAAAAAAGTGTAAAAATTATAAACGCATAGCAAATATGTATATTTAATTATAAAATGAAATACATTTTTAGCAAGCACTCGATAATTCAACGGAATTTTTTCTTGGACCTCAAAAGAAATCTAAAACGGGAGAGAGTATTGTTATTATTACATATATATACAGTCGGATCAGTAGCGAACACGAGAATTTTTCAAGGGGGTGTTCCAGGGTCGAAAGTCCACCCTTTTTGTTATCATGCTCCAATATGCCACCCAACATATTCTTTTGAATTTTTCAATTTTCGGAAACAAAAACAATACAAAATTAATGCATTATTTACTTCTGTTTTAAATACTGCTGAAACTATTATTTGTGTTACTTTTTGGAGAGAAATCGTCACCATGCTGATTTCGAAAACATATTGTGAAATGGTGGGAGTCATTACAAACTGGACATGACTCCCTTTTCACACATTCCATTGCTCTATGACCGGGCATGAGGCTCAAATAACATCCCCTTTTTTTTTTCTTAAAATTTCTCTCTTTTCGTTAGCTCATAAGAAATGGCAGGCCTCGAGTTCATGACCTTTGTTGCAACATTTGCGGCTTCTATGCGATTCATAGTGATGGAAAAGGAATTTGGTCCAGTGTGTTCTGACATTGGATTTCTCTTACGATGTCCGAGGAAAAGAAGCTTTTATTTTGTTCTTTATTTGTGGTGGAGGGGGAAAATGACATGGTTTATGATTGTTTATTTGAGAGGCTCGTTCCAGAACTTCGGATTTCCAAGTTCATTAACCGCAAAGAGCGCTTTGGTTCAACCCTTAGTTCAGTGGTGTCCAACCCAAATGACCTTGCGGGTCATTCATCATCACTTCGGAAAAATATTATAATCTCGCGGGCCACACATAAAAATATGTACCTTTATACCAAATTTGGAAACAAGAAAACATTTATTGGAGTGAAAATTTGAAACAATTAATTATTGTTTTCATTTATTATTGTTTTCATGTATACAGACGTAGATAATATAATAACGTGTATATAATATAATAATGCAATGATCAAATAATGTTTAAAATATTGCATTAGTTGTCATTTTCTTGAAAATTACGGTGTTCCTATTGAATTGATATTTCGTTACTCATTGTTGAGTTTTGATAGTGCTGTCATTCGCAAACGATTAAGTATACATTGTCCTCTATCTTAACCGTCCTGAATATTTTTTTAAAACTTTAATAAACATCTCTGACTGCCTCTTGTTTTTGGGCACTTCAAACAGAAAAGGAGGAGGAAAAACGAAAGTCGCACACACAGAGAATCATGTACCATCCATAGTAAAGGATATGCATAATACAATTCGAAATTTATTAAAATAGTAGTTTACTATAGTAAAATCAAATGTAACTGTTTGATATAAAATATAAGTCTATTTAAATCTAAAGGACATTTCCATTATCAAAAAGGATTTATATTAAAAAAGAAAAACATTGCAAATATATTGTGTATATATATATATATATATATATATAAATTTCCCCTCAAATAAATTTCAAAATTAAAAAAACTGTAAAAAAATCTGATATTTAATTTTTTAAAAAAAGAGTCGGTGGGCCGCAATTTACGTACTGGTGGGTCACATGCGGGCCGCGTGTTGGACACCCCTGCCTTAGTCCTTTTGAGAACAGTTGAATTCTAAAATGAGTTCTGAGGGTATAGTTCTGAGGTTTCAATAGGATTGGTGTTAATAAGTTTGAATATGATTCTCCATTAACTCCTAAACCTTCAAGACTCTTTATTTGCGTTTCTCCTCTATCATACAAATTTCTCAAACTCACAATATCAGTAGGATTCCTAACATGTGTTAAATTTAATAAATTGCTCAAGTGAGCTGTAATTAACATCTTTTTATTCCCAAATCTGTCTTTTAATAGATGAGAGCTCTATCATAATTATAATCAGAAATTGGAAATCTATTAATGCAAGCAAGTGCATTACCACACAAATATGATTTTAAATAATTAAATTTATCTTCTTTGCTTAGTCTATTGTTATTATGAATAGAGCTTTCAAATAAATTATAAAAATTTAACCATTCAGAATAATTTCCAAATTACTTATTTATATGCAAATTAAGTAAATTTATGTTCATACATTCAGATCTATTTGAATCTATAACTTGGATATTTTTAGAAACTGTATCAACCTGTGTGTGTGGATAGAGTCAAAATTTATTCTCTTCATTTTAGAAGAAAGCCTCGATTTCAAAATATAATCTTCTCTTTAATTTCTTCCGAAGCTTTCATATCTTCAGTAATAGTGTCAGAAGACACATGATCTTCAATTAATGTATTTAATAAATTTAAGTTACTTTCTTTATCATTTAATTGATCTAAAAAAGCTTCAAATTGATCAACAGGTTCATTTTCCTTGTCGATCGTGCCTTCAATTTTGTTTAGCCATTTCGTCGACGTAGAACGTACCGCAGTACTCTTCTTTTTCAATTTTGAGAGATCTAACATTTTAATCTTCTACTCAGGTATTATTCAGTTTCAATAAAAACTCGGGTTACGTGAATTCACTGTCGACGATGATATTTCCAATTTCAGGCCTAGGCTACCAAGACCTACATTAATAAAATTTGGTATGTATGTTGTTAAATTGAGCAAGTTTGGTGAATGGGTCTTTCAGAAATCGACTCTCAAAAAGGTGGTTACCAGAGTTAATTGATAAAAAAGCTCCGTTTTTGAACTTGTAAGATTCACCCGGAAATTTAAAAATCTTTATAGATGGCGCGGTCATCGAGGGGAGAGGAAAGACGGAGAGAACAGATGCGAAAAAGTCAACAAGTGGCGAAGGTCAAAACACAGCGAGGAGAGATTGAAAATGGCGAAAGGGTAGATGGACGGTGATTTTGCTAATTTAGACGAGAGTAATGCTAAGTAATCAAATGTACATAGTTTTTCTTTTTATGTTGTTTTGTGTTGTGTGTGGCTGTCTTTCGAATAAAACTCTTTAGCCATTAAAGAAGTAGTGACTTTATTGTACCTGGAATAATGATGGCATGTTATATTTGAAGAGAAAGAACCTACGAAATCCTTATTGAACTATTAGATTCAGACTTGAAATTTGGCAAGCATGTTTATTTCATTGAGTAGAGGATTAAAAGATAATTCTACTTCAATTTCAGAAATTATTGCTTAGAAGTTCTGTCCTTTTAAATAAAGAATTGAAGAATATTTTTCAATACCATCAAATTCTTAATGCTAAGACGTCAATAATTTATATATATATATGTGTGTGTGTGGGAGTCCGAATAAATCTTCGAATAAAAATCAGACTCTTCAGAAGGCGGGATTTTAGATTGGCGAGGTGGGTTGTCTAGGGATAAGTATTTAAGGGTGAGTGTTGAATTAATTGTGAATCAAAGTCATTTAAACACAGATACTTCATTTAAGTAAAAAAAAAATTTATTTAAAGTTAAAGGGAAATATTTACAAAAGGGGATATTTACAAAGAGAAAGACATGCAGGAATTAGGTTAATTAAAAGTTGAGTTATACCTTTAGAAGACGGGGAAATAAACCTTTCTCATTCTTGTACGTTAGGACTGGTGGTACCGCGCAGGGCGCGAAAATACGGTTAAGACGTGACGTGTTGAACAAGCAGTGGTTAGTAGGCCTCTGCCGAAAAATTATTCAAGCCGGAGCTACAAAAGCTCACTAGACGGCGCTGCTTCGGAATGCAGTAATAAATAAAATTGAGATTAATGGTCCTCTGAAAAGGATATGACTCAACCTTTTAACAAAATGTTTCAAAGGGAAAATCCTACAAAATCACCCTCTCCTGACATAGCTGGTCTCTCAGCTCTTACAAAATGTTGAGAGCTAAAGTACTTTAAATACAAACTATTTTTAGTTACAACTATAAATTTGATGATTATTGGAATGTGGATGCAATAAAGACAAATAATACGATTCTTAAAGATAATAAAATAAAATATTACAGATGAAAAGATGTATACCTAATATTCACAATTCCGGACCTAAAATAAAGCATATAAAAACAAAATATTCTATGTTGTGATCTACAATTAACTAAACCATAAAAAAATCCTTCGCATCAATAGAAAGATAAAGAATAATACGAAAATATAATAAATGTTACAAGTGAATATAAAATGATTAATGGAAACGAGTGTTACCATAGAACATCTATTAATTTCTCAACAGGGAAATAATATGAGAAAAATTAAAAATAATAAATAAAAAAAAAAATTCAATCAAGCATAAAAATGTTTCATCAAATCAGTTGAGGTGGTGATTGAGTTCGGTCCATCGTTCTGACCAACCTTTTCCACTTCATACCTATCCTTGGAATTAACTTTTGTTACTTTGTAAGGGCCTAAGAACTTTGGTCTTAGTTTCAGTCCAGCTCCAAATTGGGTTCTCTGGATGGTTACTAAATCACCTTCTTTGTATAACGAAGTTTTTTTCTTCTTCTGTTAAACGTCTTTCTATTTTCAGACTGCAGTGTTTCGATGTTCTTTTTTGCATCGTTTCTAAAAATTCGCGTTGTTCTAGTAATTCTTTCACCATTTCTTCTAGAAGTAAGTCTTTGATTAGGATGTCTTCCTTGTTACGCATTTTGATTCCCCTAATAGTTCGAATTGTGTCCATTTTGTACTGCGACTTATAGTACTATTTAGTATTCTTTGTAATCTGTCGACGTATTTGTACCATTTCGTTGAGTCGTCTAATGATAGTTTGGTGAGAACTGGAATCAAAGTTCGATGAATTCGTTCAACTTGTCCGTTTCCTCGAGGAACACCTGTTGCTATTTGTAGATGTTGAATGTTCTCTTCATCACAGTAGTCGTTGAATAATTTTGAAGTGAACGCTGAACTTCTATCAGAGATAATTCCGATGGGATTACCAAAGGTCTGCTGTTGTTTTAGTTTTTCGATGGCACTTTCAGCAGACACAGTTTTGACGGGATATAGCCAAGTAAATTTGGTAAATGCGTCTACTACGGTGAAAATGTGTTGATAACTTTTGTTTGTGGAGGGTAAAGGACCAATGAAGTCAACATGGTATGTACTTAAAGGAATGCTTTCCTTAGAAATAGGATTCAAAAACCCTTCCTTTTTGCCAGTTTTCTTATTAGCTAAGATACATGGAACACAATTAACTATTACTTTTTAACGACGTTGGATAAATTTGGGATAAAAAATTCCTCTTTCACAATTTCTTCTGTTTTTCCTACTGAGAAATGACCATTTTCGTGAATCAATTTAATTAGTTCAGCTTGTATTGCTTTAGGGGTTACAATTAATTCTCGACCATTTAAGTACTTGTAGAGTATACCGTTTCGCTCAAAAAATTCTTCTGATTCTTGCTTCTCTAGAAGCGATTTCAATGTTTGGATGTTGTCATCTTCCTCTTTTTTTTTTAAGCTTTGAAGTTAATGTATCATTGAATACCATCATTACGGGATATCGGCTAAGAGCATCAACGTGCTTCATACGACTTCCAGCGCTGTGCTCTATTTCATAATCGAATTCTTCTAATTGAAGCGCCCATCTGGCTATGCGAGTAATTAGCTCCTTTTTTTTGCATAGTCTTCTAAAATGCTGAACAGTCAGTTACTTTTTTAAAGTGTTGTCCTAAAAGATAAACACGAAACTTCTTTAATGCGTTGATAATTGCTAGTACCTCTAATTCGTAGCTGTCAAACTTTTCTTCTACTGTATTTGTCTTTTTCGACATGTAGTAAACGGGATGTAACTTTCCATCTTCTGCTTCTTGTAACAAAATTGCGCCGTACCCTTGCTTACAATGTCTGTATGCAGTTCTGTTTTTCTTCCATACTTGTAAAGGTGCAAGATTGGGCCTTCGGACATGATTTTCTTCAATTTTTCAAATGTTTCTTTTGTTGAGTCCCGAAAACAAAGAGGTTTTCTTTTGTTGTTAAATCGCTAAGTGGCTTAGCTATCTTTGAATAATCTTTGATGTACTTGCGGAAATATCCAGTTAAACCAAGAAAACTTTGTACTTGTTTTTATTGTTGTTGGTTCTGGAAATTTTCGGACAGGTAGTGTCTTCGTGGGAGATGGTTTAATAGTTCCGCTTTCTACAATGTGACCTAGAAATTCAATTTTCTTTTTAAGAATTGGCACTTCTTGAACTTAATTTCTAATCCGTATTTCTTTGCGACTTCAAAAATAATTTTAAGTTTTTCGAGACCTTCTGTTCGTTTTTCGCTGGAATGACGAGATCATCTAAATTGATTACAATTCCTTTCCGAGTAAGATCTCTAAATATACTTGATATGTAGCGTTGGAAAACTCCTGGACTTGTGCTTAGTCCGAAAGGAGCTTTGTTGAATTCAAATTGTCCATCTGGGACGATAAAGGATGTATACTTTCTGCAATCTTCGTCAACATCGACGTGAAAGAAACCATTGCGTAAATCTAATGTAGAATATACCTTTGCTTCTTGCAAAGTGTCTAAAACATCTTCGATGATAGGTAACGGAAATTTATCTTTCACAAGCTTCTGATTCAATTTTCTGTAGTCAATGCACATTCTCGAAGATCGATCTTTCTTTTTTTACCATTACGATTGGACTTGCATATTCGAAGAACTCGGACGTATAATGCCTTCGTTGAGCCATTCTTCTATCTGTTTGTTTACTTCTTGTCTTTCTGTGAAAGCTAGTCGACGAGGGTGTTGACAGACTGATTCTTCGTCTTTTAAAATAATTCTCATTGTGACGTCAGTAGATGCTGTTTTTCTAGCTTGTAGTCTTGAATTAACTTTTCAAGTTCCTTCTTGATTTGACGATTTTCAACATGACGTAGGTCTAGTTCTTCTTGAAGATTTTCAGCAGATATTTGCATAAGCTGTGCATGATTCTCATATTTGTTGAATTTAACTCCTTCTTTAGTAAAACTTATCGATGCTTGTTCCAAAAGATCTGATGCAATAACTGCTTTCGAATTTTAATTTATCAGTCGGTACAACATGCAAGTTAACGAGTAATTTTCATCATGTATTTTGAACTTATGTTCAAAGGAACCGATAGTTGTCACTTGTGCTTCACCAATACCTGTGAGAAGCATCTTGTTCTTCGATAATTTTGTTGGATCCATTATTCTTCTACTCGTGTTTTCTCGAAGCAAACTTACGGTACTACCACTGTCTATCAGCGCCGTGATTTTCACCTTTCCAAAAATATCTCTTTAGTACGTAAACCCTTCCTTAACGATGAGTGTGCAAGTTTCTTTTGGATGTTCTTTGAATTTCTGCGATTTTGAATAGTTCGTCTGAGCATATATGCTTGGAAGCATTGTGATTTGAGTGTTTCTCGTAATTTTGTTGTAATACCCTTTCTGCGCGCTGTCTTGATATCTTTTAACAGATTCGTACTTGATAACAGGGGCTTCGTAATGTTTGTTGTAATTCGTTGACGCTGGAAACTTCTTATCTTTTCTGTTATACACGAATTTTCCTGGTGCTTCATATCTGCGATTCTTTTCTGTGAATTTGGATTCTTGTTTTTTCACAAATGGACCACTCCATTTTTGTTTCAGAGTCCTTTTTAAGTCTTCGAATTCTTCTAGTTTTTCTGCTAATTGAACAGGGGAGTTCATATTTGCCCATTCATCAAAATAATATTCTTTAAATTCAAAAGGAGTTTTTCGTTTCAGTTGATCTGTTATGATTAGATCTGATAACTTATTGAAAGTATCTATCTTCAATCCATCTACCCATCCGTTGAAGTAGGTGTTTAACTCATGGTAAAAATCAATCCATGTTCTTTCAGGTGCTTTTTGGTGAGTGACAAATAGTTGTCGAAACTTTTCTGGAGTTAGTTTAAAGCGTTTCAGCAGTAAATCTTTAACGTGTTCGTAAGAGTTGGCTTTATCGTCAGGCTCTCTCGCTATGATGTGAGATACTTCCGTCGGTAATAAGCTTAACGGATGAGAAACCCAGTTTTCTTGATCAATATTTATTCTCTGCGCTTGACGTTCAAATAATTTTAGATAAAGACTGATGTCTTCTTTCGAATCAAAACGATATATAAATTTTGAAACTTCTTTGACGAGAAATTTAGTATCACTTTCTTTGGATGTATCAGCGCCTAACTTGGATTGTGTTTGGATTCTTAACTTTTCCAACTCAAATTCATCTTTGCGTTTTTGCTCATCTAACCTCAATTGTTTGAAGCGTAATTTTTCTTCTCGTTCTTCAATGCGTAATTTTTCTTTTTCTCTTCAATGCGTACTTTTTCTTTTTGCTCTTCAATGCGTAAATTTTCTTCTCTGGCTTTGCGATCCTCAACAATCGTTGAATGTATGTTTTTGGTCAGTTCTACGTCATAATTTTCACTACCAATAATTAGATTTTTGAGTGTGGCGATGGTCATAGATTTATCAAATTTTAAATTTAATTCCGTGGCTAAGACAAATAAATCTTCGCGTCGACCTTTGCCAAGATACGCCATTTTAAAATTTAAATTTAAGTTTAGATTGTAACCAAAGGAATAAACAAAATTGTCACGCGTTCAAACAAAAAAACAATGATGTTGCTATTGGTGATTCTCGTTTGCATTTACAAAAATTCTCAGGTTAAAATGGTATTGCATAAAAATACACTAAATATACATTGAAATATTCAAATTCTATTCATTTAGAAATATTTTAAAGTAGTAACGTGTAAAAAGACAACAGTGCGAGCTAAAATACGTAATGCTTAATTTAAAGTAGTCAAATCATTAATTTCAACTAAAAACAAAACCCTTTTTTTTTTAAACCATTTGATATATCAGTTCTCATCTCATTATAATAAATGCAAAAAGAATTTGAAAGAAAAAAATAAATTAATATATATCTCGTTTAGAAACAGTGATTAAATTTATTGTGATATGAAAATTTAATCATTTAAAGTTCTTTGCTGAAAAAAGCAAACAATTAGAAGTTAGTTACTTAAGAAAAATCTCATATATATTTTTTATTACACCAATAAAAAAATCTTTTAGGATCTCTTCAGAACATTCTAAGGATAAACACATGTTTCAATTGAAAGCATAATAATTCTGTCAAAAATGAACTCAAAGTACTTATATATTTAATGATAAAAACACACCATTAAAAATAAGATTATACATGATCTTTCATCAATTCTAAAAATATAGCATATTCTTTCAAAATATATTTCGCGAATACTCATAAAAACTAAATTAATTGCCAAACTGCTGCAAGAGAAATGTTACACTATATGAGTCCTCGAAATTACGATTGCATCGAAACGGTAAATGTTTAGGAATGGAAAGACATTAATCTCTTAGTTCAAGGTCGATGACGTAACCACCAAAGAAATGAAAATTTTTCATACACACATGAAAAATGAGATACAAATAAAAAAAAAAACTTGAATATTACGTACGACTTAATATTTTAAAAAGATATACTTGTAGAAAATCTTAATTGATACGATTTCTATACACAAATAGAAAAATAGTATTTCAGAAAAACACACATGATATTTAAAAATATAAATTACTTCATGAAATCAACTGCAACAATTTTTTCATGAGCAAATTGACGGTGGCTCACGTATTCTTTTAGTTTTTTTTTTCCTAATGCAAGGAAAACGAAATAAAAAACAGTACACACCTGATACAGTTGACGACGTATGATTAATTACTTGAAAACAAACTTCAAAGGCTCCTGGATGTGTTCACTGGACTTGAAATGGAATTTTTGTACACGGCAGAAAATAACGTGGTTTCGGCGAGCGAAGTTGAGTTGTGACTTGTGAGTTGCGACTCCGGGAGTCGTTTTATTCACCTAAATGTTAGTATGTTATGAGAGGCAATCCGCGCATTTTCAATTCAGTCCGTTTATAATTTAGGCGTGCAGCCAAAAATGGGGGGTAAAGAAGGTTAGGAGTTCATCAACTTATTATTTAGAGAAGATTTTCGAAATCAAATCCCAGGCGATCCCCCAATTATTTCTGTGGGAGTCCGAATAAATCTTCGAATAAAAATCAGACTCTTCAGAAGGCGGGATTTTTAGATTGGCGAGGTGGGTTGTCTAGGGGTAAGTATTTAAGGGTGAGGGATGAATTAATTGAATCAAAGTCATTTAAACACAGATACTTCATTTAAGTAAAAAAAAAGAATTTATTTAAAGTTAAAGGGAAATATTTACAAAAGGGGATATTTACAAAGAGAAAGACATGCAGGAATTAGGTTAAATAAAAGTTGAGTTATACCTTTAGAAGACGGGGAAATAAACCTTTCTCATTCTTGGACGTTAGGACTGGTGGTACCGCGCAGGGCGCGAAAATGCGGTAAAGACGTGACGTGTTGAGCAAGCAGTGGTTAGTAGGCCTCTGCCGAAAAATTATTCAAGCCGGAGCTACAAAAGCTCACTAGACGGCGTTGCTTCGAATGCAGTAATAAAGAAAATTGAGATTAATGGTACTCTGAAAAGGATATGACTCAACCTTTTAACAAAATGTTTCAAAGGGAAAATCCTATATATATATATATATATATATATATATATATATATACAGCATATATTCATATAACATCATGAAATGCTCAGTGAAGCGGGTGATTAACGGCTAGTAAGATTATAAAACAATCATTAAAACAATTTGAAACCCCTAAAAAAAATGGTATTGTTGCTTTAAGTTCTTGGCCTTTTTTACGAACTAATCTTACGAATTATCATATCAAGGTCCAGGCATATACACACAATGAATAAATATGTCTTTCTTCTATTTTCTTTGCTTCATCTAATTTTTTCCTTCTTTCTTCTATATAGATTTAGTTTCACTTTTTATATAACATAATGATGAACTTTCTTGTTAAAATTCAATCAAAACTGAATTTCGAATAGTTTCAGTCGCAGCCTAACATATGTGATCTGTTATGTATTTAAAAATCTCTAATCAAATGTCCACTCAAATTTTAAGTCTATTTTTTAGAAGCTCTTACCTTACTTTTAAAATGTATTATTGTAAGTTTTAATTTCAAAAAATTAGTTTACTTTAAAAATTTATTATTCATTGGATAACAAGAAATGTGGCTATGTGCTCGCTTGATAAGTGTCTTTTGTTATTTTTTTCCTGGCTGTTAAAATTTATGAAAACTTTCCTACAGATATCTAATATGTATTTGACTGTACTTTGAATAATATATTTTTAATGTTTAAATTTATTTTTCTTTATTGTTTAAAAATTTGTTGTTGAAGTATATTTTCTTGTAATAGTAGTAGATATTTAAAAAAATATTTCCTGTTAGTCATTTGTGTTCCTGAAGACTTTAATCAAAGTAAATAATATTTAACAATTAATTCATCGTCAGCCATATTTCAGTTTTCACAAACTGTGGGGCGTGAGCATATTGAAAAGTAGAAAATAAAAGGTTGTTTAAAAAATTATTACTTTTCTAAAAATAAACAAACAATACTTTCTGGTACAATAAAATATAAAATACACATTTACACTGATATAATACTCTTATAAATGTATCAGTACTATATACAATGTACTTTATTATTAATTTAACAGTACTAAGTTAAGAGCAGGTTTGATAATTACCAGTGATCCCGTTGGTTTTTATTAACACTTATCTTGATAATTTGTAGGGTTTGTAATTAATTCCTTAACTGCCGATTAAAAGTTACGTGATTTGCTCCCCAATGCCACCCTTTTCCGCGCAGACGTGCGTATTTTGATGTTTTGTTAAAGGAGGGGAGGAGGAAAGGAATAAATAAGCAAAAAATCCTTTAAAAAATAAGTAAATCCTTCGCAAACACTGCCAGGTCCTTTTTTTTGCCTTCAAAGACATAGGAATATTTTTATGGATAGCAGTGCACGAAAAAGATCGTACTTCAGAAAGACGTATATATACGTCCAGAAATTAATGCATTGGTTGAGCGAAACGTTTAAATACGTTGGTGGCATATAAGATGTTAAAGCTTTAACATCTTATAGTATTGTAGCTTTAGTGTCAAAGTATAGTATTATTGAACTCAATACATTGTTATTGTATGGAGGGGGCGCGATGAAAATGATCACTGAATAGTGGGTCACGAATATCGAAAGTTTGAGAAGCACTGCCGTATTTACTTGGAGCAGAACTTTAATTAATTTTTTTATATTATTATTTTTTTTATATATTTTACTTTATCAGCAGAAATTTTTTCAGAAAATAGGGAAGTGACTAAGAGATGAGTGGTCTCAAGGGGAAGGGGAGGAGGGGGACATTTTCCGTATTTTTCTTCAGATTGGGAGGTGTTACTGAAGATCTTGATAAGAATGCAATTGGCTGTTTTTCTCTTAGCAAACCTGTTAACATCTTTGGTCCCATCGTTATTGGCCATGTCTTCCCATAATTTCAGATGACGTCATTTCTAGGACTACTAAATATAGTTGAAAAACTTCACGGGGATTATATACCAAATTTTTTTTTCTGAAATTTTATTTTCAATTTTAATATTTTTAATCATTGCTTGTTTCGGTGTTTTCAGAGGCGTTTTTAAAGCATTTTCTCACTTTTAATAACGTAAAAAATTTTCTTTCGAAATAAGGAAAAAAAATGTTTCTAAATTCTGTTATTTGTAACTTGTGCTCAAATCGTTTTCAGACCACGTCAGATTTAAGAAATCATTTAACGGCTGCCCATGGTGTTAACGATCCTAATGGTTTTATTTGCGTATACTTCGAAAAATCCTTTACAAAAAGTTTAATATGCAACGACATATGAAACTGATACATAAAGTTGATGTAAAGGCAAAAAGTAAGTGACTATAATCCAAAACTTTCTTTTGATAAAAGTATACATTGAGGCATACAATAGACAAGAATTAATTTTTTTCTTTAATTTTGTTAAAATATATGTTATCAGTTCATTTCACATTCAAGATTTGCTAGTTTTTTTTTTTTTTTATCGAGATAAATTTATTCTTAAGTAAACATTATTTTCTTTTATGTTTTTATGTTGTTGAAGGTTATAAAATCTTTTATATATATTTATGTTTGATATTTTTAGTGATTCAAAAACTTCTCCACCATATTTAAATGCTGTTTTCTGTGTTGGTTTTGGAAAACATTTTCCACAAAGTAAATTAAATACTGTGTTAATTTTGATTTTTACAATTAATTAGCCAAATATTTAATTCAACTAATACTATATTAGGATTATGTTTTGCATTTTGAAAAAACGTGGTTTTATTGTTAACATTTTAGACTTACTAGATTAGAATAGATAAGAATTATAGAACACATTGATAAACTAGATTCATTAAAGCTGAACCACCGATGTAACGTTAGATATTATAGATGGAATAATGCTTTTTTTCTCATTGAGAATGTTTTTATTTTACAGTTGATTTAACCGAAGTGGAGTCGAATGCAGAATGAGGGAACACACAGCAATGACCCAATTGAAGCCAGTGAGTGTCTGTATTAATATAACTTTAAAAGTATTTCATTTGAATTCCTCTTTCAGTAAAACGCCCTTAAATTGTGTCAGTGTTCACATGAAAACGATTGAAATAGAAAAGATGGAATTATGTTTTTTTTTTCTCATTGAGAATGACTTTTATTTTACAGTTGATTTGACCGAAGTGGAGTCGAATGCAGAATAGAGGGAACAGCAATGACCCAATCGAAGCCAGTAAGTGTCTGTCTTGATATGTACTTTTTGTTGACACTTTTTCAGTTAACATTACGCTTGATTCCCAATGCATTATTAGTGAAAGATATTTTAAAATTTGTTGAGTAAAGTTTGCGTGTTATTGAAAATAAAACAAAAAAAATTGGACTATTCGCGATAAAGGGATTTCAAAGTATTTTAATAAGCTTAAATTAGCTATTAGAAGGTAATATTTTAATTTCATTTTTAACAAGAAACCTCTGAAAAATTTGAAATTAAGAACTGCATTGTTTTTCAATATTTCTTACAGGAAAAATATCAATTGCATTTTGAAGAAATAATATTTTGAATTATTAGATCAGCGCGAGGGAATGTTTAATTATTAATTTAGCTTTTAATATTTTAGGTACCAGCTATGGAAACGGTTATTCATGTTTAGAAGAAGGATGTACGTATTTTTAAAAAAAAAAACCGGCATGAATTGAGGCTTCATTTGAAATGCATGATTTTTGAATTCCTGTTCGAACACAAAGGAATTTAGTAACTTTTCCAATTTGAAATGTGGAAAAAAATTTCGAAAAGAGGAACAAGTTCATTTGTAAAACATTTCGGAGGCAGGAAAGATTCGATCGGGAAAAGTGATTTATTTTAATTGCTTCAGAAGTGGGAAGCACTGTTCCAAATCAAAGGGTATTAGAAATGTTTATAAAAACATAAAAAACTAATAATCTATGCACAGCGGAAATGAAATTAACTTTAAGAGAAACTGGTGTAGTAACTTTAAAAATGTGCTCTACACATTATGGACACGGCGATTGTTTGCCTTTTAGAAACTAATAGGTGAAGAAAAAAAACAACGCATCGCATTTTCTTTAGAAAAAAATTGAGGTTTCTGTAATTCTAGAAAACATCAGGAATGACATGTTGTCTAGAGAAAATATATCCAGAATTCATCTCAAGATATAAAGAATATAAAAGAAGTTTTGGCCTGACAAATCAACGACATGCTAATGATGCCACAAGTGTCAGGCTAATGCTGGAGGAAATGGCAGAGTTTGGCACAGATAATCCCATTTTTAGGATGTAAATTTCAAGGACGCCTATCATCTGAATATGAAGGGTTAAATAATGAAGATTTCTTTCTAGCTTTACAGCATCCTCAAAAAGAAATGTTGAAAAAGTTCGGAGAAGAAATCGTTTGTGTTGATTCTCCTACACATGGAACCAACAGTTACAATTTTAAATTAATAACTGTGCTAGTGGTGGATGATTTTGGTGAAGGTTTTCCTGTAGCTTGGTGCATATCAAACCGGGAAGACTTTGCAGCCTTAAGAAATTTTTTTTTTTTTTCTATCAATTAAAAATAACACAGAAACCAGCATCACCTCCAATTTCTTTACGAGCGATGATGCACCTGCATTCTATAATGCTTGGTTCGATGTTTTTGATTTCCCCGTTCAAAAAATATTGTGTTATTTCATTTTGATAAATCAATCAGGAGTAAAACCGAAGCATTGATTAAGAACACACTGAAAGCATGTGAAGTGTATAAGGCTATTACAATATTATTTTCTGAAACAAACGAGCAAATATTCAGGAAAATGTTCGTAAAGTTCTTAAACAATTTAAAAGAAGATACAGATACAGACAAATTTTATCACTATTTTTTAAATAACTATAATAACAGAGAAAAGGAAATTGCCATTTGTTTCAGACATGGTTGCAAAATCGAACCAATAACCATTTGGAGTCCTTCCACAAGGATTTTAAATACAATTATCTTTTTGGCAAAGTTAATAAACGTTTGGACTTTTGCATTTACAAGCTTATAGAATTTGTCAAGGACAAATGTTGTAGCGCACCATTAAGTTAGAACGTGAGAAGATAACTTCAAAAAAAAAAAATCAATTGAATTGAGGCATACAAAAAGTTTAAATCTAGACGCTTCCTTAATTCAAAAGAATCAACAACTCTTTTATTGTAAAAGAGAGCACATCAGATCATAATATAGAAATTGCTGAATCCAAATGGGCAGTCAAATGCCATTTGAGATGCAGTAAATGCTCAGTATGCATTCACTAAATAAAATGCTCTTGCCTGGATAGTGTACTAAACGGCCTTACATGCAAGCATGCACATTTAGTTTGCCGCACGCAAAACGCTTAACGAAAATCAATGATAACTCAGCTAGCGTTTCGGAAGAAATTGCTATCGTTCATAAAATATTTTTAAATCCTAGGATTACAGAAACTTCAAAGACAGATTTATCGCAATCTACTTTTAAACTGCTTGACGAAATTAAAAGTCAATTTTTTTTTCAACCTAGATCCAATAAAACACAAAGAAAAAATGTTGGAAGCAAATAAAATGCTGAAAAATATTAGCAATTTTTTGCAAATAGAATATTCTGAAATGGTTTTACCCCTCCAAACTCAGGAAACAACAAAAATGTAACACGGCAACGCTTTTTTTTTCTACTAGGAAAGAAAGAAAAATTTCTTCACGCCTTTCAAAACCCTCATTTGAGGAAAGTAATAACATTCGAAAATCTTTAATAGATGATGATGTAACCATTCCAGAGTCTGATCATCAGGCTTATTGCTTACAATCAAGGTAACTGAAGAATTAAAAGATTCAAACGTAAAACCAGCTAAAAAGAGGAGATTAGAAAATCATAAATATTTTATTCTAAGCACCCAACAACAAAATGTTTTAAAATATATTTTAAATAAAAATGTTTCAGATTCTACTTTCAAAAATAAAGGTCTTTTTAGTATACAGGATTTAAAACCTGATAATGAAATTACGGATTCTATTATAAATCATGATTTGACATCTGTACAAGAATTATTTACTACACAAGCTTGGGAAGAAGTAGAAAAATAATTACATTTTGAAACAAAACTTTTAGCGTTGCAATCATTGTGAAAGTGCAACGACTTTAAAAAAATATGGCTCAGTGTGATGATTGCAGTTACTGGTACCATTGGAAATGCGTAAATTTTAAGAATGAGTCAAAAATGAAAAATTGGCTTTGTCCAGATTGTTCTATAAAGTAAAAGATTACGATGAAGTGGATTATTGCTCCTGGCGATACCTCTATAAAAAAAACCCATCGAGATTCCTACCTCATGGTGATGTGGAAACAGGATCCATATCATAAATATTTTTAATATGCATTGCATAATTCCCACATGTAATTAATTATTTTTAGAGAGCATTCATTACTTAAATTTAAATTATTCCGATAAAATAGTACTGTAAAAAAACATTCTCAGAAATTAGGCCATCCCAGGAGGGATTCGAACCCACGACCTTTGGATTACAAGTCCAATGGGCTATTAATTGCTCAACAGGGACACAACGAACGATTTTTTCTTTCTATGTATGCTGTTGGACTATTATTTTTGTTACTTTTTATTCATTTTTTAAATTTAATTAATGAATTAATATTTAAAAAAACGGTATAAACATCAAGTGTCATCCACTGCTAGTTTAGAAAGATGTATTTGAACTTGAATGGATGAATAGAAAGTATTTTATTAGCGATCGAAAAACAGTGAACTAGTAGTAGGAAAAAAAAATAAGAAATAAACAACATAAAATATAAGCATTCCTTCAATATAGTTAAATAAAAAATTAAGATTTTAATGAGAATTTCGTCCTTGTAAAGCTATAATTAATGACGCAAAATCAGGAGTATAGTTTGTGATTTTCAATTTAACACATGATTCGAATGTTGAGTTGTTACGTGGAGATTCAGATTTTATATCAAAATTTTTTTTTATCCAAAAACACCAATTTTTTAAAAATTTAAATGGATAAGCTGGTTAAAGAAATGTATTGAACAAAATACTCAAAGACTACTACATTTTTTGAAAAACTTTTTTTTTTTTTTTCAATTATTGAATAATTTGGTAGAGAGTTTTCTCAACCGGAGAAGAAACTAAATGTGATTATAGATTCCAAAAATAAAAGAATATTCAATTTTTATCATCTAGTTATCAGCCGTCATGTAGAAGTACTGATGCACGTTAAATCTATTGAGGCTCAAACGTCTTCTCATTGGTGTGGTGTGGAAGTTAAGACAGGGGTGCTAGCTCAGGTGTCGTCCTCGTCACTTGATCATGGTTCAAAATTACGAGGTTCGTCGCCAAAAGTCCTCGTGTAGCTGAACAGAGCGACATTAATTGTCACTCTCTCTCTCTCGAGTTATTGAGATTTTCATCGATTTGCAATTCTATAAACGATTTTAGAATATCTCTATGTAAAGCTGTTAATTTATTATATAATCATGGTATTTGTTTGCATTATAATCATTTGCTCATACTAAAAGGGGAAAAAATGTTTATTCCTTAATATGTGTTCGTTGTACATTAAATTCTATACCTTCAAAAGCTTTTTCTAATTTTATCATTTATATTTTGTAATCAAATATTATTCCTTAACTCAGTGGCGCAACAGCCCATGAGGGCCAAGACCTGCTGTGCCCATCTCAGTATAAGTGACCTTGGGCTGAGTTGCGTGATCAGATGCTTCGGTCATGTGGTCAATATGACGCGAAACTCCCAGTGTTAAGTTCCCAAGCAAGCAGGGCACTCATTTATCATCCCACTGAAAGGATGAAAGGATGAGTCTACCATTCCCAGCCCGAGGTTTGAAAGCTTTGACAAAAAAATTATTTAAATACAATATTTCGGCAAAAAATGAACATAGAATGACCCATTTTCAAAATATTCTCCTTTTTTGAAAAATGCTTCTATTATAGTAATATTTTGCCTGTATAAAAACTCAAACCTCTGTACAGAGGCTCAACTAGAATTTTTGAAATTTATAACTTAGAAGTGGGTTTATCCATGTTTTACAACAACCGAGGGGAGAAATTTTCAGATAAAAACGCCGATAATTATTTTAATGGGTTGTAACTCTGAAAGTAATGTGAATTTTTCAAAAATCAGATTCAAGCCTCAGTAGAGAGGTCTGAGCTATATACAGGCAAAATATTATTCTAATAGAAGCATTTTTCTAAAAAAGGAGAACATTTTGAAAAAATGGTTATTCTAAGTTAATTTTTTGCCGAAATATTGTAATTAAATAATTTTGTTGTCAAAATGTCCTTAAAACAATTTGATACATTTATTCTAATCTAAGTGACACTAAATATCAAGAAAATTATCCATTTATGCACTTTTTAAAATCACTGTTCGAACGTAGTCGGATACCTTAATTCTCCATACAAACTCACCCGCCCCTCCAAAAAAATTTATTATTACAGTCAGTGGCGCACACAAGGGGGCTTGATTTTTCTCCGATTGACTATAATTCTAAGTATATAGTACGAAAATTTAATTAATTACTTGCTATTAATTAATTAATGATTAATTAATTAATGATTAATGATAATTAAATGATTAATTTTATTAATTAATGCTAATTATTTATTTAAAAACGAGTTTTTTACTGTGTTTTGTTCCCGAAAATCGACAAAATCAAAAGGAGCATGATACAAGAATGGTTAACTTTCGACCCCGAACCCCTCCCCCTCGAAAAATTCCTGTGTGCACCACTGACTACAGTTAATAATAAAAATTTGTTGTTTATTGAAAACTTAAATAGTTTTTCAATGTACATGCCATGATCATACTATAATATCAAATATTTTTCCTCGGTTCCTTATGTATGTAAAAATAAGCTAATTTTTAAAAAATAGCGGTTAAAAACCCATTCACGTTTGAGCAAATGAATTCCATCGATTAAAAAATGAAAAGGAGGTATATTAGCTGATTTAAATGTAATCATAAACAAGTATTACAGACATGAAAAATTAAAAACAATATTACTTTAGAATATCACTATTTAGGATTGATATCTATGAAGTTTAAAAAGAAATGTAAATTTTTCTAAGTTAATTCGTAAGAAAATAAAGATAAACTAAATTGCCTTTAAGGTTGATTAGCATTATAGTTATTTTTCGGATGTTAGGAAATAAAAAGTTTGGCCTATACAGTCTAAAGCATAGGTTCCCAAAGTTTTTTGTCTCATAGACCCCTTGTCATGTTTTTCTGTTATGGGTAGACCCCTGCTCACCTAATATTGAATTTTTGCAAATTTACCAATTTAAATGTCTTTTTGACTGCTGGTATAGAGCTACTTACTTTAAACGATTTATATTTCTAACTGAAGTGAGGTATGGTGTTTAAAACTGAAGAAAAGTATGTTAATCAAATTAAAATTTAATTATTACATAAAATAAATGAGAAACAAATAAATGCTTTTAAAGGGAGGAATAAATCTAGTGCTTCAATAAAGAATTTTAAACATTTGGTATCAATCGTGCCATGTTTAACCCTATATTTCCTCGGTTAGTAGTCCCCCTCTTTTTTTTTTTTTTTTTTTTGTTTTGGAGATTGGTAACCACGCTGAAACTCCTTCTCACTAGGAAAAGTAATTAAAAATTTTCTCAAGGTATTCCATAATTTGTGATAAATACCGGGTATGTCTTGTAGCCAAAATTGCAGACATATGGTCCTTGTTTTAATAAAGTTTATGCTGTCACCTTGTAACTGCAAATTAAACTCATTATAATTAGTCAATAAATCTGTTAAATAGATAAAATCACAGGTTTTCCCTTGACTAAATTTTCTGTTAAAATTAAAATCGTGATTTGGTTTAACGAGAGCCACCATTTACACCTCATGGACCCCCAAATCATTTTTCCGCTGACGTGGACCCCTTGCATGTCGTCATAGACCCCTGGGGGTCGATATAGACCTCTTTGAGAATCACTGGTCTAAAGGAAATGGGAGCAGTCGGAACGTCCTCAAGAATGCGTTGGTCGTCTTTTGTTGTGTCCCTTCCCCTAGAAGCAAAGTGAAGTAGATGTCTATCTTTTTTATGGCCCCTAAATTTCTACGAAAGATCAGAGGGAGGGAAGTCTTTGTTGTTTTCCGATGCCACCTGTCTGACGTAGTCAGATCGAGGCCCACGAAATTCATCATGGCATAGGCAAGAGGTACGCCTGTCGTTGGCCTTGAGCACCATACAGGTGACAGTGCGATTTTAGCTCGGCGAAATTCCCCGAAGGGACGATTGATGGCGACACGACCTCTATCTCCCCCTCCACAATTTCTGCATGTAAACTGAAGGGGACTGAAATATTCTCCAGTCCCTGCGCTCGTGATTAAGCCCACAAGACTACGGACCCACTGATTTAACGAGCACGTACTCCGTGTGTACTCGGAGGGTGTTTGGTGGCATCGGGCATCGAACCCAGGCCTTCCGGTCTGGAGTCCGATGCTCTAACCACTAGGCTACCCACGGCCTTGTCACACAGGCTACAGAGAAAGTCAAGGCTATAAAGAAAGATTTGTTTTTACTTTTTTTCTTATAAAGTTTGAACTGATCAAGTTTTCCGATGAGAATTTATTTCATTATGAGTCAACACCCTGATATACCCCTTATAATTATTACTAATTAAATGGGGATCCAGGTTTATCGTAGTCATGCTATATCAAATACATTCTCTATACCATAGTTTCCCAAACTTTTTGTCTCATATAGACCCTTATCATGTTTTCTGGTTTGAGGTAGACCCCTGCTTACTTAATTTTGAACTTTTCAAATTCACCATAGAAAACTCATGTGAATTTTAAACGTGTATTAATTAAATTAAAATCGCAATTAATTAAAAAACCCGCAATTATTCAAATAAAAATCCCATTTAATTAAATAAAAATCACAATTAAGTTAAAATTATAATTAATAAATTTAATTTAAATCAAATAATTAAACTAAAATTTAACATTAAATTTTTTTTACAAAAATAACTCAGCATAAAATAAATGCTTTTAATGCGAGGGATGAATCTTATGCTGTAATAACAATTTTTTGAACATTTGGCATCAATTTAGTCAGATTCAGTCTTAAATCTCCTTGTTTAGTCTATTGCAGATTGGCAACCGCGCTGAAACCTCGAGAAGTTACGGCACTTGGGACAAAAATGCATAATGCCACCCCTCCTCTAAAAATAAAAAAATATTATTAAAAGATAAATTGTTCACACAGGTACACGCCTACAAATTCTGAATAGTTCGCGCTAACAGAAAGACAGCATAACAATACAATTTATATATTAATATATCCTTTAATATGTATATATATTAAAAACTAAAGCACACAACGCACATACACACACACAATGAAACAAACTTAAAAGATTGAAAGATCCTTAAAAAATGGTTACAATTTTTAAAGAATTTAATGAGGTTTTTCAAAATCCTATATCGTAAATTTCAAACAAAGAATAAGAAGCCCATATTTTTTACTTTCTTTGAAACACCGTATTTACGTAAACTTAATATATTTACATGGCAATACATTCTAACAAAGTAGGTTTTTCAAACAAAAAAATATTATGCCGTCTGAGAATATAACGTTTAACTTTTTCTCCAACAAACCCACATATAAATCTGTATACAGTGCGCACAAAAGACAGCACGGATTTACGTAAATTTGAATTGTAGAAGTAAAACATTTTTTTAATAACTCCCACAAAGAAAAAATACTTCCTCGAATCTCATTAATATAACACTAGAAATTAATATGACCATAGTAATCAATCTTAAAAAAACTAATACTAATAAAAATATTCAAAAAGTACACTGTTATACTTAAGTAATATTAATAAATGCATTATATTTCTCAGTCCAATATATAAAGTCCTATTTTTTTAACTTCCTAAAAAAATATTTTGTCATTTTGAAATATTTTTAATACTTAAATCGAAATTTATTATAACACATGCAATAATTAACATATTAACTACTGATCTAATTCAAACTTTGAATATTTAGAAAGAATTTAAAAAAATGCATTTCAGATAACACAATCAACGATAACACAATGACTTATAAAAATATATTAATAATAACAAAATGACTACAAAAATTTTCACTTGATGTATGAAAATGAGTAAAAAATCTGCAAGTACATATTTTATATTGATATCACATTTGATGATTCAGGGGAAAACCGAAATTTACTATAAGCAACAGACAAAGGAACTGCAATTTTTTAATACTGAAAACAGTAATGATGGTTGTGCAACGTCTCGTTCCAAAAGTCAAAGTTCTCTTACAAGAAAGGATTCATCTCAACAATATTATTTCAATTAAATCCTATAAGAAAAGATTTTACAATCCATATACTCATAAGTATAACTTGATACATACACGCAAAATAATTTTTATTGACTATAAAGTAACCTAGTTTTCATTTAAATCAGTATCATCGTTATTCATTTATTTGAATTTATTACTTTTATATATATATACATGAAATTTCATTAAACAAATTATTTTATTTTTATAGATTGATTTTTTCATAAAAGTAAATACAATAAGATATTCCTTCACACTTATCTTAATGTGGTAAAAATACAGTATTAGCTCCCAATAAGGGGACACACTACTGTTTGACACAATATGTCCTAGTGCCAGAAATTTAACCCAACCAGCCTAAAGAAGGACAACCATTGAAGGATCAGACATTGCAAATTTTTTTCTTTAATACTAAGAAATGTAATTTAATTAGAAATTCAAGTTACATCAGGTCTTAAATAAGTATATATATAAGTAAATACCTTAGTCATCAAAAATCCTTAATTGAAAAAGTTTAATTATCGCATGCTTGAAATAATCAATTGAATTTCGTACTCATAGAAATTTATTGAAAATAATTAGTTGTACAGATATTTTGAAAGCCTATGTATTGTATCAGCTTTATCCCGCATTTTTTATTTCTCATGTAAATCCAAAGAAAAAGGGCACCACCACAAGGTAAAATCACTTTATTATCTGTTTTGTCTATAAATTGAAGAGTCGAACGCATTGCGTTGCACTTATTTGTCTGTTTCTTTTCCCTTTGAAATTACTTTGATTTATCGGCTCATCAATATATTTGATTTATTTAAAGAGAAACACATACTTATCTTTGAAATCTTAAAATGTTAATATTAAAAATGCAAAAATAATTAAAAATTAAAGCATAATTTCCTGTGTTTATTTCAAGCGAGTAAATTGTAAAAGATGGAATTGTGTGCTTATTTCAGTTGGCCAATTTCTTTGAAAATGAGTCTTTTGTATCCAGAAATCCCAACCGTCGTTTTGTCTTAAAGTAACCACTTGAAGTACAGTAAGACATCGACTGTGTGGGTCTACTTCTAACAGATCCCCCGTCCTTTTTTAGCTAGTTATATGACACCGGACATCCTGTGAGCGTTAGGGATATCCATTGCGACCCCACTCTAGAAATGGGAGAAAGTTGCAAAAAAAAAGTGTAAACACGTAAACCAGAAATATTTCAATGTTCATGTAAATTCAAAAAGGAAAAAAAATCCTGAAGATGCTGTCGTAGACCCCTATTTACCCTTCGTGGACCCCAAATTATTTTTCGCGGGCGTAGACCCCTGGGGGTCCATACAGACCACTTTGGGAATCACTGCTCTAAACGTTTGAAGCAAATTTTGTTACATAATGCTGTATTTTTTCTTTCTTAAATAAATTACCACAAAAAAATAAATCTCAGCCAATAATACAGTAGAGCAATAATTGCAGATATGATCCAATATTAAAAATACAGAGAATAGAATAATATGAAAGTTGAGATAAAAGCAAAATAAACTTGGTTTTTTCGGTCAAATTATTGAAAATGGTGTTTTACCAAATTTAATGCAGTCGCATACTATTGAAATTGAGGCACCACAAATCTAATGTTTCCCTGTTATTTAGCAACCAGTATCACAATTAGTCAACAATGTATTATATTCTATATTTAAACTATATTTTAGATTGTCTCATTTCAAAACTATTTATCAAAATAACAAATGTACTGGTGTATGTGATCAGTTGTATTAAATGTGTTTAAAAGAATGTAGTTTTTGCATTGAATTTACCAAATTTGTTAAAAGTCATGTGTTTTACAAGTCCCAATTTCATGTTGGTTATCCTCTTTTGTATGATATTTGGTTATTTGCACGCTTCCTTAAAAGTTTATATGTATATATATATATATATATATGTGTGTGTGTGTGTGTGTGTATATGTATAAAATATATATATATATATATATATATATATATATATATATATATATTATTTATGAAATCAAAATGGCCTTTTATTTCAGCAAAAAATGCTACAGTTGCAATTTGATAAAAATTATCTGTGTCATCACCCATTTTACGATATTCAATGCTTCACCATATTCTCACTCACTTTGCGTGATTAAATTTTTATACGTCATTATGAACTAGGATTGGCACAGTTTACTGTATTTAACATTAAATGAAAATCAATTGATTTACACTAGAGAACTGTGAATATTATGTTTGACTCAAAAGTAATTTTCTTTCCACTTCAGAATTTATCAAAAAGAACACGGAAGAGAGAATAACAAATAGAAGTAATACTATTATATGGTTGAATAAATAAACTATTTTCAGAGTATATGCATGTTTTGAAGATTTAAGAAAAAAGATTATCATCCTTATTCCTCTACACACTAATCAGTAAGAATGACGCTTTTATGACTGTCTAAAAAGTTTGGGAGGAGGGTTGGAACTTAATAATAATTAAACAGGAATTTAAGTATGATGTCCATTATATCGGTAAACGTGGCTTAAAATTTTAGGGACATTCTTAGAAATAAAATTTTATTCTTATAATTAGATACACTTCTATGGATAAACTCTATTTAAATTATTTAAAATTAGCAAGGGTATAAAAAATTACGGCCAATAAATGTCGTAAAAAATTCTAATCACTTTTTCTTTAAAAAAAATTAAAACATGCTTTGTATACTTAAATTAATATAAATTTAGAAGTGCTCTTTTTCAGTAATTGGTAAATAATTGGCCGTATGATTTTTAACATAGTAGAGAAATGCATTCCTTGTACTTAAAATAATATACTGTAAAAGAAACAATTGTGTGAAATTGTGGTTTCTATTATTGCAAAAAGCAAAATATATTTCAATAAACTTTTTCGTTCATTTTATAGGCATTTAAATAAGGGAATTTATTTTTAATTCGGCGTTTAATATAGTTATTTTAGAAGAGGAAACCATAAGAGAGTATCCTATGGTTTCTTTTGGAACGTGAATTTTTAACTTTCTCTTTATAAGAAAACTTATTGCGTGTACATTAAGCATAGAATATAGAGAGAATTTAGGCGTTTCATACCATTTAATTCATAACTATAACACAGGCAGTATGTAATTCAATTTTTTGTCTTGTTCGAACTCGAATTTCATTAGATACAAAAAAAATTGCTTTCACAAATATGTATTTATATATGAATAATTACATTTAGCAGTAATCGAAATCCACTTTTTCATTATTTTATTTGGCATAAATTTGGTAACAAATTGAATCGAGTTTTATACATTATATGTGTAGATATATGATTATACTATGGAAGGATATATACTAATTTCCGTTTGTGAAAATGAGTTTAATTTAAAATCTGATCTAGCTTGAAAGTATGAGAAAAAATGTTTCTAGTTAATTTTGGAAGTCTGCTCTTTTATTTTTACAGAGAGAGAGTTTGATATAAAGTGATAAAATATTAAGCTTTTAAAAATTTTCCGTTTATATTAAACAAAAATATCAGAGAAACTGGATTCATTGTCAGAGTGAAAACCATAGCTTCCGGTCAATCCATCATTCGACTCTTATCATTATGAATATGTATACATATTAAATTGTTATTAATAAAACAAGTATTTATATACGATTACGTAACTATTAAAATGTAATTTGATGACCCACAGAATGAACAAACAAATAACTGATTTAATAAAAATCTATACATGTATATCCAGTGCACAAGATATCTAAAATTATAAATAAACATTCTACTTTGTAGTATAGTAAACTAAATACGAAAATAAGCATTTCAAATCACTTGCGTAAACGCTTTTTATTCTGTATCAAAAACTTACCCTTTTGATTTATAGTAATAACATTTTTGAAAGATCCGACTAAGTTACTTATTGGTTATATTTAAAATACTTATTCGTAACAACTACAAAATGTACAACAGAGGAGCTGCTTCTTTTCTGAATTTCCGTGTCATGAGTAATCGTATTACTTAAATTAATCCAGTATCGTTTCGTTAAAAACCGGGAGCTTCAAAAAACAATCATAAACAATAATGTAAGCACTTTCTGCAAGTAATCGTATAACTTACCACTGCAATTACATAATTCAACTTTTTATACAAAAAATAATGAACAAATAAATTATTTAATTTCATTTAAAATAAATTTGTTCCATGTATTTAAACTTGCTATTTCGAAAGATGGTTACATATTTTTTTTTACGCTTTCGATAAGAATCCAGGTTTAACCGTGCGAACAGGTGCCCGTCTACTGCGAAAATGAATGATTGGCATTGTATTTAAAGCCAGCGCCGATATTGGCAAGAAATTTGCTAAGCTCTGTAACCCTGCAGAATGTCATCCCCCTGTTTCCTACCGCTCTCCTCTTCTAAAAAAGTGCTCTTTATTTAACGACGTCCGTGATTCTTGATTCTATACTCGCTCGTTTCTGATTTTCATACCGTATCTTATTCTAAGATAAGTTTTAGGAAAAATATTAATTTTTTATAAACTTTTAAATGATGAATTCTACTGAATCTGCCAAAAGACCATTTGGTAAATGTCCTAAGAAAAGGAAGTTTACTGGTAATATGCATACGAGGAGCAAAGCTGTACACAGTGTGGATGAATCACTTAACAACAGTGCATCTGGAAAAAAAGATTCTGTTGCAAGATGTTGATTCATCTTTCATTGAACATGATGACGGTTTTGATGGCTATAAAGTGTTTGATAAAACTATCATATTTACAAATATTCCAAACTTTGCTTCTTGCAAAAAATGTGGTGGTGATATTAAACTAACAGAAAAATGTTGTTAGACTTTTGTCTAGTGGTTTTTCGATTGAATGTAAGAACTGTATAAACTTGTGTTCGTTTAGAAATTCAAAAATGCTGGCTGAAAGAAAAAATATTCCAGAAATAAACAGACGTTTTGTGTACGCAATGAGGACAATTGGACAGGGTCATGCAGCAATGACAACTTTCTGTTGCGTCATGGACTTTCCTCCTCCAGTTGCTGAAAAATCCTACAATAACATTATAAACAAAGTACAATTGTGTAGTAAAGAATTTGCAAAAGCTTCAATGCAAAGTGCAGCTTTGAAAGGGGTAACTTTGACAAATTCTTCCAATATAATGATTAGTGGAGACGAAACGTAGAAAACCCGTGGCTATTCTTCTCGTGTTGGTGTCTGTGCTGTTATAGGAGACAAAACAGGAAAGTGTATTGATGTGGAAGTGATGTCTTCTTTCTGTAAGGGATGTGATTCTTGGAAACGAAGAAAAGGGTCACCTGCTTACAAAAAGTGGAAAATTCTAAACTTTAAAGAATGTTTGAAAAACCACAATGGTTCAGCTGGCATGATGGAGACTGTGGGAATGGTTCATATATTTCAGCGTTCATTAAGTCATCGTTCTGTGAGATATACATCTTACATCGGGGATGGCGATTCCAAAACATTCTCATCAATTACTGCATCCAATCCGTATGGAGAAGATATCACAGTTTCAAAAATTGAATGTGTTGGACATGTTCAAAAAAGAATGGGAACTCGTTTACGAAAATTAAAACAAATGAGCTCCAAACTCAGTGATGGAAGTTGATTGGGGCAAAGGGAAGATTGACTGACAGAATGATCGACTTAATTACAACGTACTATGGAAATGCATACCGCATGGTCGGGTATGCGAAAACTGTTTGAGCTATATATTTCCATATACGTTCAAGCGACGAAGAACCATTGCACAGTTTTTGTCCTGTAGGTCCTAATTCTTGGTGTAAATATCAAAATCAAGTATTAGAAGGCAGTGTGGAAACTTTTAGACACAGTAACAAATTGCCAGTGGCAGTAATGGATGCTATAAAACCTGTGTTTAATGATCTATCACAACCTAAACTCCTACAAAAATGTCTAGGGGGTAAAACCCAAAATAATAACGAATCCATTAACTCATTAATATAGAAATTATGCCCAAAAACTTTAGGTTGTAGTAGAAAGATTGTTGATATATCTACAAATAAGGCAATTGTCATCAAGGCAGACTAAAAATTATGCAATCGCTTAGTCTGACTGTTGGTCAGTTTGCACAAAAATTTGTTACACTTGTACATATAAAAAGAATTCAGACTCCACACAAAAGAAGTGCGACAAGCTAAAAGAATGCAATTTAAAACTACTTGTAAAAAATTAACTGAAAAAGAGGGAACATCGTATGCATGTGGCGAATTTTAGCATTTTAAAATCATAATAATACATTGCATTCATATCACACATTATTTAATATTTTGAATAAGTAGTTGTTAATTAAGATATTGATTGTTTTTTAAGTAATATTTATAAATTTTAACTTTATTTTGGAGAAATGAATCACTTTGTTGCATTTTGATTATTTTGTAGCTTTTGATATCGTTTCGATGCTTGTATTGCATTGGTAAAATATATGTTTTTAGTTATAATAATTTTAATAAATTGAAGTTTATTGACTAAAAAAAACTTCACATATTAGTTTTAATTTAAATTTAGTTGTTGTTTAAGTAACCAGAATAATATATATATAAAACTGTGGTAAATTTTATATTTGATGTCAATTTTTTTTTCTCTGAACGTAATTTTTTCTCATTACGCGCATGATATTTTCAAAACCGTTCCATGGAAAATGATAAAATTTTTACTGGAGATTCTGACCATACCTGTACTTAAAATAACGAACCAGTTTGAATTTTTAATGAAAAAATTTAAAATTACAAATAAAAAATAGTGAATTTTTTTTAAAAAACTTTATAGTTAAATTTTAAATTGTTATAGTTTACTAAAAATTTTAAATCAGTGTTTCATGCTTCGTCATTTTAAAGATAACGCGCACAATTTCCAACATTGAGCAAAAATTTCATCAAAAAATATTGGTAACTTTTTGTATAAAGCTGCGCGTAATGCATATCACTTGCGAAAAGAAAACCAAAATTTCTTTTTGTAATTATCTAATTAAAAATTTATCCTAATTAGCAATGTGCTTGTTGGTTATGTTTTAAGTAAAGTAATATCTGCACAAAATTTACATTCTAGGAAATAATAATAAAAAAATTATAGAGATTTAAAGAGCTCACTATTTTTAACCATTTTCATCTTTTTAAAAGGTACGTAACCCATTAAGGAGAAAAATGGTGTTCTGGGGATCCTTTGCGTTCTTTTTGCCCACACTTCTCCCATATGGAGGAGATTGGTATCCTACGAATACCTCTGCGTTCCCTTTGGACCACGCTTCACTGTAGACGGGTGGCAGGAGTGAGCCCGTTCCTGTCAATCGGATGGTGGTGCCTCTCGTTGGTGTCCCCGAAGAGACACTGCTGTAGGGTTAGTGCTGCAGATAAGGAGTGTTGGGTTTACCCATTGGATCCTCGCTCTGATGCTGTAGCATTATATTCTGGGTGTACTCCAGGTAAGCGCCGTGCCTGGTTTTTGCCAGATGACCGGCACACTGCCTCCCTTGTTGGACTCCATGGTGGGTGGAGGCACGTCAGAACGAAGAGTTTCACGCGTACTTATGGATTCAATGCTGCTGTGCCCGGGTAAAGGCCTTGTTTTACCCAACCTAAACATCGATGATGTTGCTAGAAATTCACGTTTTTTAATTTTATCTCTGCCAAATAATGATATGAGTAAAAAGTCGCCTTTTGCTATTCACAAAGCACTAATTGGAATAGGTGGCGAACCTAAGTCAGTAAAACGTTTAAGATTCGGAAATTTATTAATTGAAACATTCTCTGCTCTCCAAACGAAGTCGCTTTTACTTACCTCATCTTTTCTTGATTCTCCATTAACAAATCACTTAATACTTCCCGCAGTGTCCTTTCTGAATCTGACTTGTTGAGCTCTCCTGAAGCGGAAATCCTTGATGGATTCTCTGATCAGGGTGTAATTCAGGTCAGAAGAATTACTATAAAAAAGATAATACAATTATTCCTACAAAATATTTAATACTAAAATTCAATAGCCCTAAACTTCCGTCTACAATAAAAGCAGGTTATTTGAACTGTAAGAATCATCCCTACATATCAAACCCTCTGAGCTGTTTCAAATTCCAGAGGTTCGGACACTCTCAAACTTACTGCCGTGGGCAATTGACGTGCTCTAGATGTGCATCTGTTGGACATGCTTCCACAGATTGCAGTCTGGAGCAGAAATGCCTGAATTGTTCACAGCCTCATTCCTCCGACTCAAAACTTTGTCCTAAATGGAAAACTGATAAGGAAATTCAAACCATTACAACCAACAGAAATATACCATACCTTGAAGCCCTAAAATTAATTACCCCCAGTTATCCCAAGTTTACGCCCAAGTTACTAAACCCTCAATTGCTACCAGTACAACACAAACAGATGAAAATATTACTAAAATCAAGCGCCCACCTTTACAATTACTTTGACCTCTATGATTCGTACCTCAGCCAAATGCATCAGTTTCACATCGTCTTCTACCACTCAGGCAAACCTCTTGCCTTCCGCTTCTTCAATAAAACCAACCACACAAATTGAATCTCGGTTACCTAAACCCATTTCTGCTACTGCCCCTGAAAATAGCCTAAATACCTCGACCTCATCCTCATCAACTGAAACATGCCCAGGTACTACAACTTTTAATAAGTTTGCCGCACTTCAACCATCAGTTCCCTTATCAGAGTCTGCAACTACTACACGCAATAGCGAACTTTGTAATACATCTTAAGTCCCACAGAATGTAAAACAGAATTCAAAAAGTAGAAGAAAACGAGCAAAAGCACAAAAACCAGAAATAGAAATAAAAATGGCTAAACATAAACCCAGAAAGTCAGGCCTTACAGAATATACTACAGATGACGAAAACATGTTTATATATGATATGAACGAGGAAGTTGAACCGAATCCTGCGGATGGATTCGCCATGACGGAATATTACCGAGGCGATCCTGACAAATACATGCGCGCATTAACTCCGGCACGTTTCGGAAAAAGTCAGAGCTAGTTGTTTTTCAAAAAATTGACTGTTTAAATAGTAATCATACTTGTCGGACTTGGTGAGGAATTTCCTCACCAAGATTTTTTCACTTTTAAATTTAGAACTAGTTTTTTATTTTGAGTTTTATGTATATATATTCTTCTGCTTTTAAAACTAACTTTTTATACACAATCTATGATTTTACATATTTTAAACCTGTTTTTAAAATACTATTTTACAATTTTATACTTTAATTAACTTAAAGTGTGTTTGGCGCAGCTTAGACTAAATTAGCTTTTACGCCACAAAACCCAAAACTCACACACTCACCCTTCAGCCGCCTCAAAATGTGCTTTTTAGCCGGTGAGGAGGTGTTCCTGGCAGGAACGGGCGATGTACTTCGGAAGAGCAATCTCCTGGCAGGATCCCCCAAGGCGTGAAGGTCATTCAACTATGCTCAGCTAAGGTCTGCAGATGAAGCAGTGAAGTCAGTCTTCTACCTCTGATGCTAACATCTTGTCAAGGTACTCCAGTTTTTCGGACTAACCGAAGCTGTCAAATGACACATGTAGAGTTTCTCAACTACTCCCTCTCCTAAGCTTTTCATTGTGATCTATGCGTGCGTGAGACATCCAGCAATAAGGTTGATTCATGAGACGTCACGATCACGTGATGAGAATGGAACGGGGATGAGTTTTGGTTTGTGTATTCCGCTTAACTCTAACCTAACACTTCCTTTGTGTGTACTATTTTGCTCTTGCCCTCAACGACCTTAATAAAAGCATAAATGCAATGGAGAATTTGATGGAACTTCGACGGCGCTCTACATATCTTTGCTGAAGACGTCCAGTTACAGGAATTAAAAATGGTACTGAAAAAGAAGAAACGTGATTTTTTATACCGAGAAAAACTGTTTTTACCACCGAACGATATTTCTGTCTATGCTGAAGAGGCCAGCCAGTTTGCCATGAATGAACAACTTTCGAATGGCGAAGAAAAAAAAAGGAAGCGTAAATCCCCTAACCTTGTGAAAACAGACGTCGCTTCCTTCCGCCGGAAGAAATATATATATATATATATATATATATATATATATATATATATATATTCTTCTTCTCCGAATGGTATTGCAAATTAGTTCCAGTGATACAATGATGGAATGACCAACATCGAAAAAATTTACTGGTGCAAATCAGGGACAACAAAATGTGGATTGCCGTGAACGAAAAATTTCTGCCAGTAAAAAATAAAAGGCAGAGAAATAAATACTCTTTTTTCATTTTTGTAACATTGAAGTGACTGAGTTTTGCTGAACATACCTTTTAGAAAAAGAATAATGTTTGATATTATATGATATTTAATTTTTATAATATAGTTGTTTTAAATGAGATATTCTTTATATTTTTTTTATTGAGAAAACTAAGTATTTTGATTTTGTCATGCAAAATTTTGAGAAATTTTAATATACTTATTATTTTATCCTAAGATGTCGAATGAGTTAACAGTTATGATAGAAATGGGGGTTTTAAAGTTGAAAGATATAACTTAAGTTTTTAGAAAAATGACTAATGTACTAATACTAGTGATATTGATCGATAAGAAACGCAAGTAAAGTCATGTTGCATTCTTTTTTCTCCACTGAATTTTATTGTTTTGTTAATTATTTTATTCAGCAGTAATTTTATTGCATGTCATTTAGTTTTTTTTTCATTTTGAAATTGTGTGTTTTGATATAACGGCCATATATCAAGATTCACTATTTCTCGAAATTTTCCTTGTCTAAATTTAAAATTAATTTAATAACTTGAAGCTTATTTTTGGATATTATACAGTGGATAAAGGAGAGAATACAATCATTATAATTCTGTATATGTCTTGAAACATTAAGAGGACAAACGTGTTTAGTTTGATATGTACACCTCTTATTGTTTCCTATTAGCATCCCTATTACATCTTATTGTTTCCTATTAGTTAGTTGATCGCGCAGATTTTTCTGAGAGATGTGTTCAAAAATAAGTAGCTTGATATAGTTTATATTAATTAATATGTGATGTAAGAGAAAGTAAAGATTTTTTTTTCTATGAAACGAATATTTAGAAAGTTACGGAGAGATTCAAAATAATTGTATGCAATATTGTTAAGTTAAAGCGACTATTGGAAAAATTTTCATAAATACTAAAGGTGATTATTGAAGTGAGTTCGCTTTTTCGACTCAAAAATAATAAGAAAAAGAGAGAGCTCTTATATTCTTCTATTATTTTATTCTTATAACTCTTATAATTTTTATATTCTTGTATTTTACAACGCATATGAAATACAATATTGTTTATTGTGTTAAATACTGCATATAAGTTGTGTGTTCTGCGCCTTTTTCATATTATTAATAATTTCATTTTAATAGTGTATATTTTTTTTATCTTTTTAAAAAATGTATTTCATGTATGCAAAATTTATGTAACAGTATAAGGTATTACTTTGATGGTGCCAGAGTAGATTTTTATACAAAATTATTATTTTAAAATTTGTATGATATCATGTATTTTTATATCTATTATATTTTTGTTTGATATAATATTATTTTCCAATATAATTTTTTTTTGAAAACATTATCTGCTAGCTATAATACGAATCTATTATTATGAAGGAATAGGAGGAAACGCGAGCTCTTATTCTCGATGTCGAATGGATTTGAACAAGCTAATCTTCATTTATAAATACGGAAATTCATTTTTATCAATCAATATTTTGGAAATGTCATTACTGTGTTTGTTGTTATAGTTTCGTTTATTGTATTGCATTTTGATTTTAGTATTCCTATTAATTAAATATTTCTACTGTGTGTAATATATCTTTCTAAATAATGTTATGCATTGTTTTGTGTTTGTTGAAAATTGATTAAGTTTGTAAAGAGAGAAAAAACCATGCCATGACTCCCTTTTAAAATTGGGGAGGGGGGGCAAATGTAAGGATAATTAAATTAGATTAAAATTAAGTTCCATATTTAGCACTTAAATCATTTTTCTCAGTTCATTTTCAAGTATCAAACTAATCACCCATTTATTTCTTCCGAACATATGGCCTAGCCAATAAACATGTCTAATTCCAGATTGTTAGATTTAATAGCTCTATATGTCAGCATTAATTTTCAAGTACAATCATAAAAGCCACGATACTTACTGCATCTGTGTTTTAAGTGGGATGCTTTTTTCCTCTTCGCTCAGCGTCAGAGCTTGTACAGATTGCATCGAATAAAGATACTCCTTTTTTAAAATTAAATCTGATTCTGACTTCAAAAACATGTCATATATATATATATATATATATATATATATATATATATATATATATATATATATATATAATGCATTATACTATATAATTTTACATTCTATTGGGAAACAAAAATTTCGAAAAGCATTCACTACAGAAAGGAAAAAATATCTTAATTTACTACAGGTTCATTAATGTTTATACTTGAGGATAAATTAAATACCACTTTCAACATTAGAAATGCAAATTACCATTTACCTTTTGTAAAATTATAAGTAAAAAAATTATGCATCATTTTTAAAGCCTTTATTTGCAGCACCATTTTAGTAAAAATATATTATTTATCGAGAATTTCATTTTGAATGGGGTAAAAAATTTAGGCATTAAAATTTTTTAGTTAAATTGTGTATATTATAGAAGATAAATTTGTGTGTATATATATGAATATAAAAGTCCTGTTCTCTCATGCACGGTCGAAATGATAAGTCATTTTTGAATCCATAATTCTCTTACACCAAAAAATAAAAATTATAAAATATTTGTGTGGTGTATTCATTTATTATATAGTATATTTAGGGATTTCTTAACACACAACACCTGTTTTTAAGAATTTGACTGGTATAAATTTGTCACAGATGATGTACAATTTTTTTTACTATGGATAACATTTATTGGTATTTGCATAAGAGCTATCAAAATGTAAAATTCATTAATTTTGCTGATAAGTTTCACATATAGACTATGGACATATTATTGAAGTATAACACAGTGTATTGAAGCAATCTATGCAACCCCAGTTGAAATGTATTAAGCATAAGAATACTCTGGATTTTAATTTTTACATAAGTATTAAAGTCCAAAAGGTTCATCTGTATTGATACTATCTTGCTTATAAATTTACGTCCTGAATAAATTTGTTGTATTGAGTTATTTATACAAATATTGACCCAAGAAGTGTACTTAAATCAGTTCTATGATATTTATCAGTTATTAAGATCATGAAACCAAATATGATTTTACATATATACATATGATTCTGTAGGATATTTACTTTCTAAAGGCAATAGAAATATTCGAAATTTTAATTTAACCTTTTTCAATTCTCTATTTACCTTTAAGGGGGATTTCCACATGTACACTGAAAACGTAATAACACTTTAGCATAACGACATCCCATTAAATAGGTGTAAAACTTTACTGAGAACGTAAATTACTCATATAAATTCACCATGAAATAGAGAAACGTCATTTATTGTCTAGAAAATTTTAAAATTGCAAAAATACATATATTCCTGCTTCTAGAATTTTCTAATGCCATTTTTGGCAAGCTTTAATATAATTGCTGCAGATGGCGCCACGTGAATTCATTCTAAGCATAAATTTAAAATAACTTTGTTTTAGAAGAAAATTACGGCATAAGCTGCTTAAATATACATTAATAATACAATATTTTATGAAAAAGAATATTTTTGTACACAAATAATGACTTCAATCACTTCAGAAACGTTAATTCTGCTTTTTTTCCATGAAATAAAAAGGGGAGGAGGGATTGCAAAGTAAAAGAATATAAGGTAACCCTGGATTACGTCATTGCATACGGGTTCTGTCTTACTCCCCATTACTTTCTAAAAATATTCGTTAGGGGGGGGATGATCAGATTGGACAGCTTTTACGAGCTTTGACCTAGGATTTTGAATTAATGAAATGTTATGACTAAATATCGCTTAATATTTCGTATTTCAAAAACTATGCGTGTTGTTTCATGATAGTTGTAAGGACATTTTTTTATATTTGTAATAAAAATAATTTTCAATTTAAAAAGTGATACCTTGTTCTAGCACAAGGAAGAATTTTTCTTGATTTCTTATGAAATTGGTACTTATTAGTATTTCAATAATAAAAAATAATAACGTACAATGGATTTATACACTCCATTATATTATATATAAATTTTAGTAACACCAAAAATAAAAAAAATTGTTTTATTTAATACTAGCTGGTATATACCCGTTCTTCACACGGGTGAATTGAAAAATAAACAGTGCAGATTGAAGGATAAAGAAGTTTTTAATGAGTTAATTTTACGTGAAATGCATATTAAACAAAAAAAACCCACATGTTTGTTAACTTTTAAGTCTGTAGATCTAATAGCTGATAAAAATTATTTTTTTAATTTATAATGCTCCTTAACTCTCTTGTGGGTCGATTTTTGAAAACACCTTCCTAAGTTGATCTCTGCCCAGAAAAAGCAAAACATTGTTACAAATTTTGTGGAATGAATGCTTAAAGTAGTGTAAATAATTTATATCTAGAAGTGTAATACGTTATTATTACTTACTGTTGTTATTCTGTTAAAATCGTAATATTCGCAAGCAACGCCGTTTCTTAAATTATAACGGCGATACAATGGAAACATAGCAAAATGTTGGCGATAGAGTGAAGTTGGCAACTTGGAAATTGATTGAACTGTGCAGAAGTCGATATGCTGTAGCACCACCTGGTGGGGAGCTGCAACGAAGAAGATAGCACAAAACTCTTCTCCATAAAAATACATATACATGTCAATTTTCATAGTGATCGGTTGAACAGTGTTGGAGTGAAGAGAGGTCATACATACATACAAACATCCATTTTTATTTTTTAGATAAACATTTTGCATTAAGGAATATTAAAGTTCGGATCATTAAAATAGTTTATTGAAAATTTACATGTAGTGAAAATCGTTTAACGCAATTAAAGAATACTAAAAAAACCGCAATATATTTAACAAAATTAAGTTTATTAGAGTACTGCGCAGGATTAGTCCTTCGTGTGTAGCTTTTATTTTCTTCTTTAAGGTCCTCTCTATCTATCTTTATACCAAAATTCATCATAATTGGTTCAGCGGTTTAGTCGGGAAGGCGTAACAGACAGACAGAGTTACTTTTAGAGACCCTTGTTCTATATTGTGTAATGTATGTAAACTGAAACTAAGTATTTTTGATGATGATCTCACTGATAGGTATTATAAATCCTATATTTTGTGTTGATAGATGTACGGATGTATATGATGATTGATGGTAATGCAAAAGTTATTGGTAGCTATTGCAATATATTCCTATAAACTATGTTAAACGATTTTTTTCGTTCAGCATAAATATGCAGATTTTGCAATTTAGAAACGCGTGAGCAAGCCACGTAGAGTTGGCCGTGGATAAAACATGGCGTACCTAAATGTATGACTGCTACCTTTAAGGTTTGGCCTTGCGATTTGTTGATAGTCATAGAAAATGCAACTTTTAATGGGAACTGCAGGCGTTTAAAATTAAATGGTAAGTTATTGGGTATTATTGGGATGCGTGGTATAAGAGCATTGTCTCCCTTGGCTTCTCCAGCTAAGATTGTGGCCTTCACAATATGCCTTTCTAGTTCGGTGATTCGCAACCGAGTACCGTTGCATAATCTTGGTGCGTCCAAGTTGCGCATTAACGAAACGGTTACACCTACCTTCAATTCCAACTTATGTGATGGCACCCCAGATAAATCCAAAGAGTTTAGGAACTCCACTGGATAACTCGTAGTATCATCAGATGACATGACTGTGTCGATGGAGTTATACACTGATGTTTCGCTGGCTATTTCACCCAAGATTTTTTTATTTATTTTTACAACAGTCTCATTTTTCGGTGCCAGTATAGTTCTATCACACAACCATTTTTCGTCGAGAATATGTTGTTGCATATTCGGAAAAACTTGATCAATGAGTTCGTCTTCCGACTTGTTAAAAGTAAGTACTATACCTTCTTGGTCGGTGTCTAAATGGCCTTCGCCAATTTCTAGGAGGTTTTGAGCATATGCTCCTGACTCAACATCACTACCTGGTAATTATCGCTAGTCACTCTATCTTTAGCCATTTTAAATTCATGCACTAAAATGTTGTGATCATGTAGAACTTGTTGTATTTTTTGAACCGTGTTTATTTCCACACCTTATACGTACTCAGAACGCCTATTAACTTGTGCTTCCTTATCGCCCATGAAATAAACTTGCAAAAATTTTGGTTGCGTATTGGTAGCAGAAAGCAAAGAGCCAATTGTGTGGTATATTTGGCCTTGGATTGTGAAAGTCGGGCAAAATACCTGCATCGAAACAATGTTATCCGCCCCAAAAGATGTCACATGGAAGCATGTATTGTATTTTCTTATGTTTTTAGAAAACGGCGAGACTCATTTGTTTCATAAGAGAAAAGTTCTTGAAGAGGTTCAACTGGCTTGTCTATTGAAGGAAGGGCTACTTTCCCTCCCGAGCAACACATGCCTGCAGATTCCTCATTCCATTTAAGAGCACCGCAAATTCTGCATTCGTTATTCGTCGCTTCTATTTTTATAAGCTTGTGGCTTTCATAATCAAGAGTTTCGTCATACCCAAATGCAACTTTATCGAATTCCCCACACGTGTTTTTTGTGAGTATTAGACGTCGCTGTTGTGCCCTTTCAGCAACAGAACGTTTGCGAGATTCAGCTGCTTCAATGGTTTCTGTATCTCTCTGAGACGCCATATAAGTTGCATGCTGAAGACGCCGAGCTTGGGACCGCTCTGGTGTCTCAGCAGCTCTGTGAGCTGCATCACGCTCCGCCTGTTCAAACCTTCGCGGTTCGGCTTGCGGAAACGTTTCGTTAAATCTAGCTACTTTCTTACCTCGAGCTGAATTAGAGCGTTGGGAAAGATTAGACTTACGCTTTCGCGGCATAATTCTTAGTAGGTGCTTTTTCTACACTTCCAAAAAATACAGTACGGCAGTTATTATTTTTATACTTAAAAATGCAATACCTGCCTATTCAATTAAAACTATAGAGTTATAATTAAATGCTAACCACAAACAAAGTTGCAAATTTGTCCAAATGATCTAGTGTAGTGTGAAAGACTTAACTTATCTAATTTAAATACCAGAAGCGATAAAGGTAAGTTTTATTCTGAAATAAAAAAATAGTGATTACAAAGCAAAAAATTAGAATCGAGCAAGCAGTGGTGCCTGGCGTAGACAAAACAGAGGGGAACGTTTTGCTTCATACATGAAAGATAGATATATGCTGACGTGGCATGCCAGAAAAGCTTGCAGATGGCAGAATTTTTTCCTATTTACTTGGCAATTATCGTTATATTTTGGACACATCACACAATATCTCTATATCTTTATAAATTATAGCCTATGTGTTATTCTGATTTATATAAGCGATATTATTGAAAAGTTTCATTAAAATCCATTCAGTTGTTTTTGCGTGAAAGACCCCCAAACATCCTCACAAGCTTTCGCGTTTAAAATATATATTAGGATTATATTCTCAACTTCAGAATAATAAAATTTATTTTTTTAATAATGACAGAGCTGATGATTACTTTTTTCCCTCATTATTTTTATAATTTATTCATAAAATTGTTTTTCTATAATAATATACCTGAAACCTTATGTGAAAAAGTTTTTTTACCCTTTCAGATTAAAATTTTATATATCTAAATTATTCAGAGATAATTATTATTCAAGTTATTGCTTTAAATAAGAAATTGAGAATTTTATCTGCATTAAATAATATTTTTATCCTTACATGCACTAATAGCTTATAGATTATATATCTATATAGCTGCAAACAATATTACAGATATTAAAACCAAACATTGATAATCATGATGTGAAAATATATCAATTATAAGTTAATTAATATTATGTTCGGTTTCATTTGGATTAGTTTTTTCACTGCAAGGAATTCTCATAAAGTAATAAATTTTCTTGTTGATTTGTTTTGTTTATTTCACAATGATTGTGATGTTCTTTAATTACGCTATGCCGCAATTGTGATCTCTCTCTCTCTCTCTCTCGCTTCAGTACAATACGCAAAAGGAGAAGGTTTACAAGACACAAAACTGACTCCAACCCCAAATAGCAGTTCTCAATTATTTTAGATAATTTTGCATCCGTCTTTATTATCCAATTTTATTTCCTTATTTTAGTGTAATATACACTGGTGTGCAAAAATTAAGGACGAAGTCGAAAAATTAGCATATCAGCTGAACGAAGAGGCAGAGCGGACTGAAAGACCAATTAGGAGATTAAGTAAGGTGATGTATGGTAGCACATGCGCAGATATGCACGTAGACGTAATGGGGGAGTGTCTGAGTAGTATAAAGCATGTTGTCGGTGTAAGATCAGTATTTCTGGCAAAGAGATTGCACGCCGTATAGCATTAAAATCACACCGAGTTGCTGCCTCAGTGAGAAATGGCGAATAATCAATCTGTTAGACGACATCTGGATGCTTTTACCCGAGGTCGAATCATTGGGAAGTTGGAGGAAGGCCGCAGTGTGACAAGTGTGGTTGCAGAGTTCGAATTGCTCACAGCATCGTTTCACGACTTTGGAGACAATTTCAAACTACAGGAACAGCTATCCGGGGTTCAGTAGTGGTCGTCCACGAGGAACCACACCCGCAGATGACCGGTGCATTGTCTTACAGGCCAGAAGAGACAGGCGGCAGACAGCGGGAGAAATCGCTAGACACACGATACAGGCGACTGGACGACCGATATCGCGTTTTACCGTGGCCAGAAGACTGCACGGTGGTGGTCTGTTTGCACGACGCCCTGTACGGAGTGTATCTTTAACGCCTTCCCATCGAAGAAGGCGTTCTCTGTGGTGCCGGGAACACCGGAATTGGAAAGACAATGAATGGGGACGAGTACTCTTTACAGATGAGAGCAGATTCAGTTTGAGTAGCGATTCTCATCGCATACTCATCTGGAGAGAGCGGGGAAGCCGCAATCATCCCTCGAACATCATTGAAAGGGACAGGTATGGAGGTCGCGGTGTTCTCGTTTGGGGAGGCATCATGCTTGGTAGTCGTACAGACCCTCATATCTTCGACGCAGGTTCAGTCAACGGGACCCGTTATTGTAACGAGATTCTTCTTCCATATGTGCGTCTTTTTAGAGGCGCTATGGGTCTGCAGTTCCTTTCATGGACGACAATGCACCATGTCATCGCACAGTAGCTGCCGAACAGCTCTTAGAGAGTGAGGATATTGAACGTATGGATTGGCCGGCACGATCTCCGGGATCTCAATCCCATCGAGCATGTATGGGATTTTCTAGGCAGACGCTTGGCAGCTCGTACCTTACCTAACGATTCGGGATCTTCGATTAGCGCTGCAAGACGAATGGGCAGCAATGCCTCAACAACTCATTGACACCCTCATACTCAGCATGGGCAGACGCTGTGAAACCTGCCTAGCAGTCAGGGGAGATCATATCCCCTACTAAAGACCGGATGTTTCTTGCTGGACACCCATCACAGGGATGTTTCGGCCTTCAGTCGCATTGCGCTCCATGCTACTTTTTCAATCAAGCTTCTTTTATCCCTCTGATTTCTCTTTTAGTAAGTGTTGCTTACATTACACATGTCCTTACGTATTGGGGATCTTACGGTATTAAATGTGTTGATTTGGAAAGCTTTTGTACAAAGTTATATTGAAAAACCGTCTCGTCCTTAATTTTTGCACACCAGTGTATACGTCTAATTGCTATTTTAAAGTGGTCTCTTAGTGCTTATTTTTAATGATTTAAAGAAATTACTAGCTGTGAAAACCCCAAAATATAATCTTTTCTTTCAAACTTTTTTGAGTTCCTTCATACAGAGAAAATGCTTACTTTTTAAAAAAAATGTCATTCCTCTCGATTTCAATATTGACACTCTTTAAAATGTTGTGCTTTGTTCTAATTTTATCCAATTTCTTAATAATTGTAATCTGACAGCAAGCAGTCAAGAAAGAAGAAATTGGCCCCACTGTGTACATCCCATTTAGGCGACATAAACCGGACCCGAAGTCCTTTGTGTGCGTCACTGCAAACAAGTTATTTTATGCAAAAATTGTATCAAATTCCTAGAAATTCTAGCGATCCTTATTTTTACAAACAGTGGTTAAAGTTATGCAAAGAAACTGGTGCTGTCTCGCTTATCCAGTTTCTTTTACCTGTTGGAAAAACTATTTTTTTAGGAGCAAAGAGAGCAATTTTATTTATTTATTGTTATCCCAAATTTTTCAGTTTCGGTCGCTTCATATTTTTTAATTCCAATCACTTGAACTGATTTATATATATAAGAGTTACGATGTTACTTTAATATCTCTTTAAATGAGCGCACAATTATTATAAATTTTGCACAATTATTAATAACATAAAAATGCAACTTTTAATAAGGGCTGAGTGAGTAATATTTTTGTCGCACTTTTTCGTTAATCGAGGATTTTTGGCGACCGACTTCGTAATTATGAGCCATGGTCAAGTGACGAGGACGACACCTGAGGTAGAATCTTCCACCCTCTTCTTTTTGAATCTCCAATCAATGAGAGACGAAAAGCGTGAAGTCAAATAAGCAGTTGAAGTTTTATTTTTTTTTTAAATTTAAAAACCATAAGATGACCACGACAAAGTGTAGTCTTTACTCAATAGTTTGTGAATGAAAGTCGGTTTTTGTTTTTATTCATATTAAACTAAAAAGTAATTTAATAAAAACATAATTAAACTTCAAGAACAGAGTAAAAAAGATGAACTATATATAAGGATGAACATCGTAATTTTCAAGAAAAATGGGAATTGCTATATTATATTTTTATGCCCAAAACAAGAATAAAATATTGTGCCTTACAGTAAAAACTGTAATGAGGTCGCTAAGGAATATAATTTCAAAGGCATTATGACACAAAACAAAAACAAACTATGACTAATGTGTTGCAAAATTTTGTGAAGACGAGTTGTCGGAATTGAAATCAACTCTTAAAAAATGAAAAAAATATATTCACTAAATTTGTTGAGTGAGTGAGGGAGAGTGAATATTAATGTCGAACTGTTCAGCTACTCGAGGGCGTTTGGCGACGAACCATGGTCAAGTGACGAGGTCGACACCTGAGCTGGCACCCTCTCCTAACTTCCAAATGACACCATTTGGAGGACGTTTGAGCCCCGACATATTTAATATGCATCGGCTTTCTGGTGCAAGGCTCAAACTCATGGCTCCAGTTCGTTACATTGACCGCCAGACTACCGCAGCCACCTAAATTTGTTGAAGGCAATACAACTGCAGTAAAAACTAGTTATATAATATCACTTTTATCCGCTAACACAGATGGAAATCGTTTACTAAAGAATATTTTATTAGTGAATACTTAATTAAAGCGGAGGAATTACTGTGTATTTACTCCAATATAAGCTACATTTTTTTCCCAATATTATTGCTACTGAAAATCGGGTGTAACCTAGAGTCCCAGGGAGAGAAATTTGTTGGTTGGGGTGTTTAGAGCAAGTATGGTGGCATGTATGTAATTTAAAGTTTATAATACTGATAAAATAAATAATTATTCACTTCTTATTAGTTATCATTTTAAATTTATTTTAATTTCGTAAAATTTGATATAAATAAACCCTTTTACACTATTTTTCATTTTTCACAAAAATTTGAGAATTTGGTGTGCAGCTTAGAATCGATGACGGCTTAGATTCGGAAAAAGATGTATATATCCAGCACAAATAAAAATTCTTTTAAAATGTGTAAGTTTAAGTCGAAATTCTGTAACCAGCAAAGGTGATGTAATAGTCGAGAATTGTAGCCCACTTGAGTCCTTTATTATGCATAATAATGAAACTATTATTTTGTTAACAAATATACGTAAAAATTAAATATTCTTACGGTTATCTAACGCTATAAATATTAAATTTATGTTATTGTTATACTAAAATCAATACTTATATGAGATTTAAAACTTGTTTTTAAATCTATATGTATATGCAGCATAAAATATATCATGTCTATTATTATACAACGCTTTCGACAACGTTGATATATTTCAGAATTTGTACTGAGAAAACGACGGGAAAAATTTTTAACATTTATATATGTATTCTTTTGTTTGTACTTTCTTCATTTAAAATTGGTCTGAATATTTTTGAAATACACGTGGTACTATTGATGTGCGAAGATGTTCACATGGACAACTTTGATAAACTTGTTCTGGAGGGTTCTAGATTTGATCTCGTAGCACATGACCCCGACTGAACGAACAATCACAAATGGTCTTTTGATGATAGGAGAGAGTTTGTGATTTCCTTGTTTCGGCCAGTCGCATAATATGAAATCTCCTTCCTTGAACGAATGAGACCTACGATGAAGATCAAATCTATGTTTATTCTCCAAATGTGCTTCATATGCATTATTTGCAGTTTCTGCCCTGGCGAGAATTAGAAGGTTAAGTTGATCTTCGCGAGGCGTGTCATCTATAAAGCTCCCAATGTGAAGTTCACGGGGAAGACGGGACTCAAATCCAAAAGCAGATAAAATGGCGATTTTTTTGTTGAATTTTGTTTTGTTGTGTTCATTGCTAGTAAGGCGTTTGGGAGCAATTCATTCCATTTATCTGGAATTTTGTCAGTCAATGTTTTGAAAGTGGACACAATTATGCCGTTTGCTCATTCAACGATGCTATTTGCTTATGGTGAATAAGGTGGTGTCATTGATTGTGTGATTCCATATTTTTGTAGGAAATGCTGAGTGTGGCGTGCGGTGAATGCAGTCCCTCTGTCAGATATGTACATACTAGGTGGACCATATCTAAGTGTTATGGTATGGTACAGGGCATCAGTCACTGAGTGTGCACCAAGAGATGCAGAAGGCATGTAGCGTGATCAATGTGGACAAGCATGTCGGTGTTTCCTGCTCTTGTTTAGGGTAAGCAAATTACGTGATCAGTGGATACAATTTCCCATGGTGTAGGTGGAATCGGCAATTGCTGCAACAAACCATAAGCATTAACAGTACGGCGGTTAACAACTTGACATTTGTGACAACTTCTAACATATTTTTTACAGTCCTTTCGCATATTTGGCCACCAATAGCGTTGTTTTAAATTGTGAAGTGTTTTCTTTGCATCCATATGTCAGACATCCTCATGACAAGCAATCAGCGTTTGTTCTCTCATTACCTTCGTAATCACAACTGCAAAATATTTTGATTTTTCCTTTACTCGCACAAGAGTATTGGTGTCAATGTTATAATTGGATATGATTAACATAGCTTTTTGTTGGGATTTTGTTCTTTAAGTAAGCGAAAAATATATTGACAAAAATCATCTTGTTTTTGTTTTGTACAGATTTCTAATTAAGATGGCTCGCAGTAACTGTTAAACAAACAGGCGGTGTTGGAAGACGCGAAAGATGATCGGCAATAACATTTTGCTTTCCAGGTCAATGTACAGTTGTAGAGTCAAATTGAGCCAGATGTACTAAATATCTTGCAAATTTTCGGTTAACTGCGGATTTAGCAACAACATAAGCTGTTGTGTAGTTGTCTGTGATGAGTTAAAATTTATGACCAAGTAGATAAAGACGAAACTTGCCGGTGAAGGCCCAATGTACAGCAGTACATTCCAGTTCGTTACTGTGGTAGCGTGTTTCAGCATCTTTTAAAGTACAAGATGCGTATTCGATGACACGACGCTTTCCATTTTGATCTTCAGATAAAACTGCTCCTACCCTGAATATGAGGCATCAGTTTCTGAAAAAGTTGGCAATCCTTATTTAAAATATGCAAAAATGGGAGCGGTGGTAATTTCAGTTTTTAAGATTTCAAATGTGCGCTGTTGGTCATCTGTTAAAATTATGGTAGCATTGCTGGTCTTTCTTTCTAAACCTTTCAAAATACTTGTAAGGGGCTTAGCAATAACAGCATAATTTTGTATGTGCTTTCTAAACTGATTGGCAAATCCAAGGAAACTACGTACTCCATGAATATATTTAAGAGTTGAGTAGCGTTGAACGATGCTGTGCGATCAGGATCCGGGCGTTCACCATCCTGAGAAAGAATTCTACCAAATAGAGCAATTTCTGATACTGCTAGATGTATTTTCCCTGGTGTCAATTTGAAACCAGCATTTCGAGTTGCTTCAAGGATTTTGTAAAGCACTTTTAGATGGTAACTAAAGTCATCATGGGAAGTTGAGATGTCATCAATGTATGTATTTACATTGTGTGGTGCTAGAAGTTCATAGGCCAATTTAATTGCTCTTGTCATTGTAGATTGACCATTAGTGACACCAAATGGCATTCAAAGAAATTCATAATGTCCATCAGGAGTGACAAACCCAGTTTTGAATATGCCAGTCTCTCTCTTATACGAATGGTGTTGAATGCAGATTTTACATCCATTTTAGAAATGTAGCACTTTCCTACGATGCGTTTAATAACATCATCCATATGGTCGATTGAGTGTGGATCAAGCTTTGTGATGGAATTAATTGTGCGTGAATAGTCAATGACACCTCGTCTTGGAGTGCTTTTATGGAATGGCTGCTACACAATGAAAGCAGGTGCTGTGTAAGTTGAGTTGGAAGGGTGACAAATTCCTTGTTTCAACCATTGCTGGATTTGCAAGTTAAGAAACTAGCGATCAGGTTCTGAGAGTCTATATGGTCGACATCTGATGGGTTTATCATGTTGCAAAAATCAATTTTAAATTCAATATATGGATATAGTCCAATATTATCATCATCGGAATAAAACACGTCAGAAAATTTTCTTATTGCTGCATCGAGCTTGTTGTATTGTAGATAGTTTGGCAAATTTTGGGATGAGTTGAGCTTGAGATGGAAGTATTTTTGTGTTTAAATCTGGTAAAACTACATTCTCTAAAGGCGGTGATGAGACTTTATCAGAGGCGATGCAGTTAATGCTAGGTTTTGAAGCATAATGCACTCGTATAAACGCAAAGAAGATGGAGTAGAAATGCATAATGCACCATTAGAGTCGTAGGTGCATCTAGCTTGAACTTGTTGCTGCCGATCAAATCCCAGAATAAGAGGAAATGGAAGATGGGTGCAGATTCCAACTTTGGGCATTGTATGTACTATATTACCAACAGACAATTTCAAGGAAATCCAACCTATTGGATTTATTTTGTGATCAACAACCTGAAACTGTCCATCAGTCCATGGGTGAATAACAGCATCAGCTAGAATGCAAGAATGTTGAATGATGGTGATGTCAGCACAGGGATCACACAGGGCTTGAATTTCGATGCTATTGTTTATAATAACAGGTATCAATGCACGCTTCTTGGTTTGAGTTTTAATACAATCTACAGAATTACTTGGATTTGTAGTTGCATATCTTCCTGATGTTGAGTTGCGATTACTATTACTGTTGCGTCGGGAATCTGAGGAGTTCAAATTAGTGATGCCACGTTGTGTGTGTGTATTATTTCCATGATTTATTGAGCCTCTGGAAGATAAGAGAGGAGCATTCGTTTGACTGCTGGGTTCTTGAAATTGACTTGGTCGAACTACGAATGAACCACGTGGAGGAGGTGGCAAATGACACTTGAGTCCACATCGCCAGCAATTAATATCTTGATTATTATCAGTTGTGGGATTGTACTTATGAAGGGGTACATAATGTGTGCTAAAAGATCTCAATTGAGGTCTCGAGGAGTGCTTTTTATTCTTGTTTAACACTTCGAATAGCATCAAGTGATGTTGCTCTGTCAATTAATTCTTCGACTGTGTCAGAATTTTGGGTAGCTAGGGCAATTTGCCATTTTTCTTCAGTAACACATCACCTATTATCATTGAAATGTGGTCTTGTTGTGGAATTGTAAAATGAGCTTTTTCCAGAAGGGCATCGTTTGCGTAAATATAATCGACTAAAGTTTCACTGTGGCTCATTTTTCGTTCACTTAGATTGCATTGTGTTGCGTCTTTTAAATTTTGAAGCGAAAGCAGTTTTCCAAACAGTCTAATCATTGAAATTGTTTCCTGTAGTTAACTGGGAATTTTTTGCAGATCCCGAAAGACGAGAAATAGCATTTGTTAATTTTAGTTTATTAGACCAGTGAGCTAATATGTTGAAATTCTTCCAACTTTCTTTATCCATTTGAAGACATTGTTAATTATATCTCCTTTAAAATTTTGAATCGAATTTGCAGTGTTATTGGTGGATGTGATTTGGATCACATTTTGATTTGTTTGTCTATCCAGCAATTGTTTTTGTGTTTCAATTAATGTAGAGAGAACAGCAGCAATACTTGGGTCTATTTGAGGAGCAGGGGGTTGAGGAGGTCGATTACATAAAAGTTCTACTTGTTTTCGAAGAGATTCGATTTCTTTTAATAATTCTGTTTTATCAGAAAATATTCCATCATCATTTTTTGTGACTGCATGCGAAGAATAGTTAAGTCATTTAAAGTTCCTTCATTATTTCTTTCATTATTGTCCTCCACAATGCGCGAAATTGATTCAATTTTATTTCCATTTGTTGAAAGCTTTCTGCAACACAATTCATTCTTTAGGTCGGCGATTATGAAGTGAATGTGTGTGGTTCCAAAGAGTTCAAAATATCAGCGGCTGTTGAATTTTTTTTGTTTTAGTTAGCGAAAGGAGCTTGGCACTGTCTTTGATGTTGGCGAGGTCTTTTTGGCAGGGCTGGCGAGAAGCGAGGAATGACTTCAGTTGTAGAGCGAGGCGATGCTGTTTTCGGCAAGCTTGGCGAAAAGGAAAATTTTTGTTGTATTTTCAGAGCTTGACGATACTGGCGAGAAACAAGGAGTAATTGCGGCTGAAGATCTTGGCGAGATCGTGTTCCATCAACTCGGCGATTTTTCGAATAATCCTTTAGGCTTCACATGGACGGCGGCGAATTTGGCTTAACTTTGCTGCATGTAAACAGTTCTATAGCTTGGAATAGTTCACAGTTTTGCAGTTCTTTTAAAAACCGGCTGCGCCATATAAGAAAGAAAGATGTATGGAGTTGATAGTTTCGAAGAATATTTAACTACTTAAAAAACAAATAACATTTAATAATAGCGAAAAATTATGTTGCGGTACAATACGATCACTTCGGCATCTGGTGTTTCCAGATTACCTTCCATAAAATACCATAAATATGGTTGCCACTTATTCTAACAAAATGGGAACCTTACAAATGGGATTCCCTAAAACATCTTACAGTTCTAGGCTCATTCACATCAAGGCGTACGTCGCGATCATAGTAGGAAGGAGAGATGTTTTCGTTGTTCAATTCACACCAAAGCTTTTTCGTACGCGCGCGGTGGATTTCTTCTCATTAGGTGACGCTGAAGATAGTAGTTGAAAATCGCTCTAAGTAGTTGATTCTGACTTATTAAGTATGCATCACGTAAGAGAAAAAATAATTTTTTGCAATTTTGTTGGCATTAAAAAGGGAGGAAAAGGAACAATAGTGTGCTCGACGTATTTCTAAAAAAAAAAAAAGCGATTAAAACCAACATTTAGGCTAATAGATGAGATACGTGTGTCATAGACACAGAAAGCTTTTACTTTTTTTCGAATATCACCGCAATTTTTCGATAATTTACTTTTAATAATTGATTATTAAAATTGGCTTTAACTCTGAGGTTTTGACAAATTTCTTCAAATGTGAATTAATTAGTTCAGAAATTTTTGATGCTCTTACAAATGTTTATTTACAATATTTAAATAAGAATATTTCTTGTTTAAAGCAACTTTTTTCTGTGTTGGTGGAAACATTGAATTTTTGTCATGTAACAAAGATTCAAAAAAGAAAAGAAAAAAAGAACTTTCATTATTTTATGAAAGCTATCTAATTAAAACCGAAAATTGAGTTAATTTTTTTTTTTCTTAACATGCATCATTACACTGCTAATGATGCATGCTTGTATTGGATATAGATACATAATTAACTCTAACATGTGCTGAATTTTTGACAAAAATAATGCACTAGAGGGAAATAATTACAAATATATTTTTTTTAAATTAACTTCGCAAAACTATAATTATTGAACAAAAGCTGATACATATTAATAATATTGAACACTTTTTCAAATTAAGGGTGTCTAAAGTTTTAAAAAATAGGAGGTACATATTTTGTACCATCACACTTCAAGCAGCATGATAGTTCTTGAAACATGATTTTTTCTTCCCAAGGAACAATGAAACTTTGCAGACACAACACATCCATTCTGTATGCATTTGGGAAAATAAATAAATACACTTCATTTTATACTGTTATTCATCCTATAAATTAAAGCATTTTCAATTTTTCCTAATCTAGTGTTGTAAGCTTTATTTTAGTTTAGTCCTAATTTACCTAATGTTAGTTTTAATATTTCAAATATTCTATTCTTTACATTATTTTTTTACCTAGTTTTTATTTAGTCAGCATATACAATAAGTGTATTAGTCGCATTTATTTTTTCTTGAACACAAGCTATAGCTCATTCAGGAAATTTGTGTAATTTTGTCTGTAGTATTATTTAATAAATATTATTATTGTTTAAGAAATGTAACTTACAACAACTCTATCTGGCACAATATTATTGGGGGAAAATAAGGCGTAATGCATTTATATTGTAAAGAATGCATTTTGTATTTGTAAAGAGAGAGAGAGAAGATGGCTTTCTATAACATGGTGGTATATTTTTTTGGATTCTTATATTTTCATACTAGAAATGCACATGAGAGGTACTAATTATTGTAATATTGACTTATTTAGAAACATAATACATGTACTTACTTGATGTGTATCAAATATTTCAAGAATCAATTTTATTTACTTATAAGAATACACAACACACATATTTCTAGAAATACAGTCACTTCCCAAAAATACCACTCAACAGACTCGCAGCTGATCAAAGAGAATGAAACACTGCATAAACCCATTGAATACAATTAGTTTCTGACATTTGTTGAAACTTGAGTAACTGCTAGGAGTTGACCTCTGTGGTGGTTCAGATAATGTTCCCCCTAGCATCAATATCTGAGGCATTCAAACAAGTGGTCTATTTTATGTACCCCCTCACAATAAACAAATAAGAACTAGTGTTACAACATATGTACCACCAAGCATGAAAGAGTTAATACGCTCAACACAATGCGACCAGCATTTATCATTCTTTTTTGTTGGTAGCACATCTGAGTATAAAAAGTGTGAAAGAGATGTATTTTACAAATATAGATTTATATATATTTTAATCAAAAGATTTTATTAAATATCTGACCATTATTACTTACTAAATGAAATATTTTTCATTAGTTCACAGCAATGCAATCTCATAAAAAATGTACATATAAAGATTGGATTATTTCACAAATCTTTTGATTTCAAGAAAGCCAATTTCAATCTATGTCAATTACAACTAGGCAAAAAATGATATCAAGTTATAGTAGGAAAGCGAAATAAAAAAAAATATCTAAAGTAAACATTGAAGTAATTACTGTTACTATTTTCAAAGCTACAGAACTTATGAACTTTTAATTATTTGTCAAAAATTCTCTTGGCACAAAGGTTAAGAAACGCTGATCTAGATACATGCTCAAAAATTATGATTATAAAAACTATAAGATGGTCTTTTTTTTACAAAAATTAAGTAATAACAAAATATAATATAATGCAAAATACTTTCTTACAAGTATGAACCTGAAATACACTTTATTTAATGAACATTTTATCATTATTGATTGTATTAAAATATGTAAACTAACCCTAGAGCATAGCATCTACGAAATTTTTTAGAATAGTTGTTTTTAATCCTAAGGTGTTTTTGATATTTTGTGCTGCAAAAAGGAATTATTATACAATTTTGTTTTTAATAAGTGTTGTTTTTAATAAGTGCTTCATTTATTTTTCTTTTTTTTTGATTCTGGAATTATAGATTTCTGCCCAAGTATAAGAAAATATTAAATAGTTTTTTTTTAGTTTGTATTTTATAATACAATTGCCATAACATCCAACCAATTATAATTTTTTTTAAGAATCAAAAGTAAACAAAATGTAAAAAAATAATTACAAAAAATTCTTAAAGAAGTATAAATTTTCTTCTAAACATTTTTTTCTCACGCTTTTATTATTATATTATGGGTTTTCTTCTTTCCCTATAGTACAAGAGCTAGCAACGGCAGAAAAACAAGAATTTTAGAAAAGCTGATTTTTTAATATTTCTTTATCTATGCCCTTTCGAACATCGTGCGGGCCATCTGGCTGCCGGTAAACGTTGCGTTTATTAATGCGCATCATACCTTTACAGGTAAAAATATTCATTTTTAAATAATTTTAGAAAGAAAGGTTTTGTTTTCACTTAATTTAAAATGTTATTAACAACATGAATTTATTAATGCCAGACATTTTTGTTGTTGAAAATAATGTGCCAGATGCCATTTTGTATGAAAAAATGATCAATTTCAAACCATTTTAGAATGTCTGTAATTTTAATATTATTTTATTTATACATAAATAAGTACAAATTTAAATTGCCAGACATTAATTCGGTTGCTTACTTAACAGACAGGCCGATTTATACCGCGGTATTATGCCTGTCGTTAGAGCGAGACAGTGGCAAAGTAGGTAGAAGGAAGAGTGACAGGAATACTTTCGAAACTATTTTTTTTTTTATTTTTATGTCTTCGAGGATGAATGTAATAAAAAATTAATATTTAAATTCTAATTAAAATAATATTAAATACTTGGTTAAAATATTTATAACAAAAGGGAAAATATCGTTTTTTAAATCTATATATATATAAATGAACGTTTGTCTGTATGTCATCGATGAACTCAAAAACTACTGTACCGATTCTTATGAAATTTGGTATATATATGAATTTTTCCACGGAGAAGGTTTGTATAATATGCTCATTGATGCCACTCGCCACCAGGTGGCGCTGCAGAGTAGCAACTTCTGCCCCGTTCAACCGATTGTCATGAAAATCATTATGACCATATGTTTTTACACAGAGGAAACGAATATGATATTCGTATTAATGGAAGTTACCACCAGATGGCGCTTCCATGTATCAAGTTCAATACTGATTTTAATAGATATCTATACGAATTCGTATAAATGAAAGTTCTCAAAATATATTTTTGGTGCGATAAGTAAAATAAAACTATAAACTTTCTTTTCTTCTCTATCTCTTTTTCTCTTCTCTTTCTCTTCTTCTCTATCTCTTTTTTCTCTTCTCTCTCTTCTTCTCTTTCTCTTCTTCTCTATCTCTTCTTCTCTTCTCTCTATCTCTTCTTCTCTATCTCTTCTTCTCTTCTCTCTCTATTCTCTTTTTTCTCCTCTATCTCTTATTCCCTTCTCTTCTCTTCTCTATCTCTATAAAAATGATTGTTTGCCTGTATGTCTTTTCTAGAATCGTAAACTATGTATTTGATTATGTGAAGATGTCATTCTAATGAATTTCATATATTGTCGTTACAGTTCATGCTGATATGAATTGAAACAAATGAAGCGAACGATAGATGACATTTCGAGTCGAGAGTGACATAAGAATTTGTGTAGGTTGTGAAATTCATATCTAGCTTACACTAAACAGACAATATTGTGTGTATTTTTATATTTGGGAGAGTTTTTCGAATACTTTTGTGCATTTCATCGTAAGCAGAATTAATTTAGATAAATACTTCAATCGGATTGAATATTTGTAGATTCCGTGAGCTGATTATATTCATTTTCTACAGTGAATTTACGAAGATCATCGAATGTGTATGTGAAGGATTTGACTGCTGATTGACATTCCGAACGCATTTTCTGTGCGGTTTTTTTTTCTTATTAGCATTTTATACCATCTGCGACTTTGCGACGTTTTATAAATTCAAAAGCATCACGTCGTTCCTGTATAATTATGCCTCCAAAACGACGAGCAATTGGCCGATCTACACCTCAAGCACGAAAGAGAAGAGCATTACGAGCCTCAGAATCAGACGAGCAACGAGCATTAAGGCTGGAAAATCTTCGAGTACACGCCACTGAGACCCGTTCGTCTGAATCGTCTGACAAACGAGAAGTATGATTAGAAACTGATCGAATACGTACTAATCAGATCCGTTCTTCTGAGACAACTGAATTACGGGAAAGAAGGCTGCAAAATGTTCGAATAAGCACTGCTCGATCAAGACGAACACTGCACGCTGATTTGAATCTTAGTGCATTCCATTATGACAGTAATAATGATTACAGTCTTCATCCAAATGTCGTCATTGGAAAAATGGATAAAATTTGCATGTATTGTAGTGCACTCAAATTTAAAAATGAAGCGCGTGGAATGTGTTGCGCCAGTGGAAAAGTTAAGCTACCAGAATTGCATTCACCACCCGAACCACTGTCAACGTTTCTATCTGGTGTTACACGTGTGTCGAAGCATTTCTTGGAAAACATCTGCAAGTACAATTCATGCTTCCAAATGACATTGTTCGGTGCAACGAACATCGTGCGCGAAAATTACATGCCGACATTCAGAGTCCAAGGGAAAATTTATCATCATGCCGGATCGCTTCTACCATTGCCGGACGCAGATCCTTCAAATTTATTTTATGGCAAACAGTGATGAACAAATTGAACAACGATGTCATTATAATGCGGGCACTAGACGAGAAATTGTGGGTACGTTACAAGGTCTTTTCGATCATCACAATGAATTAGTTCGTTTGCTTAAAACCGCCATTCAACGAATGCCAGCCGATGACTATGCAGTTGTGATTCGAGCAGACAAAAGACCCGTTGGCCAACACGAGAGAGAGTTCAATGCACCAACAATCAATGAAGTGGCGATCGTTATAGTTGGCGAAGAATTTGAATCGCGCGACATAATTCTTCATCGCAGAAGTGGTGACATTCAGCGAGTCTCCGAAACTCATCACTCATACGATGGATTGCAGTATCCGATTCTGTTTTGGCGAGGAGATGATGGATATCATTTTAACATCAAAATGATAAATCCACAAACAGGTGAGGGAACGAATAAGAAAGTCAGTGCCATGAATTATTATTCGTATCGACTGATGATTTGTCAAAACGCTGAGAACCACATTCTGAAATGTAGACAATTGTTTCATCAATATATCGTCCACATGTACGCAAAGATTGAAACCGAACGGCTATTATATATTCGATTGAATCAAACCGAGTTGCGTTCTGAACAGTACATCCATTTACGAGACGCAATCGTTAATGATGGTAACGTCAATCCAAACGAATTGGGAAGAATGGCCATATTACCGTCTACATTCACGGGGAGTCCATGGCACATGCATGAATACGCACAAGATGCGATGACATACGTTCGCGCATATGGTCGTCCAGATTTGTTCGTCACCTTTACATGCAATCCAACATGGAATGAAATTAAAAAACTTCTATTAGTTGGACAATCATCTTCGGACCGCCATGACATTACCGCACGCGTATTTAAACAAAAATTGAAATGTTTGATGGATTTTATTATCAAGCATCATGTTTTTGGAGAGACACGCTGCTGGATGTATTCCATTGAATGGAATAAAAGAGGATTGCCACATGCACATATTTTGGTTTGGTTAATCAACAAAATTACGCCAAATCAAATTGATCAAATCATCTCAGCAGAAATACCAGATAAGCACATTGACCCAAACTTATTCGACGTCGTCACCAAAAATATGATCCATGGCCCATGTGGCGCATTCAACAATAATTCATCATGCATATCTTATGGGAAATGCACGAAACGATACCCAAGAAAATTGGTTTCTGATACTATCACTGGCAATGACGGATATCCACTGTATCGTCGACGATCAGTTGAGGATGGTGGCAAATCCGTCGTTCTGAAAGTACGAAACATTGATATTGAAGTAGATAATCGTTGGATTGTGCCATATTCACCACTGCTTTCAAAGACCTTCAAAGCACACATTACTGTTGAGTATTGCAATTCAGTGAAGTCGATCAAATACATTTGCAAATATGTCAACAAAGGAAGCGACATGGCAGTCTTCGGAGTAGGGAATGTAGCTGCACCGCTCGATGAAATCAACCAATACCAACTTGGACGCTACATAAGCAGCAATGAAGCAGTATGTATGGCGCATCTTATCATTTCCAATCCATGAACGACATCCAACAGTAGTACACTTGGCGGTACATCTCGAGAATGGACAGTGCGTGTACTTTACAGCAGATAATGTACGTGCAAGAGCATTGGTCCACCAGCAACAACTTTAACTGCGTTTTACTCATTGTGCCAAGATGATCTTTTTGCTAAAACTTTGCTTTATTCTGAAGTACCGAAATTCTACACGTGGAATGCATCGACTAAAAAGTTTCAACGTCGCAAACAAGGTAAAGCAGTTGAAGGACATACCAATTTATATTCCAGTGATGCATTGGGTCGTCTGTACACCTTTCATCCGAACAATACAGAATGCTTCTATCTAAGATTGCTGTTGATCAATATACGTGGACCAATATCCTTCCAAGATTTAAGCACAGTCAACGGTCAGCTGTGCGCTACTTATCGCCAAGCTTGCCAAGAACTAAATTTTCTTGAGAATGATGCACATTAGGACACTGCACTAGCTGATGCATCGAATACTGCTCGACCACAGTAAATACGCACGCTATTTGCCATAATATTAAAAAAACCTGCTTCCCATCTAATCCAAAAGATCTTTGGGAAAATACAAGGACTACATGAGTGAAGATATTCTACATCATTTGCGCGCTGCGAATCAAAATCCGGACAATTCACACCAAACGTGTATAATGAAGCATTGAATTTGATTGAAGACATATGTTTGACAATCGCTAACAAGGCACTGGTGCAACTAGGAATGCCTGCTTCAAACCGACCTGCAAAGAACATTTTTGATCATGATTTGCAACGAGAAACACACTATGATTCTGGCGAACTGGGGACATTCGTTGGGACAAATCTTCCACAGTTGATTCTGGAACAACGCATTGCGTATGACAGAATTATGCGTGCAATCACAGAACAAAGCGGTGGACTGTTTTTCATAGATGCGCCCGGTGGTACAGGCAATACTTTTCTTCGTTCACTAATTTTGGCAACCATACGATCACAAAATAATATTGCACTGGCTATTGCATCATCTGGAATTGCGGCAACTTTTTGGATGGTGGCCGAACAACGCATTCAGCATTGAAACTGCCTTTGAATTTGCAAAAAACTGAGGCACCAACATGCAACATCAGCAAAAACTCTGGAATGGGAAAAGTACTCCAGACGTTTCAAATTATCATATGGGACGAATGTACAATGTCTCACAAGAAAGCATTGGAAGTGCTTGATCGTACACTGCGAGATTTCAGAGGAAACAGACGGATCTTCGGTGGCGCCCTCATTTTATTGTCTGGTGATTTTCGACAAACACTGCCTATTATACCATGATCAACACCCGCTGATGAACTTCATGGATGTCTTAAATCATCAGTTCTATGGCGTCATTTACAGAAATTGACTTTGAAAACTAACATGCGTGTACAACTACAACGGGATGCATCGGCTGGAAATTTTGCAAAACAATTAATGGATATTGGAAATGGGCGAATGGAAATTGATGAATCTACACAATGTATCACCTTGCCTGCAAACTTCTGTAAAATCACAGAAAGCATCGACGAATTGATGCAAAAAGTTTTTCCAAACATTGCACAAAACTACAAAAACCATCAGTGGCTCAGTACGCGTGCTATATTAGCAGCCAAAAACATCGATGTCAATACCATCAACTTCACCATTCAGCATGGAATACCCAGTGAAATGACAACATATAAGTCCATCGATACTATGGAGAATCAAGATGAGGTTGTCAACTATCCAACTGAATTCTTGAATTCGCTTGATTTGCCAGGCATGCCACCGCGCGTTCTTACATTGAAAATTGGCGTACCCATCATAATTCTTCGAAACATAAATGCACCACGACTTTGCAACGGAACCAGACTCTCAGTCAAGAAAATGATGAACAATGTTATCGAGGCAACAATTTTTACTGGAAAATTCAAAGGTGAAGACGTCCTGTTGCCACGTATCCCAATGATCCCGACAGATATGCCATTCGAATTCAAACGTTTACAGTTCCCGGTGCGACTCGCTTTCACAATGACTATTAACAAAGCACAAGGACAATCGTTACAAGTGTGTGGATTAAATTTGGAGAATCCATGCTTCTCACATGGACAGCTCTATGTGGCTTGCTCACGTGTCGGAAAACCTTCTGATTTATTCGTCTACGCACCAGATGGAAAAACAAGAAATATTGTGTATCCCACAGCACTTCAATAAACATCTAATTGAAACTGAACTTTGTAATCACACAATTTTTTCGAAACAGCTTTGAATGAATTGAATATTTGTGTACTGATTTTCCTTTAAAACTATTTTTCTTAAATTTTTTTCAGTTGTTTGCGTAGCAACGCGCGCCGGGTACAGCTAGTATCATATAAATTTAATTGTAACTGAATAAAAGGATTTTATAAAAGATGAAGGAAAAAAAAATTGCCATTGATACAATAACAAAATTCTCACTTTTATTTATACATATTATGTCTATATGGTGAAAATCATTTTTCCATGAAATATGTATTTTCATTCCGTAAAAGTGTCACAAAAAACCGATGCATCTTCATAGTCGTCATCATTGTCACTGCTCCCATTATTATCAATATCACCATAATCATCATCTTGCTTTGTGTTTTGGTTTTCTAGTAGTGTTGGTTCTTGAGCAAAAAAAATCATTATTAGGTTATCATGGTCTAAATAATAATTTACTCTTTCGATTTATCCTATTATAAATAATACTTTACTTTTTATGACAATGTCAGCAGCTGATGACGGAAACTGCTCCCCAGCAAACCAAACCAAATCGTATTTATCATCATTGACGATCCACCCGGAAGCTAACGGCGATAAAGATGATGGATTTTTTAAATGAGCATTTCTCCAAAACTTTGTCGCATACCGCACTCTCAATAAATGCTGATATAATTCAGCTTTACATGGTGGTAAACTCGATGAATCGAAACTTCGACATTTCTTTTCGAAATTATCATCGAGTTCTTTTGATTGATAAGTTTTGGAAAATAGATAGAAGCGAACATCATTAACATTTGAAGAGTTAGGCACCCCATACATGTGACATATAAATTTTTCCAAAGTTGCAAATATACGTTCAAGTTCATCGTCATCATCAGTTATAATCTCTTGACATGCTAAATGATACTCGACAGAATTTTCGAGCAGCTTGAAGGGCCTTAGTTTACCTTTCCGAAAAAATGCTGGGGTATAATCGCACCCTGTTGTTGCGTGGAAACATGGTAGAGCTTTCGATAACGAAATACAAAGATCTTGATATAAATCATTGATGCTTATTAGACGCTCATGGTTTCCTACACCCCATTGGATCCAAAGCTTCAAAGATGCATTCAGATGATCCAAATTGCCAAGAAATATAATCAGAATATCGGAGTCTGAGCAGCGTACAACATCTTGAGCGTCAACGCTTATCTGGCAAATATGATATATAATTCGAGTATCAGCTTCATGTTCATCACATGATAATGATTTTTCAATACTTCTAATAACTTGATTATTTATAACGCGATACGAATAACACTTATCGAAGCTTAGATAAACAGTTTTATTCCCAATAACAGGATACATCGTTAGCCCAATGATCCATAAAATTTTTTACGAGATCTTCCTAGAACTGAGTATTTTTCAGTTCACCAGCAAATTTATGATGCCGAATTTGATTAGGTCCGATGGAAACTGTACTGGTTGTTTCGTTGCGACGTAAACGCTCACAATCTTTTATAGAAGGTGTGAAATACTGATCAAATACAATATCAATGCGATGTGATTTAAACTGTGAAATCTTTTTAATGATTTTTTTGATATGCCATCGAAAGTTTGGGGCACTTCTTTCATGATGTATAACACGAAGAAACCGTCTAAAATACTAATATCAAAAAATAAGGATTGCTGATTGACCTTTCTAACTTTTTTTTTCGAAAACTTTAATTAATTGTGCTTTATCCGTTTTACAAATACTACCGTCTGTATGACACATCGATGTTGGTATCGACGTTAGTGGAAATCACAGTACTTTTTCAATATCGACTTTGTTGGTCATAGATATACCTAAGAGTCAACCAAACAGACCTCGTTGCATTCTTAGCTCAATAGCTTTGTTACCAAGAGTTATTTTTTTCTTCTTTGGAGCACCAGCAAAATTAAGCACATGGTTTTTTATTTTGGCTTATCAAATCTATTCTGATCTTCAGCACATTCAGTAATAAACTGTTTCCGTAAATCTTCACCATTTTTCTCAATGTTCATCAAAATGTTCGCGACATTTTCAGGAACAGGCTTGGCAGTTGCAATATTATATAAACTATCTTTGTCTAAACTTTCATCAAATGGATTAATATTATTTTCAAAAATTTCATTGAAATCAGAGAGTTGTTTGCCATAAATTTTAATTCTATTTGGTTGCAAATCCGCAGACACGTCTTGTAATTGCTTTAATCCACAAACATCGAGAACGTGAGAGATTATAGTAGTTCTAATACTGTGACTTTTGGTCCAGCGTTGACGGGCAGCTAAGGAATTAGTAAAATGTGCAATACCACTTAGGCATCTAGCCGCTTCAGAATTGATAGTCTCTCCAGTGTAAGATCAATTGGTATGCTCGAAAATGGTTTGTCGGTTCTTTTTATTCCAAAACATCCATTCATGAAATCATTTTTTAGTCCAGGATGTGTTTCATCTACTTTATTTAGATTGTCTAAATATTTAACACATCATCGAGCATAATTCGGTTGATTTACTGCGAAAAATAAATTGGTTATTTTTGGAATAACATATCAGAACATTTCGAAATCTTCCATGCGTATGCTTCTTGACAGGGTTATATAATAGTTTACAAGCTGGATGTAAATCAAATAGAATTGAGCCGTTTTCCCATGCTCACCTTGTCTTGTTCCTACTACGAATTTTTGATGCGCAGATAATACTCTCGATAATACATTATTAGGTAATTCTATTGGCATAGACGAGTGAGAATCTATAACTTCTTGATAATGAAGGAGATCGTGATAACTTGTTCCTTCAGGAAATTGTATTCAATATTGTCCAAAAAATGATCAAAATGTAACATTTTCAAACCAAGAGCCATCAACGGATGCAGACGTTTGCAATGATTAAAATGTTTACCTTCAACTAAACCGTTCACTGAGCCAGAAGCAATAATATTACTCTCAATCATCATATGAGATAGACCACACTCATTTATAAAAACTCCTATGGCTTTGAAGAAAGCCATCATTAAATTTAATGAACCAAGATGGATGAAAAGTTTATTGAATTGTGGCTTTGACGTTGATTGGATTTTATATGCTATTTCAGCTATTGCCAGGTCATAAGTAATTTACGCATATGTTTGATTACATTCCTTTCCAACAACTTGGGCCTGTTCCATTGAATGTGTAACTACCGCTACATTTGTCGATGAAAAATTAATAGGTGTAAGATAAGATACTTTTTATTTGGGACTAGTATCTTTAATAATTTTAGAAATAAAACTTGTCCCCATTGGGGTATTTGGCACGTGTAAGAAGTGTGAAAGTAAATATAACAGATCTATTGTTTCTATCAAAGGTAAATTTAGGGAAGAGTTGGTTCATTCTCAACTGGTGTTAAATTTTCTAACATTTGCAATCGATGATTAAACGACGGTAGTTCTGGCGGTAGTTCTGGAATTTCCTCGTTAAAAGTCCGTCTTCTTCTGTCGGTGGTAGCGGTATGTCAATATATTTCCACTTATACTACTTAAATTTAATTAATTATCGTACTTACATTTTGGTAAATGATTCCTACGGTGTCATGTAAAGTGTCCTTTCCAGTTAAAGAGTATCGACGTATCTATCAAAATTATCGAATGCTACACCTGTGCTTAATGATGGACTATGAATAATGTCAGGAGGGCAAATTTGTGAACGGTTTACAGATGAGATCGTAGCATATCCTATATTTTAACTCACTAGATGGTAGCACCTTACAATGAAGTGTACATCTAGAATAGTACTAGTTTTCTCCGCTAGGGTTGCAGTATATATATACGTTGTGCTCATGGGTAATCTCTCTCTCTCTCTCTCAACACTCGCAGATGATTTAGAACATGTGTCTATAATAAAGTTAAAGTTGTTAAGTTTTATCTGATTGCATCCTGATTGAACATTAACGCAACATATCCTTCAAGATCGTAGCTTCAGTTTCTAGTTCTTCCAGCGTATTGTAGTTACAACAATGTCCAAGTCGATTTAAAATATTAATCATTTTTCTACTACTTGTAAGACTTTTCATGGTCATACCCAGAGTTATGTGCTTTGATGGCTTAACAGTACCATTACTTACACAATAAATAGCATCATAAGCCAATGAATTGCTTAACCTATGACAATTGACTCCATCTCGGTGACGAATATCTTTTCTTCCAATTAATGCTTTGAAAAAGCGATCTAGTTTTTCTGGAATAGTATACTCACCATTAATCAAATCTTCCATCTTCATTACAGCAGGTAATGTTGTTTTATTCATTTTTAAAGTAGTACTTCGTAGAATGAAAAGCAACTTTATCAATGAGATCATTCTCTTCGAGTTTTTTAGATCTTCTTGTTCCACTAAGTTACTATTTTTATGCATAATAATTTTTCTTTTCTTTTTTATTACAATCTTAATTTGCTTGAATTGTTTTACTATTTTTCTTCAAGTTGATGATTTGTCATTAAACTTACACCTGCTTCAGGTGTTGATGTATTAACTCTTCTTGTAATTCTTTATTATACATGTCACAAAGGGAAGTTAATGACAAATAATTTCTTTTTTTATCTACATCTTCTTCAATTACTGACACAATTTTATTAAAAAATCCTTATGAATATCTCGTACACTATGCTAGGAGGTGCGTACAGTATTCACGGTTATTTTCTTGTAGTCATTGAAATATCCGACTTCACACGAATGGTGATAAAAAATTGGAGCATTTGAGGTTTTTAGATTATTGGTTGTTTGTATTAATTCTTGATTTTGGAATTTGGTAACCCATTCTGTTATTTTGTCATACACTTTGGCATCATTGGAAGAATGTAAACTTTGTTGTTTACCTTTAATTTGCTTTCGATCTCAAATTATAATGTTCTATAATTTTATAACATTTTTGTTTGTTTATTGATTACTTTTCAAAAAATAAGGTTCTATAATTTTATTATATTTTTCTTTGTTGAGTTGAATAATATTTGTCTCAACAAACGTAAATATATGACTTGGGACTGAAGTCGTCATGCGCCGCTAACACATGCCCTGCAGCAATTATCTTCTCCAGCAGCCAATGATTGATTAGTATGTAACATTGTTAACAATCGGGTTGGAGGGAAAGTTCCGTCGTATTTTAAATAGGCAGGTGATTTTTCTTGTAAATAAAAAAAATATATCTGGCTAGTGAGTCATTCGGATTTTTCTTTGTTTTTTTAGCTGCTGTATAATGTAAAAGGAGTCCTTTTTTTACCGTTCATCATTTACTTGTAATATTTAAAGTGAAAAAAAATGTCAGTAGATAAAATGCATTTACGACACTGCATTTTGTATGAATTACAAAAAGGAAGCAACGCATCGGTCACTCTTCCGCCTACCTACTTTGCCACTGTCTCTCTCTAACGACAGGCATAATACCGCGGTATAAATCGGTCTGTATGTTAAGTAAGCAACCGAATTAATGTCTGGCAATTTAAATTTGTACTTATTTATGTATAAATAAAATAATATTAAAATTAAAGACATTCTAAAATTGTTTGAAATTAATGATTTTTTTCATACAAAATGGCATCTGGCACATTATTTTCAACAACAAAAATGTCTGGCATTAATAAATTCATGTTATTAATAACATTTTAAATTTAGTGAAAACAAAACTTTTCTTTCTAAAATTATTTAAAAAATCGAAATTTTTACCTGTAAAGGTATGATGCGCATTAATAAACGCAACGTTTACTGGCAGCCAGATGGCCTGCACGATGTTCGAAAAGTCATAGAGAAAGAAATATTAAAGAATCAGCTTTTCTAAAATTCTTTCTCGAAAACGTTGCTAGCTCTTAGACTAATATGTAACTATATCAGGGTGAAAACTTTAAAAACTTTTTTTTCGCATTTTGCAGCACTTGATTGAGCTAGAATTTTATATACAGGATTTTTTTTGGACGATAATGCAACAATTTAATTATAATAAATAAAAATTAATTGATTAAAACTAATTACTCAGATGCAGCCATGTTGGTGACTTAATGATCATTTTAGAGACATGTGTAAAAACCTCAAAAAAATTTTTTCTCACATTTTAAAGTGCTCAATTGAGCTGAAATTTTCTATACATGACTGTTTTGGGTGACAATACAATAGTTTAATTATAATTAATAAAAATTAATTTACTACTAATAATTATCCAAAGAGTTAGATATAGCCATGTTGGCATAATTTTTGGCGATTTAGCGACTATTTTGGTGATTTGGGTCAAAGATTTAAAAGTTTTTTTCTCACATTTTAAAGCTCTTAATTGAGCTGAAATTTTATACACACGATTGTTTTGGATGGCAAGGCGATAATTTAACAATAATTAACAAAAATTATTTAATTAAAACTAGCTATTTTAAGAATTAAATTTTGTTCATATTTCCAATTGTTTACAATGTGTAACAGTTAAATATAGAAACCAGCAAATTAAAATTATCCCATCGAAAAATTAAATTAATAAAATGAAAAATTGAGTAATTTCAATTTGATTCAACACTCCCTTTCGCTCTTAAAATTTAAGGTATAAAAAAATTATTTTCATAAAGTATGAAGTTCGAAAGAAAACCTGTGTTTTAAAGACTAATTTTTAAAGGTGTTATTCTTATGGCTTTTATATTCTCTAAATCGTACAAATAAGAATACTTTAGGACTTCCATTATGAGCTTCTCATCATGATTACTCATTTTTACAAGTTGATTGGTTAGGCGTGCGACATGTGACTAAATTACACACGCCCAGACGCCTAAAGTTAAATTATTTTTAAGTTAAAATAGTCGCGAACCGAGCTTCTTCGACCGCCCGAGATGAAGTCTCTGATTAGCTAGACACTTGACACTCGACGCTGAAAGCCTTGGTGTGAATGCAGCTTAAGCGTTCCGAGAGTCGAAAGCATTTCACCACTGGCCTTTGTTCAAAAATAAGAACTATTCCATGGTCAAAATTTACTGCTGTTTTAACCCCCACCACCCTAAAAAAGAAACAAACTAGCATTACTGGTTTTACAACTGTGACAGTCCTTAACAAGTGTCTCCTTTCTCTGAAGGGAGACCTCTACACCGGAAATACTCAAAATGACAAACATTGAGTAAGAAAAGTAAACGCTGATCCTATGCAACAGATGTTCTAAACTTTTTTTTGTTTCAAAGAACCCTTGCCATGTTTTTCGGTTTGGGGTAGACCCCTGCTTACCTAATATTGAATTTTGCAGATTTACCAATTTAATGACAGGTGGTATAGATTTACTTACTTTAAACTATTTAAATTTCTAACTGAAGTGAAGTATGGTGTTTAAAACTTAAGAAAAAACACGTGAATTGAATTAAAATTTAATTAATACATATAATAAATGAGCAACAAACAAATGCTTTTAAAGAGAGGAATAAATCTGGTGCTTCAATAACAATTTTTCAACATTTGGAATAAAATGTGTCAGGTTTAACCTAACTCTCCTTCGGTGGTATCCAGATCTTATTTCCCCTCTTTCCTTTTTGTTTTGAAGAATGGCTACCTTGCTGAAAAAGTAATTAAAAATTTGCTAACGATATTACGATGTTTGAACATAGACATGTGACAGCGGTATCCGAGTGGTTAGGTATCGGATCATGGCTGGCCTTGTCACGAGTTCGAGCCCAGTACCACTAAAGACCCGCCGTGTATGGGCGTAATGCACGTTATATTTGTAGAGAGCTCAAACGTCCTCCCGTTGGTGTGGTGAGGTAGTTAGGAGAGAGGGAATGCCAGATCAGGTGTCGTCTACATCACTTGACCATGGTTCAAAATAACGTGGTCAATCGCCAAAAGCTCTTTTGTAGCTCTACAGTGTGACGTTATAATACTCACACACTATTCAGCGTTCTTGTGTGCACCGATATTCGAATAATTACGCATTCCTCGAATTCTAAAATACATCGTTGATAAAAGTGTCGCATAACAATACACCTGACATATTCTATGTTGTACATGTAAGTGAAAATTCAAGTTTTAAGTCACATACTGTGTTATATATATTGATTTTAGTAACAATAATAATAATTTGTCCTCATTATGGTACAGTTCTAGGGGTATTCAATGATTACACTTGTTTTTTTGCTAAACTAACGTTTAATGTTGGACATTTAATACAGTTCTACTCACTACGACAGACGTTTAACACATATAATAAAATATTTACAATCCGATTAAACACCTCTGGCTCTTAACGATAGTTCTAGTACAATTGCTGACACTTAATCTTCACGATAGTGTTGAGAGTGACCTCCGCGTCTCTCTTGTGAACAACGGGTGGTGGGTCCCTACTCGGCCAATGTTCTCGTTGCTCGCTTTTTTCTCAGCCCCGAATCATCGACCTCCGCGTCTCTTTTGTAAACAACGGGTGGTGTGTCCCTACTCGGCCACCGTTCTCGTCGCTCTTTCTTCAGCCCCGGATCATCGACCTCCGCGTCTAGAGTCCGCTCGCTGAATCCCCTCTTGCTCCTTAACTCGCTGGTGGGTGCCTTGTCAGCGCTCACTGAAGAATGTTTATGTGGAAATTTCCCACATATATGTGGGAGACAACAAGGGGTCCAAGACTTTTGTCTTTCTTATGGTTTATTTAACATTAAACAAAAATTAATTAAAAAGGTAGTTATTTTAACAGATAAGTTTGACGATGATATGCAGAAGGTAACGCCTGCTCGCGCACCTCTGTCGTTCTCTCCGCTGCTTCTCTCTTAAGAGTTTTTTCTAATCGTTAAAGTTTCTCCAAAGTCCTTAAAGTTTTCGTTTTGGTTTTGATTTGCTGCGCCTGTGCGCGAAGACTGTGTTTTGCTTTTGGCTGCATGCCACAACGGCCATTCTGACTGTACGCTGTCCGCAGCGGTACGTCTACCTTTTTTCCTTTCCATGGATACCAGAGGAGAATCTGAAACATACAAAAAAGACAGAACAGACAAAGACTATACGACAAATACATAGAGATTTAACATATCATAATTCTGCTGAACTGAACAGTTTCTCCATCATGTGAAGGCACCTCTTCGACATCCGGAAGGTTCCACAGGAAAACGTGTTTCACAGGCATAAGAACGTCTTTTTTAACAAGTTGATATTTGGTTGAACGCATCGATATTTTCCTCTCTAGAGTTCTGGACGTCTGTTCAAAACGATTTCTCTTTTTCCTCCGTTTCCACTGCCAAGGTTCAAAGATTTTCCGGAGCAACACAAACCGTCTTTGTTCACTCTTCATAGGTGAAGGGGAGATAAATTCCACGGAACTCGTTTTAATGGCACCAGTGACTTTCTTACACAATACTATATCAGAACATTTTTCTCTTATAATACTCAATTTTAACTTAGTACTCTTAATTTTATTACATTTATAATCCTTAATTAGAGAACTCAAATCATTTCTAGTATTAAAGTTCTTAACATATGGCAAATCATAATTAGAGTTTTCTATCACATTTGAAACAGGAACATTTGGAAAAGAAACACTTAAATTAAACTGTACACCCAAATCTGCACTCAAAGAGGATCCACTTTTACTCAATAAAACATCGCTCTTTGCGTGGCCTAGTTTCTCTATTTCAGAATATACACTGGGATGTATAATAAATTCTTCGGTCAAGGTCGGTGATATCGCCGTTCGAACACTTAAGCTGGGAGAGTGTTGATCAAGAGAAATATTTATGGGTTTAACTTCTACAATTCGCTGTTCGCCAAAACATGAACTTAATGTTATGATCTCTTCGGAAGGTGTTTGCACTCTAATTAGTGAGGAATTTAAAACTGGGATCTGGCAACCTGAATCGATCAAGGCTGTTACGGGCTGATTTTCCACAAAAATGCTTACGTATTGAAGATTTTCGAATTCATCGCTATTTTGTTTTTCGCTCTCGACTTTCAAAGTATTCACGTTTATTTTATTATGGATGTGGCTGTTAGATTCTTTAGGTTTAAAACGCTTCTCACAGTCTCTCGCGCAATGAGATGAATCACCGCATATAAAGCAATTTTTATTTTCTCTTTCAAGATATTGGGGATAGTTCTCTTTAATCTTTGGTTTAAAGTTTTGTGATCTATTTTTAAAGGGGTCTTGGGTATATCCATAAGTAATAGGAATTTCTTTACGTGATCCGCTTCTAGATGAAATATAAATATCACACTCTTTAGCTAAATCAATAGGCCTGAACCAATCTTCTGCTTCTCGAATGCCAATATGGGTTGCGGTTTCCTTATTTTAAGTTTCGAACTGTTTCTCTTCGACTTTAGCTGCAGGATTTAAACTTAATGCTTTATTTTTAGCCCTTTGAAGTTCGACTTCTTTTTCTAATTTTGCTAACTGAAGTTTCGCGAGCTCAATTTTCTGTTTTTCTAAAGTTACCTCTCTTTCGTTTCGCGATACTCTCTCATCTATACAGTTTTGAATTAAAGTTTTAACGAAATCTGGATCACTTTCAAATGTACTACTGTTCTCAATTTTAGTCTTTAGTTTAACTATGGTGTCCGTACTCTCCACAGTACCGTCTAGATCCTCAACAACTCTTATGAAATCCTCTTTAAGAGCGTTTTTATACATTTTAGAAAAATATGGAAAGATCCTACCTTTTTTTTCTGGCTCCCTTGTTGCTCGCACGTACGATGTTATCCAATAATTGAAAAATTTCGATTTCACAGATCTCACCTCTTCGCAGGTAATATAGTTGAAATTGTTCGAATTGACACCTCTTCGCAGGTGTTTGTGGTATTTCCAACCTCTACACAGGCGGAATTTTCGACGATGGGTTCCAACCTCTACACAGGCGGAATTTTCATGCTGAGTTCGAACCTCTACACAGGTTGAACGAAGTTTTCGAAAAATGGCGGCGCGTCTCCTCCACGGACGGCTTTTGTTCACGTTTCAAACTTTGATCAAAATCGAAATTTTTTTCAATCCCGGCCTCTACACAGGCGGAGTATTCATGCTGAGTTCAAACCTCTACACAGGTTGAACGAAGTTTCCAAAAAATGGCGGAGCGTCTCCTTCACGGACGCCTTTGTTCATTGTCCAGACTTTAGTTCAAAATCGAAATTTTATCGATCGCGGCCGAGCCCCCATAATTTGTGGGAGACAACAAGGGGTCCAAGACTTTTGTCTTTCTTATGGTTTATTTAACATTAAACAAAAATTAATTAAAAAGGTAGTTATTTTAACAGATAAGTTTGACGATGATATGCAGAAGGTAACGCCTGCTCGCGCACCTCTGTCGTTCTCTCCGCTGCTTCTCTCTTAAGAGTTTTTTTCTAATCGTTAAAGTTTCTCCAAAGTCCTTAAAGTTTTCGTTTTGGTTTTGATTTGCTGCGCCTGCGCGCGAAGACTGTGTTTTGCTTTTGGCTGCATGCCACATATATATCAGTTCTATAAAAGTTTTACATAAATTTAGATCTGAGAACTCTAACTAGTTTTTTAAAACATTTAAGTTTACATTTTAAAAATGTTCATATTTCTTCCACGTTTCCAAATTTAACAATATTCGTGTTTTTTCTCGGATTAACTATAAGAACAATTATTAAAATTCCACAAGGAAACAGGTTTTCAATACCATACCAACTTAAGGAAGTGTAATAAAAAGGAAGCTTAATTTGGAAAAATTTGATGAATATAATATGGTCGGCCCTCCCTTTTGCGAACCTCTAACTTGCGAATTTCTCTATATTTCGCGAACTTTTTCCTTGAACCAAGAACATTTTATGATTTTCTTCGTCAAATAACCTCCAAATAGCTGAGTGCAATTTCCATGTATCGAACTTTTTCTCTAGGGATTCAATTTTTTTCTCTCTGTTTTTGAAATATTTCTGGACCTTCGTGTAACGAAATGTGCAAGTAAAATCATTTGAAACAATTAGACTAAAATGCGAGGAATGAGAGAAAACATTTTTTTAAACCAAAAAACTCAAACAAAATTAATAAACTTAACCAGTAGTTAAATTGAAGGACACACACATTCATATAAAATTACTGGTCATAAAATATGAATGTAAAATTACTTGTAGGCTTAAAATTGGAAAAAGGTATTAAATTGTTAATCATAAAATACGAAAGTATTTTTTTAAAGTTGGAAATAATGAGTATTTCTTGACAAAGTTGTTTTTTTCCCCTGCTTTCCTAGCCGAATTCTTTTTGATAGGTAAGATATGTAAAATAAAAAAAATATTAACTTACAAATAAATTAAAAGTAAAAAAACTTTTTTAAAAACAAGCTTTTATTTAAATGCTCTAAAAAAGTAAAATAAACTTTTCTTTTAAAAATTTTTTTGCTATCAACTTATAACATCATTACACAATTTATAATATAAAAGCTTGTCGCGATATTTAAGTACACGTATTTAATTAGTTTAAAAATTTTAAAAATTAAAATTAGCCAGATCAAGTTATTTAATTTGCTTGTTTATCTACGCAGGAAAATCTCACAACAAGCTTTGATATCATAAATTGTGTAATATGTTATAAGTTGATAAGCCTTTGTGAAGAATTTAGATAATACCATTGTACAAATGAAAAAAAGTTTAGTGTGATTATCTTTAAAAATAACGAATTTTTAAAATGTTTTATTCAAAATTTGAGTATTTTTTGAAAAATCGTAGAAAAAAAAGGGGTTCCGGTATTTTATTTTTTAAATGCTTTATTCTAAAACAGAAAAGCTTTGTAAGGTTTTCGCCCGTGGGTGATACCTTACTTCTAAGTTATCTTCGTGACCTAAAGGTGTGGGAGTGAATGAAGAACCAAGGCGTTGCCATGATCGTAAAATGTCTTTATTAAGATCTTAACTTAAATACTAACAATGATAATATTTATATTATAACTTAGCGGATCTGAGGTGTGAAAACACACAATACGTATTACCAAAAAAGTGTGACTTTGATCACTATATTCCCGCCTATTCCTAATCTCAACTTATACACAGTCCTAATAGATAACAGAATCATCCTACTTTAAGGGGACACATTACCCTAAAAATGACGATTTTAACGAATTTTTTTTTATTGTCTTATTTTTATTGTGTGACTTTTTTAAATATGTTTATAAAATTTGGTTGCTCTAGCTGCATTATTTTGTGAGTTATTTAACTTTTTTTGACATTATGTTGAAGAGAAACCGAAACTAAAAGACGTGCCATCTGTTTCTTATGCAGACGTTATCATCCTAGCCAAAACAATTTCGATTGATTTACTTTTACACGCGATTCCAAAGCTTTATACTTTAATTAGAAGATAAGTGAATTAATTCGTTTGTTTTTATGCAAGAGAGAAACGTTATTCCATTTTGCTTTGCGCATCCTTTTTTCTTATTCTAAAACCATTAGTACCAGAACAAAAAGCTTTTTTTAAAAGCCAACAATACAATCAATTTATTTCTTAATAATTTTAAATATTCGTTTGAATATCTTTTTATTAATAAGTAAACTTTAATTCATCATACCTAGACAAAAGCGATCGAATTTTTTTAGTAAACAAACAGCTAACAAGAGATGGTTCGATGAACACTACAGTCATGAGACTGATGTTTTCATTAAAGATAAAACTTCTATTTCCTCAGCATTACCAGAAAGAAATATGAGATGACAAACTTTAGAAGACAGCTGCTTGGAACAATTTAAATTGTTATGAAAATTCTGAAGCCCTCATTATGTGATAATGGATGTACAGTTTTTAAAAGGACTTTTAAAAAACTTATTGTGTGATATTTGCAAATCGTATTCACTAAAAATTGACATTGGTGAAAAGCTTAGATTTTCTAGAAAAATCTCTGTATTTTGCACTTCTTGCGCTATAATAAAATCAAGTAACTTTACATCCAGACGAATTTCTGACAGTGAAGGTAATGAAAGCCAATCATTTGTCATAAACATGCGCATAGTGCAACCATTTTTAAGTGTTGGGAAAGGCTATTTAGCTATGGAAAAATTTTGTATGTTAATGAATATGAATTTACCCTCAAGCAGAGCATTCAATACATATAAAAAAGTTATGTAAATCTCTGGTTAGATCTACAGAAAAAAGCTTGAATGATGTTCGAAGTCAGGTGAAAAGCGCTTATCAAAGTAATAGTGCAGTTACTGATATAGATGTTACTTTTGATGTTACTTGCTTGACTCTGTGACATTCATCTCAAATAGGTGCAGGCTGCATGATTAACCTTCTTACTGGATTTTTCATGGATTTTGAAATTATGTCGAAACGCTGCATTGAATGTGAACACGCAAAATCTGGTTCGGGAGAAAATTCAGCAGAATCATGTGTGGTATGAAGGTCATATATCTTCATGTACTATCAATCACATAGGATCATCTTGTGCTATGGAACAAAAGGCTGCTCTTAAATTATGGCAAAGATCTGAAGATAATGGTTTTCTCTCGATACACGACACTATTGTCAGATGGTGATGCAAAAACATTTCAATATTTAATCTTTTTAATTATAATTTTTTGCTTTGGAAAAAGGGCTGGATTTTCCATTTTAGTCCGGGGAGACAAAACTGTTAGAGCTGGCCCTGCTATTAGAGCCAATGCCAACACGGGTTCAAAAGGTCATTTCTGATAAAGGAAGACATACTTCGTAGTAATATACAGAATTTCCAGTCCATTTAAGGTATGTAATGATAAAAATCTAAGGTTTTAGAAAAAATCACTTATTTTTCCATTTGTTCCAATTAATTCGAACAGTATAGTACGTACAAATATTAACCCAAAACAAATAAATGTGTATGATTTACAATCACACAAACCGACTACCGCCGTTTGACTGAATGAAAAACGATGGTGTATGACGGTAAGCCTAGGGCAAAACATGGATGACGGTCATCCCATGCAGCCAGTTGACATATCGTCCCAATGTTGGTATAGACGACAGTTAGAAAAAAGTTGTCGCTACGCCATGGTCCTTGTAATGAACTGCTACTGACAAAGATTTATTCCGGTTCTTATGAATGACAGCAGCTAATGTCTGAAAATAAGATTTGCCAACAACTTCCAATTATTTCGCCCTACTGAGCAGTATTGTGCAGTGGTCTGTTATTCAATGTTTATGAGTCCTTAAAAATATCTTTATAATATTCATTATGAAATGCAAATCGGTTCTAGGTAGTTTTGTTAATTTGTCTATGTTGGTAAGTGCCAGTGAGAGAGAAGGAAAATCGAAACAATCAAGCTCGATTAATCCATCCAGTTCATACACTTTAATTTTCCCAAGTATTTTTTTTTGGGGGTTCCCGAAACTTACAAGGTTTGGGATAAGCCCATGCGCGCAACACATTTATGTTATGGTAGCCTACAGCTCTTGCGCTATATTCATCATTGTTCTACAACAGATCAAATACATGTGTATAGAAAACGAGATATACTCCAGCCGGATGTGTACCCCTTACATTATAATCTGAAATTTACAAAATTAGGAGTTTTATATAAGGTAATACTCCGAACTTAAGCAATAGATGGAACTGAGAGATAACTGCGTAAGTCGCGGTATAATTTAACATATAAAATATTGTTAGGGACGGAGACGAAAGAAAATAATAAATAAAGAGGAAAATGTTTAGTAAAATCTTAAATAACACAAATGACAAATATTAAACCAAAGTTATTTTATTGTTAAGTTATAAAATGTTTCAAAATAGTCTGTAGGCTGAAAGATTTTTTTTTTCATCGCTTAAAATTTTCTCGTAGCATGCTAATAATTTTTTACTTTCCTTGTTGTGTTGAAAAAAATATCCTCTTCATTGGAGTATGTATTTTCTATAATTTGTAACTCTTTTTTACTTAAACTGAAACTTTCTGTCAAATTTCCACTGTTATTAGATCTTCTGACTGAACTGGGTCTAATGATTCAAGTTTTTTGCTTTTGCTTTACTTTGAGCTCATCAACTAATAGCTTCTAATTGTAGGAACAGCACCATTATCCACTACTAAAACTATTTGTCTGACAAGTTCGACAGCTTCTTCAATCAAATTACCGCATACATCACACTCTGGCACTTATTCCGCCTCAATGGAAATGATAAAATTAAGGAGAAAATACAATAAATGAATAAAAGATGAATCATTGAAGTTTGAAAATCGCGTAATGACGGGGCTCTATTTGACTTTCTTACTTAATCCTCTTGGGGAATCTTTGGGGGCAGAATGGTACTATGTCAATCCAATCCTCTCAAGAAGAACCCGCGATATGCAGATGAGTTAATAGATATATATTGGAGCTTTTTAGCATTCGCCTGTTAGTAGAATATAGAAGAATAGTAGAATGGTAGTCGGATAGTAGTAGAAAGAAAGAATGATATTAGATGAATAGTAGAAGAATAAACTATTAAAAATACATATAGCTTAAATGCGGATGGCCGTAAGATTTTGGTAAGACATTTAATATATAAGTGTAACTATAGGACGGACTTTAGTGCGTTAAAGAATCTAAGGTGGATAAGGATTCTTTGAATAGCTTTTCAGAAAGACAGTGATTCGAAATCCAGGCGCTATTTACTTAGGATTTGTAATTATGTAGTATCACTTATGATTACATCCCTTTAATAAGACTTGTGTGGCATTCATCAATATATATTTAGACAATAATAAGTTAGATTTATTATAGAGCATTTGGGTGATCAATAATTTATTCCTACAAATCTAAGTCGCATGGATGAAGAGATGATACTCCCTGGGAGGGGGGTATCACAATGGTGCTTAACAGGTTTTTCCCAAGGGCAGTTTAATTTTCCAAACCCCGAGATAGGAGTATGATTAGGATTCAGAGTTTTGCCTGAACTTTTTTTTTTCTGGGTCAGAAAATGTTGAAGAGTTTTTGGAGTGCATAGAAAATAATGTACGGTTCCTTGAGATACCCAGCTTGTTCATACTTAAAGGGTCATGCTTTAGTGCAGTGGACGGGATCGGACTTCGCGCAATTAAGGGAGGCGTTAACGGAAAATTTCCCTGCGGTTCGAAATAAGAAGGAATTAGAAGTGTTCTATGCCTTACACCAGAATAGGGGCAAGGAACCATCCGATTTTATTTATGATTTACTTTTAATTCATAAGAAACTATGTCTGAAGTGGGGTTGGTTGAGCATAAATTGGCTCGACTTGAACCTCAGGTGCAGGATTATTATGAGGTTAGAAACCCTACCACGAGAGCTCAGTTGTTACATGTGATTTCAAAATAATATTAGATTAATCAGATATTCGTCTAGGGAAATTCAAGGTTCGAAAATGAATTATAATAGTGATAGACGAGATTGGTATGTGCGTCGGAGGTCTTCCGATGATCACAGAAATAGGAATTGGAGGGATAGAGAAGTCGTGGATCAACCAAATGGAAAGAGGGACAATTATAGAAATACTTATGGAAATGGACCTTAGAGGAACCACGGATTCGAGAACAGAAATCGGTTTGACAGGGATAACCGTAGACTTGACAGTTATAACGGACGGTATCAGTCCAGAAATAGGCGTCTGAGTGACAATTTTAATCGAGAGTACCGAAGACATGGTGGTCGATTAAATTATTTGAGAGTTTGAGTTGATAAGGATGATCAATCGCAAAATATAAGGAATCCTCCTATTAGACTTTCAGCTACATACATGTTTCCAGTAGAACCTCCGTATGTACCTATTCTTTTGAATGAAACATTTACAAAAGCACTATGGGATACTGGGGCAGAAAAATCATTTTTATCGGAGGAGGTTTATAAAAAGTATTTTTTTTTTACCACTTAGAAAAATTCGAGCTGAAGTGATGACGGCGAAAGGTGACAAATGTCGAAATATAGGGATAGTTGAATTGCAAATAAGAATACGGGAATTTATAAAAACTGGCAGTTTCACAAAGTGGCGGATTTGAAATAGCCTTGTATTTTAAGAGTTGATTTCATTAGGGGATCGAAAATTGTTCTGGATTACGATAGAATATCAATAGCGATTCCCCACGGATTCGCAGATTAAAGAAATTGTTCCAGAAATAGATGAGGGGAATTTGGAAACTTATCTTACAAAGACGGGATTAGATGAAGGCCAAAAAGGAGTTACAAAGTTTATTTAACAGTTTTAAGGGGCTGTTTTGAGACAAACCGGGGATCACTCATGTATTATATCATGAGAACGACACTGGTGATAAGTCGCCAGTTGTTTCGAGATCATATCGGTATGATAGAGTGAAACAGAGTATTATGTATTATCACGTGGAAGAAATGTTAAAGGAAGGTACAATAATACCGATTCAATCCCCGTACGCGTCTTTGGTCGTTTTAAGTCGTAAGAATAAAGCATTACCTTTGGATTATCCGGAAGCTCATAGATTCGCCGTCGACTATTGCATAAATGCGATAACAAAATATCCAAGATATATCTTACCACTGATTGAGGATTTAATTACAAATATCCCCCATACGGAGCTATTAAGTTCGCTGTACCTGCACTCGGGCTATTTTCAACTAGCGGTAAGGCCTAGTGATGTGGTTAAAATCGTAATTGTGACCAAGAATGGCACTTTTGCGTTTATACGCATGTCACTTGGTCTGTCGGGTGCACCTCCGAGTTTTTTTAAAAAAAGCAATTGATATTATTCTGCTAGGGCGTTTTGTAAGTGCTTATATGGTCGATGTCATCAGTTTGTTGCCATCGTTTGCACACCACGTTGAGCATTTAAGGGAAGTATTTAGGTTGTTGCAGGAAGAGGGGTTGACGTTAAACAAGGATAAGTGTAAGTCTGCTTGCGACAAATTGAAATATTTGAGTTTGGTAATCAGCAAGGAGAGGATTACCACGGATGAGTCTTAGGTCAAGTCAATAGTAAATGTGTGTAATAGTAAAAGTGTCGAAATTTCTAAGAATGACACAGTGGTATGGGAAGTTTATTAAAAATTATGCAAATCCCTGCGAGCACCTTTATAAATTAAAGAAAGAGTTTTGAAAATTTTGTAGGTCAGAGGAGACGCAGGATGCTTTTGACGCCATAAAAAAGGCAATTACGGAAGCACCTGTGCTAATATTGCCAAATTTTAAAAGCTCATTCGAGTTGCTTACTGATGCAATTTCAATAGGCGTAGAAGCTGTACTTAACCAGGAGCAGAAACCAGAGGCGTTTGCCTCACGCACAATCAATAGTGCGGAGAGGAATTACACTGAAAGGGATTGTTTAGCAGTGATTAGAGCTCTGAATAAGTTTTAGACCTACCTAGGTTCACTGCCAGTAAAAGTGATAACGAATCATGTGGCTCTGACCCGGTTGACACATGATAAAAATTTATCCAGCAGAATGATCAGGTGTGTGTTAAAACTGGCGGAGTTTAATGTCGAAAGAAAACACCATCCAGAACTCAAAATGCGGTGGCAGACATTTTGTCTAGAAACCCGGTTGAAAGTATAGTAGGATAAATGTGTCGTGTGCAGTAATTAGAGGTTTCGGGAGCAATTAATCGAGGAACAACAAAGAGACTTAGATAATATATATAGATACCTTGAGATCTCTGAAGACAGTTCGGTTAATGTGAAAATCTGTGAAAACTGGTCTCGCGACTTTCGAATAGTAGAGGGCTTGTTTTTTTATGAGAAACAGTTAATTATGAAAAGACAGTTAATTATAAAAAAGCGTTACCAGCTGGTCATTTAATACCGATTGTAACTAATTATCCGAATAAGATAGTGACATTAGATTTGTTAGGCCCCTACTCAGCGTCGCGAATAAAACAAAATAGCTGTATTTTACTATTTACTGATCACTTTCGAAGTGGTTTGAAGCGATACCCTTCAAAAAAGCTTCAGCCAAGATAATTGCGGATACCAAGATCAGCCTAGATAATTGCGGATATTGATAATAATTATGGCGCTGTGGAGCTCCTATAAAAATTATAAGTGACAACGGTCCCCAATTCGTTTTCGAAGTATTTGAGCATTTGAAAAATCGATTGGGCATACAGCATGTCAAAACAGTTGTATATATACCTCAGAACAATAGAATAAAAAGATTGAATCGCGATCTTTTGCAAATGATTGCAATTTTTATAAATGATAATCACGAGACTTGGGACCAGTTTTTAAGAGAGTTCGCGTACGCCTTGCGAACAGCAGTTCATGAGACCACAGGAAATACCCCAGCAGAATTAGTTTTGGGTAGAAAACTTATTACCCCGTTTCAAAAATTGGTGATGGTGTCCGATGGAACAGAAGTTAAGGTGGGCGATATTGAAAAATTATTTGAAGAGGCTAGACATAACACCAAAGTTAAACATTAACAAATAATGTAAAAAGAAATTTTAAGTCAATTCCTACTAAAATCAACAAAGAAAAATTTTATTTTAGCTACTTTTTATTAAATAGTCACAATTGATATACATATGCATATACATATGACAGAATCACAATATTTTAAGTGGTAATTGATTTTTATTAACTACCATTAAAGTATCGCATTGCTATTGTTGTATTTGTAATTCTTAAAATAATTGGTTGTCATCAATTAATTTTTATTAATTATAATAAAATCACTATATTGTCATCCAAAATAATCATGCATATAAAATGTATTTTATTGACGATTGAAAATTCCGCCAAGATAAGTAAATATATACAGAGTGTAAGCTAATAGTAGGAATTGAAAAATGGGCGAAGTATTATAATAGAAGGAGGCGAGATGTTAATATTAAAGTAAATGATTGGGTGTTGTTGGAAATGCATCCATAAGTTCGGACACAAAGAAAATGGTCGCGAAATTCAAACCAAAGTTTGAGAGTCCCTATAGAGTCTTGGAAAGTGCAGAATTATAATTTGGTCACTTGAAAGGCAGGAAACAGAGAGTAAAAAAAACATTTAATATAGATCAAGTATGCGCACGCGCGATTATATCATCAGGGAAAAAGTGACGAGAGGGTGATAGAGGTTGGAAATTCAGGTAGCAGTGGATCAAAGTATCAAGCGAGTAGTTTAGAGGAGGGAAGATCTAAATCAGATCAGGCAAAAAGTTTTAGGAATAGTGAGTCTGGTGAATGACGGGGTGAGCAAGAAAAAAAGGACAAGTCTTACAGGGGATCAGGGCGGTAGGCGTATAAACGCAAAAGAAGCATCCATTCAAAGGAATCTTGTATAGAACTGAATGACAATACAAAAAAAACCTAGGCATGAGGTAACGGGATGTAAGAGAACTCCTTCATCAAGGTACGGGGGACCACAACGAAAGAAGAATAAAGGCACAGAAAGACACAAGAGAAGAGGTTCTCCCATCATCATTTTATTCCAAAGGTCCTTTGAGAAAGAAAATCCGACAATTCAAAGCGTCACTTCAATAACGGGAAACAGGCCCGTATAACTTGCGTCCGAGAAACAAAGTTAACAAGGAAGCCAGTTCCAGATCATAAAGAGGAGAGATACGAGCCCAAGGGGGACTAGTTCGATTCAAAGGAAAACGGTTCCAGAAACCCAGGCCAGTCCAAACACCAGGGTCTCCAATAGCCGGAGCCGAGGAACGGACGATCCAGCCGTCAAAGATCACGACGAGGTCGAAACTCCAGGCAGCAAGAACGCCAGAAGACGAGCAGAAGGCCAGCAAGTAGGCGGACCGCATCGCTTGAAGTCCTCGTTGGAGATGTCAACGGCAGTAGAAATTATTAGCCAGGTTGTATTGTTTCATTATTATTTTTTTTACCAACTTGCAATTAGGTGAATTGTTGCAATAAGCAAGTCTAATTTTTTAAAAAAATTATTATTCCACAAAAGTTTGACACCACGTTACGATACATTTTTCTGGCTGGTTGAAAAATGAACTTTTCTATCTGAAAGTTTATTCCAAAGTGCGGAAAGCAAATGTATGAGTACATTTGTTTACTATTGACTAAGACTTCGCTGGGATGCGAGAATTTCTTGTATTGTTTGTTTAAAATGATTGTAATTGCTTATGTTATGTATTGATAGATATTAGTGTATATCTGGATTTTGGGAACGTGGTGTAGATAAGAAATTAATCATAACACTAACAGCGCTGCGCGATTGGAAGGGAGTTATGTTTAGAAAAACCAGATGGTGTGTTATTTGTTTTAAAATAACTGTTACTTGAAATATGTGTACAAAATTATGTGGTATGTACTGATAATGTGTGGAAAATATTTTTGTACGTCCATATATTGATCCAGTTCTCATTTCAGGGTGGATGATCCTGATATTTCGAAGAGTATAGCAGGACAGAATTGTATTTTAGTCATTCCGAATGTTGTGAAGGAAACAAATCTGTGACAGATGAACATGAGTTATGTTACAGTACTTAAATATTGGGTTACGTACGGCCAGCTTTTTAATCCTTCCAGTAGCGAAGGTTTTCCCCTGGGTTCTTGCTCTAATGGGGTGCATCTTTATACATTTTGTAAAGGAAGAAGATCAGGAATGATATAAATTTTAATAATTGTAGTTTCGGAGTAATTATTTTAGTGTAGAAATTAATGCTAATTTCAAGTTATAATTTTTTTGAAAATTAAGTGCAATTTTTTCAACGTTATTTCTATTGGGTCATTAAGACCCTCAAATCACGTTTTCTTCTTGGAGGGGATTGTGACGGGGCTCTATCAGATTTTCTTACTAAACCTGTGCGAACCCCCCTGGGTTCCACCCTGAACACCAAGATTAATTTGAGGCAAAGAATCACTAAGAGCCATTTTGTATAATAATAACTTGTATTTATTATATCAATTCAATTCTCAGAAACTCTAATAACATATAATATTTCTATGTTACATCAAACAAAAGGGATTTGCCTTTAATATTAATTTAAATTACGAATTATGAACTTAATCAATAATTATGTACAAGATCAAATAAGGTCTACCGAAATAGGAGGTCCGAGAAATACACGTACTCGAATTATTAGCTTTCATCAACTTTAACTAATTTTACTAACCTAACGCTTATTTTAAGCGTAAATAAATTATAGTTACCGCCTGGTATATCAGACCTTTCTAGTTCTTTCGTAGAATAACAGCAATAAGGCTTCACTAACGTAATCCAATGGAATCCTCTAAATTTGAGGCTACTGCTGCTGGCTCAATAGCCTTCATACTTGTTAGCTTACAACGCTCTACATAAATACCCTATCTACTTTGCATATCCCGTTCACTTTTTGGAGTTGATTGGAAATATACGTGAATTTATAATCCCCAAAAAGACGCCTAAGAATATTAGTGGAAAGGTTCCGTACAGATTCGTCACAAATCTCTTGGGGAATGTTTGGGGCCAGAATGGCATTATTTCTATCAAATCCTCACAAGAAGAAACCGCGATAAGCAGATGAGTTAATTGGAGCTTTAGCATTCGCGTGTTAGTAGAACATAGAAGAATAGTAGTCGGGTAGTAATAGAATGGAAGAATATTACAGGAATAGTACAAGAATAAACTAGAAAAGGGGTGTCTAATACGCGGACCGCAAGTCGCTCACCTTGAATACTTTTGCGACCCGCGAGATTCTTTACAATTTAACAAAATTCGACTACTTCTTACAATATTTTTTATTTAAGGTGTTTTATTTTTATTTTATTTTTTTTGTAAAAAATAAATCCCATAACTGTTTTTAGTTTATCATATTGCTTCTGTTACTGCGAATATCTCTCTTTCTTTTTTCAAATTAAAATTTATCAAACATAAATCATGCTCCAACTTAACACACGAAAATCTGCAACATCAATTACGTTAAACAAGTAAACATGCATTGAGATCGATTTGCAAATACTAAGTGAAAGAGTTGAGAAACAGATATCTCACTAATTAAATAAAGTGAACATTATTTGACCATTGAATAATTAGTATTATACTATCTACGTTTGTATACATGAAAAACAATGAAAACAATAATAATGTATCAATCTGTTTTAAATTTTCACTCCAACAAATGTTTATAATGGATCCAAATATAATATAAAGATATATAATTTTATATGCGGCCCGCGGAATTGTTAAGTTCTTCCGAAATGGCCCGCGATGTCATTTGGGTTGATCACCCCTGCACAAGAAGAAAGATAGCTGAACTGCGGATCACCAAGAGGTATTGGTAAGACATTTAATATAGAAGTGTAATTAAAGGACGGACTTTAGGGCGTTAACGAATCTAAGGTGGATAAGGATTCTTTGGACAGTTTTTCAGAAAGATAGTGATTCGAATTCCAAGCGCTATTTACTAAGGATTTGTAATTACGTAGTATCACTCCTGATTATATCTCTCTGGTAAAACTTGTATTGAATTCAGCAATATATATTTAGACAATAATTAATTGGATTTATTATGAAGCATTTGGGTGAGAGATGAATCATTTATTCCTACAAATCTAGGTCGCGTGGATGAAGAGATGATACCCTCGGGCAGGGGGTATCACAACGTAAGTGAGGGGGGAGTAGGGTAAGACGAGGTATTACTGTCCTTTCATATAAATTTTTCAGGATATAAGAAAAAAAGTGAATGAAATTATAAGGAAATACGATATTTTACAAACGGCATGCATTGAAAAAAAATGATAAAAATATTAGGTTGGGGAAAAGGCAATCCATTATTTTTCGGTAGATGGCTGTAATGTCGATATCTTGATAAGTATCGATCCAACAATTTCAAATATATGCTCGTTATCAAGGTGATATTTCACACTTAAAAAATTCTTTTGCTATTTTTTGTTTTATCCTTTCAGTTGTGAGTTACAGGGTGTAAAAAAAGAGGTTAACAAAGGGAAAATTCGGTACATTTTACAGTGGCAAAAATGCAAGCTAGATGGCTGAAATTGTGAATGGTCTTTATGGTACCGATACTGCAACAGCTAATTACCTGCACATTTGGTTTTGTCGGTTCCGTTCAGGCATTTTTGATGTTAAAGATGCACTTCACACAGGCAGTCCCGTCGTCGAAAATGTCGATAAATCACAGAAATAATCGAAGTTGACCACCTTGTTAGTAGTCTTAGCATTGCCCAGGAGCTAAAGATCGACTATAAAACAGTTTTAAGTCATTTGCGCAACGTTGGATTCAAAAAGAAGCTCGATGTTTGGGTTCAACACCAAAAAACAAGATGAATCTAATTTCCATCTGCGAAGCCTTGACCAAACGGAATGAAGTTGAACTATTGCTTAAGCGGATGGTGACAGAGGATGAGAAATGGGTCACTTAAGACGAAACTCTGCGAAACTGATCGTGGTCAAAGCGCGTTGAAGCAGCTCAAACGATGGCCAAGCCACGACTAACGGCCAGGAAGGCTCTACTGTGTGTTTGGGGGACTGGAAAAGAATAATTTCTTATGATTTGCTTCCCTATGGCCAAACACTAAATTCAGGTTTTGTACTGTCAACAACTGGACCGTTTGAAGCTAGAGATTGACCAGAATTGACCAACAGAAGAGTTGTGGTGTTCCATCAGGACAACGCCGGGCCACGTACGTCTGTAGTAATTTGCCAGAAAATCTGGGAGCTAGTTTGGGAAGTTTTAATGCATCCACCATATAGTCCGGACCTGGCACCAAGCAATTAATGTCTTTCTCTCGCATTGAAAAACTTCCTGAGTGATAAGAAATTGAGATCAAGAGATGATTGGGAAAATTGATTACTAGTTTTTAGTCAATAAGGACCAAGACTTCTATGAAAGAGGCATTATGAAGCTACCTTTAAAATGGCAACAAATTATGCAACCAAACGGTGCATGTTTGATCCAAATCGGATGATTCGAAGCATATTAAATAAAATCTTGAATTTCATGCAAAAATAATGGATTTCTTTCCCCCCAAAACCTAATGCTTAGCATACCAAAATTAATGTCTTTATCGTTATAGAAATGTAAAACATGCTAAAATTCAATACAAGTAATTTCACTCACAAAAAATGGACTTATGTGCATTAGATGCTTTAAATTGTAAATGCAATCACAAAAAAATAACTGAAATATCAACAAAATCTATTTGAAAAGTTTACATAGTAAAAAAAAAAAAATTTATGCAGTCAAATATGAAATGAAGATCTACATATATTTACAACGGCAAAATAATATTTAGTACAGAATGAAGCATTTTGTTAAAAATAAGTTTTAATGTTTTTCATCTTGATGCTTGGAAATGATAACAATAACTAAGCCATTTATTTCGATCTTGTACCTACAGAGGCGGCGTAAGACGTGGGCCCTTGCCCAAGGCCTCGCGCAGAAACGACAAAGTTAAGAAATTTTCAATGAAAGAAAATGGAAAACTGTATTTTCACGATTAATTCATATACTTTCATGCACCGATTTTTTTAAATAAAAGTCGATATATATCTTATGGCGAAAAACAGATAGAGTTAAGAATTTTCTAACTTATTAATTATATAAAAACCCTGTGGTGTGCACTTTTGGATTTTCCTCACTTTTCATTTAATTTCTTTTGGCTTTCAGGCGCGAGGGCCTATGCACCGCGAGGCCGATGGCCACACAGCCTCTGTTTCCCTTTATATTTAGTCTGGCAACATTAGTTGGAGTTACGCTGGTGTAGCTGGGAGTCCCCTGTCAGAGATGGAGCAAAAATCGGGACTCCTATCATTAGAAAGCCAATTAAAGTATCGCATGCACACACACACAGACACAGTCTCGCTTCTCATGTTCCTATATCATATTATAAATATTAAAAGTATTTAATATGAAAATAAATAATAGGGGTACTGGGCATTTTTCATAGTTTATCAATCATGTCAGACTTAGGCACTAAGAGAGGTAGAGATAAACGGAGAAAATGGGAATCTGGTGCAGCTAATAAAAAAAGAAAAGCGGAAAGAATTGTATCTAACCATGTTTAAAGTTCAGGTATGATGAAATTTCTCGGTCAGACTGAATCTGGCAGTACAGAATCAAATGAATCGGTTCCTTCGATTCCTCAACATTTATACGTATCCGAGTCTCCATTGAATTTTGAAGTTACTCCAGATGCACCGACTATCGATATAGAACGACAAAAATCGAAAATAAAAATAGGATAAAAAACTTGGCAATTATAATCTGACGCTGAGATTTTTGTGTTTACGTTGAGTACCATACAGGTAAGCCACAAGGAAGTAGAAGAGATTGAGATTAGTTCTTCGCCTGTGAACAGAGAGATGACATAGACGTAGTGAAACAAGTACTTTTCAGGTATTTTATTTTTTGACCCGGGATTGTGTACGTTTCCTATGAAAGATATTCACCAGTCATAATATAGTTCAAAGCGGTCCTTCACAGCAGATAAATAACAGTGATGAATATTATCCTAAAGATGATGATCAAAGATTTTTTTTTTTTAATTTTTATTTCTCAAGAAAACTAAATAATTGTGAAACTCAACGTCGCCGCTGGTTGGTTTATTCAAGTACTAAAAATAAAGTTTTCTGTTTTCCAGTCAGACTATTTGTCAATTCACAAACTCAAATGGTACAGGAAGGCTGATGTAACTGGAAACATTTAAGTAGTATTTTACACAGACATGAGAATACTAAAGAACATATGGTCTATATGTTCTAATGGATAACATTAGAGAAGAGAATAAAGCACGGGGGAAGACATTACACAGAGAAAAAACGAAAAGTGAATCTTTGAATTTTAAAAACATTGTTACACTTAGTGTGAGAGATTAATTTATATAATAAATTTCTTAGCCTATATCATAATCTGGTGTTTAGAAATCACAGGGAATCTTTCTCACAAAATCGATGAAGATACGAAGAATTCTGGAAACTTCATAGACTTATTTAAATATCATCCTACGTTACGGAACATATAAATTACACTGATAATTAACAACTTGTACTCCATTATCTAAGCCACGATATTCAAAATGAATTGAACATAAGCATATCAAACTGTGAAGTGATTGGTAGGATAAAATAGGCAAAATAGTATTCTTTTTTACTGGACTGCTCCAGAGATTGTAGTAAAATTTAACACTTAAGATGTTGTAGATATTGTAGTACAGGGGTGGGCAGACTTTTACATGGCACGGTCTATATTTTTTCAAGGTGTCACGGTCCACCATGTGACGTAGTTGTGAAAAGCAAAAAAAAAAGAAAAGCACAACACAATATTTGTATTACAAAAATAATATATACAGAATGTGTATATTTACCTACATAACTAAAGCAGAAAAACAAAACTTACTTTTTTAAAACTACGTTTTAAGTAAAACGCAAATTACAAAAATAATAATTATACCTAAAAATTTAATATCAAATGATGCACTTTCAAACAATTCACAATACATCACAATTAAGTAATTTCCCCTTAAAATTAGTTTTTATGGTTATAGTCTCAATAGACGACTTAGTCTTCGTATTATCTGCCCCAATCTTGAATACCTCGGTATATTATTACTAACTGCTAATCTTACACTGGATTCTAAGTGGACGTGTGTGAAACGGGAATATGTTGTCTTAATTATATTATTCGTTGAAAATGTAGATTCTCGCAGGTAGGTAGAGCGAAAGAACGATGTTAAATGAATTGCAGCTCTTTTAAAATTGAGATACTTTACTTCGACCAATAGATTCCAAAAGTTATTCTTTACAAATTACGTCCTTTTGAAAGAGAAAAAAAAGCTTCGCGGTTTTTTTTCTTCTTTCTTTTTTTCCCCTCGCGACATAAAGAAAACATGTAACATACACTTGGTAGAAAAAGTCTGCGTTCACCCATAAGAAATCATATAACAAAGGTAAAATTGAATACAAATATAATTTTTTTTCTAAAAATTTTTTCACGTATTTGTTTACTCTTATTTATATATTGAGCATGCAAGAATTCGTTAATTTTGAATTAAAATTACTTTGGATAACGGGATTTTTGTAGTAAAGTACACAAATAGTAGGAAGAAAAAGTCTGCGTTCACTATTTGAATATTCTTGGTTCTTGGAATTTGTATTAACAGGCAACAGAATTTTTGCATTTAGTTATCAAGTAAAATAGCTTAAGAAAATTGTGACGCAATAATTGTTATGCTTTGTGAGATACGAAGCAATTCAAGGACATGGAAAATAAAAGGAAGGAAATTAGTACCAGTGAGCATAAAATCAATGTGAAAAGATGGAAAAAGTCGTCGGGATATAGCCAGATCCGTTGGACGGCAGTATTCATCTATCCAGCATATTATTTATAACTTTAAATCTAAAGGGTGTTTTTTTAGAGGCATAGAACTTTAAATTGCAATAAAACAACGTTGTATTATTCGATTGACATGATTTTTTTTTATTCGAAAGATAATCTTGTGGCATTACATTTTAAATATGATCAAGCAAGGCGTAGATTCGTCGAATGGGCCCAAAACGAGATTGCCGTTGTTCCCGATTTTCATAAGTGAATTTTGTTTAGCGATGAAGCGCACTTCTGGTTGAATGGCTACGTCAACAAACAAAACTGCCGCATTTGGAGTGAAGCTAATCCACAAGTGTATGTCGAAACACCGTTACATCGAGAAAAACTGACTGTTTGGTGCGCTTTATGGGCTGGTGGAATCCTTCTTCAAAAACGATGAAGGCCACAACGTTACAGTCAATGGTGATCGGTATAGAGCCATGATTACTAACTTTTTCATTCCTGAATTGAACAATCATGATGTCCAGGGGCTGTGGTTCCAACAAGATGGCGCAACATGTCACACAGCTCGTGCCACAATCGATTTATTGAAAGACACGTTTGGTGACCACCTAATTTCACGTTTCGGACCTGCGAATTGGCCTCCAAGATCTTGTGATTTAACACCACTAGATTATTTTCTGTGGGACTATGTAAGGTCATTGGTATATGCGGATAAGCCACAAACGCTTGACCATTTGGAAGACAACATTCGCCGTGTTATTGCCGATATACGGCCACAAATGTTGGAAAAAGTCATCGAAAATTGGACGTCCAGATTGGACTACATCCGAGCCAGCCGTGACAGTCATATGCCAGAAATCATATTTAAAATGTAATACCACAAGATTATCTTTCGAATAAAAAAAAATTCATGTCAATCGAATAATACATCGTTGTTTTATTGCAATTTAAAGTTCTATACCTCTAAAAAAAGCACCCTTTACAAGAGTTTACACACCCAAACCTCTTTTAAGTCGTCCATTTAAACTCACAATCAGAGAAAAACGAAGTATGACATCAATGGTGAAAAAAAAAATCCATGTTTGTGTGCAACTTAAATAGCAACAGACATTCATGAGAAGTTTAACAAAAATATTTGGGCAGATAGTGCAAGAAAAATCTTGAAAAAGGTCGGATACCGTAGTCGAGTGGTTCCTAAAAAACCTTGTATTTCAGTGACCACCCAGCTTAAGCGGATAGCTTTTGATAAAGATCATATATATAAGCCTCTGGAGGACTGTGACATTCTCTGATGAGGGCAATTTTTGCACCTTCGGCATAAAAGGTCGTAAATTAGTCTGGAGAAAACCTTGCACAGCGCTTCAAAAAGAGCATTTAGTACCAACGGTAAAGCAGGGCGGCGGTGGAGTAATGGTGTGTGGGAGCATGGTGAGCAATGATGTTGGCAAGTTGGAGTATATATAATCAATTATGTGAACACATATGATTACTTTGATGTCCTAAAAAACAATTTAAAGGAAAGTGCCCCCAAACTCGGCTTAGGATAATCGTTTCGTTTTCAACACGACAACGATCCTAAGCACACCGCTGAGATTGTGAAACTTTGGCTCTTGTATAATGTACCAAATCAACTGCACATGGCCCCACAGTCATCTGATTTGAATCCTACAGAACACCTTTGATGTTTGTTGGAGCGCAGGATTCGTCAACACACAATGTATCTAGCAAGGATATGCTGAAGAGTGTTCTTAAGGACCAATGGGAAAAGATAAGTGCTGAAAAAAACCCAAGATTTGTTAGCGCAATGCCGAAACGACTTCAGGAGGCTCACAAATGATGAGATTAACCAACCAGCTACTAAATAGCTCATTTTCTCTTTTTAAATAATTTTTATAGTTACTACACTAAAACAGTGAACGCAGACTTTTTCTGCTTGATTTTTGTTATTATCGTTACAAACCTGTCTTTATTTTAAAATCTATGAAGGCAAACCAAATTTACTTTTATTCTGAATACTTAAAATGAACTAAATAAAATCTAATTAAAATTTGTTTTTTAAATTCCAGCCCACTGTTCATGAACGCAGACTTTTCTAGCTAGTGTGTATATTTAGCTATATTTTTCACATCAATATTGCCAAATGAATAACCCATGAATGCAACTTTTGTGGGGTTCTAGTCTAATAAATTCTTGAAAACGTCTCTCAAATTTGGTTTGGAGTTTTATTCACGGGTGTTTTCATTATCTTGGTAACCACCAGTTTTTTCTTTTAGTATGCGCGTCTAAGATTTTATATCAAGGCGGTCACCCCAAAATGTCTTGGCGGTCCGCCGGTCGATCGTGATCGACTTAATGCCCACCCCGGTTGTGTTGGAAGTATAGAAGAAAACTTGATCGGATTTCTTGCTGTCACTGAAATGACTAGAGAATATTTGACCTATGCAATACCGGGAGATCTAGGAAAAAATTAGTGGAATTAAAATCGAATATTAAATATAAATCCCAGGGAATTTTTCCTACCTTGTGGTTGTCATAGCTGGAATTTGTTGTTGGTAGACGCAGCTAATTCGCCAATAGCAAAAAAAAAAAAAAAAAACATGCTTTGGTTTTATTCAGAAGATTATTTTGCTATTTTCAAGATCCAGCAAACGCTGGGAAATTATCAGATAAATTAAAGCTTACTATTAATTCTTTATCAGGCACAAGGTGGGAAAGCAGAATCGAGTCGGTGAACGCCGCATCATGATGATGTTGTTGTATGCATAGAAAAAACTTAAAAACCAAACGGAACAATTTGACACACTCAGTGATTGCGATTTCCTTTTAAATATTTAGTTTGGAATTTATCGTATCATTACAGTATGGTATGAGTTACTAACGAGTGTCAGTACCGTAAGTCAGCGTTTCTCAAACTGTGGGGTGCCCCCCCCTAGAGGGGCGTGATAATTCTAAGAGAGGGGAGGGCGATCATATTGAAAAGACGAAAGAAAAAAGATCGCTTAAAAAGATTAACTCTGACAACAAACAAAATACACTCTGACATGATAAAAAATAAAGTACACATTTACACTAATGTAATACACCAATAAATGTATCAGTACAGCACAGTTTGTTTTATAGTTAATTTTAACAATACTAAGTTATGGAACAAGGTAAATAATTACCAGTGACCACATGGGGTCATACACAAAAACTAACACTCATCTTGATAATTTGTGGGGTTTCTAATGAATCCCTTAACTACCGATGAAAAGTTGAATAATTCGCTTCCCAATGTCACTGTTTTCCACGTAGGCGCGCGTATGGGATGTATTGAGGGAGAATAAAAGGAATATATGTATATAATAAGAAAGTCCTCTGAAATAAGTAAATCCTTCACAGACACTGTCAAGGTCCTTCATTGCATTCCAAAGTCTTCGGAATAACTTTATGGATAGCAGTGCCAGAAAAGACGTATATATACGTTAAGGGCAATTAACGCTTTTGTTGTGAGATGTTTATATACGCCGATGTCGCATAAGAGGTTAAAATCGTATTGTAATTTTAGCGTCAAAGTATAATATTATTGAATTCTATACATTGTTATTGTATGGTAGGGGTGTGTGATGAAAATTGATTGAATATCGGGACGCAAATATTGAAAGTTTGAGAAGCACTGTGTACTATAAAGTAAACGAAGTTGAATGGACGGAACTTAGCTTTTAATGACTTAGAAGTGAGGTTACATGATTGTTGTTTACACAATGACTGTACAGGGTGTTGGCAATCTAGAAAACAAAATTAAGTGATGTCAGATTACATAAGAATAATATTACATTTACCCCCTTTAATTTTAATTTAGTTATTTCAGTCCCTGATGTAGTCCTTCAAGTATGGAGGAGGTTGCCTGTGACGAGATGTAGTACGCAACGCTACTGTGTTCATGTTCTGTTCAGTCGAATCTTCTAAAGTAATGGCTGAGTCTGAGTTTATTGGCTGCAGATCTGGATAAGCTTGAACATTTTCCTCTGCACCCTTGTTGTCTTCAGATCTGGTAGTTTCCCCTCTTGGAGCCAAGTGTCTTATAGAGACAGTTGTTTCCCTTCCATCACCAAGTTTTACATGCGCATAGTCAGGATTAGCTTCAATTAATTCCACTTCTTGAACAATTGGCTCATATTTGTTAGCACGCATCTGATTTTTCATAAGAACTGGACCAGGCTTTGTAAGCCAAGTAGGTATGGAACAGCCGTTATGGGATCTTCGAGGATGAGAAAACATTCGTTCATGAGGAGTGGCATTTGTTGCTGTACACAACAAGGAGCGAATGGAATGCAAAGCTGTTTGGATAACTCCTTCCCATTGTTCAGTTTTCATACTATTAGATCTTAAAGCAAGTTGTATAGTTTTCCAGATTATTCCATTATAACGTTCAACCTGTCCATTTCCTGCTGGATTATAGGGAGTAGTACGACTTGTTGCAATTCCTTGAAAAGTTAAAAATGATTTTAATTCATGAGATATGAAAGATGATCCTCTATCGGAATGAATAAATGATGGCATTCCAAAAATAGAGAAAATGTTCTTCAAATGCAATATTACGGTTTTTGCAGAAATGTCACTACAAGGGATAGCGAATGGAAATCTAGAGAATTCATCAACTATTGTTAAAATATAGTGATTTCTTGAGACACTAGGTAAAGGTCCTTTAAAGTCAAGATTCAACCTTTCAAATGGAGCAGTAGCTTTCACAAGTGTTCCAACATTTTTAACAAACCTTGGCTTTAATTCATTACATATTAAACAGGAGTTTGTGACTTTCTTTATATCCTCTAAAGAAAAAAGGGAGATTTTTGCAACGAACCCAATGGTGCATTCGTGTCACTCCAGGATGACAAAGCGAGTTGTGAAGATTGTATAAGTCGACTCTGGGAGTTATAGCACCAGTTATACGTGATAATGTATCAGCAATAACGTTTTGCTTTCCTGGACGATAAATAATGCCAAATTTAAAACTAGCAAGTTCAAGTCTCCAACGGATTAACTTTTCATTTTTAATTTTACTACCATGTCGCTGATTGAATACAAATGCGACTGCTTGTTGATTAGTGAATACTTCAAAATGCTTTCCCATCAAGAAGTGTCTCCAATGACGAAGTGATTCCACAATGGCATATGCTTCTTTTTCTGGGGATGAATGTCTCAAGTCAGATGCATGTAGAGTTCTTGAGAAAAAGGCAACAGGACGTCCAGCTTGGCTCAAGGTAGCTCCAATCGCAAAATCAGATGAATCAGTTTCCACTCTAAATGGTATGTCATCTTCAATTGTTGCCAAGGCAGTATTTGCCACATCACCTTTCAGTGAATTAAAAATCAATACAGCATCTCTAGAAAGAGGAAACTGTTTCTTTCCTAGAAGAGGACGTATTTTCTTAGAAAACCCCGGGATCCAACGGCAATAATGGGCAAACATTCCTAAAGCACGTTGCAATGCAGATGAGTCTTTCGGAACAGGCATATCTCGCAAAGGTTTTAGTCTTTCAGGATCCGGTTTAATTATACCATCCTGAATAATGTAGCCTGCAAATGGACAGAATTACTTGAGTAGGTACACTTATCTTCATTTAGAGTCAAATTATACTTCTTTGCCACAGTCATGAACTTCTCTAAGTTGTCATCATGTTCTTTCTGATCTTTTCCGCACACAGTAACATCATCAATGAATGGATATGTAAGGATGAGTCCTTCATCCCCAATAATTTTGCCAATGACTCTTTGAAAACAAGCTACTCCATTAGTAACCCCAAAAGGAACACGCAAAAACTGGTAGAGCTTTCCACAAGTTTCAAAAGCTGTATAATGTCTCTCGCTATCCTGGATAGGAATTTGATGGTAGGCGCTTTGGAGATCAATTTTGCTAAAAACTTTATTTTTTGAAATTTTCAAAATTACCTCTTCTATTTTAGGCAAAGGGTAGGCATCCAGCAAAGTGTATTTATTAATTGTCTGAGAGTAGTCAACCACCATTCTGGGCTTATGATTTTCTCTTCTAATGACAAAGGCTTGGGCCCTCCATGGTGAGTTACTTGGTTCGAAGACTCCTTCCTGGAGAAGTTTCTGAACTTCCAATGCCATAAAAATATTGTCTTCAACAGTCTGACGTCTCGATTTTGTAACCAAAGGTCTACAGTCTGGATTCAAGTTAGAAAATAACGAAACAGGAGGTACTTGTGCTACAGCCAAAGAACAAATTGTTAGTGGAGGTCTATTACCATCAAATCCAATTTCTACTGATGAATGTCTGTTTAGAATATCATGGCCAATCAAAACATCACTACAAAGATCTTTCATAACTAAAAGTTCCACATTCTGATAAGTGAAGTTTTCAATTTTCAAATTAACTTTACAAACACCCTCTGTTTCAGTCACCATAGAGGAGTTTGCCATGGATATTTTTCCCGAATACGGTTCAACTTTCAATTTACATTTCGCCACATGTTTTTCGTTAAGAAAACTAAGAGAGCTTCCTGTATCGATTAATGCCCTGAGCTGAATATTTTTAACCAATGCCTTAATTATTGATTTCTGGAGACAGTGAGTAGATCCCGAAATAGCTACCAGTGTGTTTGAAGAAGCCACCGCATTTGAAGAGTTTCTCCCAGGTCTAGATTTGCACACTCGCTGGTAATGTCCCTTTTTTCCACAGTTTCTGCAAGTAACATCTCTAGCTGGACAAAGGGTTCGTGAGTATAAGTCATTTCCACAAAAGAAGAATTTTTGAGACCTTGAAGCGGAGGAGGAAGCCGCTGATGTTGCAACGGTTTCTTCTGAAAAATCTTCTGTTTTCATAGCTTCAGATTGTACAGAGAATGAACTTCCCATATAAGAAGCTGCATGGACTTCAGCTGATTCAAGTGTTCTAGCTTGCTCAAAAGCTTGATCAAGAGTCATCGATGTATTTTCGAGGAGTCGTTGACGAATACGAGGACATTTTAATCCTCGTATGAAAGCATCTCTAATATACTCTTTTCGGTACTCTTCAGGCTTCACATCAGTAAAGTCACAGTCTTTGCTCAATTGATTTAAAATTTGTAAATATTCACTGACCGTTTCTTCAGTTTGTTGATTTCGCGTTGACAAGCAATGTCTAGCGAATATAACATTACGTTTCTTTATAAAAAGAGAATCAAGTATCGCAATAGCTTGAGCATAAGTTGTGCAATCATTAATGAACTTATAAACATTTGAGGTTACGTAATTACATAGCAAAGGAAGTTTATTTTCTTCTGTAATGGTTTTTATGCCTCCTAAAAAGTTTTCAAAAGTTTTTTTTCCAATGGCGCCATTTTGTTTCCGAATTAGAACACGTAGGATCTATATCAAATCTTTCAGGTTTCAGCAATTGTTCCATTATCAAATTTAAAACAGAAACGATTCCAGAAGATTTCTAAGTCATTAAAATTGTACTATAAATAAAGTAAACGAAGTTGAATGGACAGAACTTAGCTTTTAATCACTTAGAAGTGAGGTTACATGATTGTTGTTTACACAATGACTGTACAGGGTGTTGCCAATCTAGAAAACAAAATTAAGTGATGCCAGATTACATAAGAATAATATTACACACTGTCATAAGCAAATTATAGCAATCCGTACAAGCCCATTTATTCATTACTCTTGAACATTTGCGTACATTTTGTAGCTGGATCAAAGCGTATCGACAAATTGGATTCGAAAAATGCTTGTCTGACGCTCGTAAGTTTATTAGAAAAACAGTTATGATTTGCCCCCCAACACACTTTTAAAATAAAAGGGTAGTCAAAAAGAAAAGAATATTTGATTATGAAATCGGCGAACAACCTAAAGAGTCTGTCAAAAACCGTTATAAAACAGACTTTTTTAATATCAATATTGATTATGTGGTAAGCAATATGGATTGAGGATTTATACCGAGGATTTTTACTACCTGTAAATCAACATTTTGAAAATTTTGGTATTCTCTATTACTTTAAAAAGTTAAAAAATATTCCAAAAAAGCAAATACTGAAAAACTGTCAAGATTTACCCAGAGTCCTGCAAGTAGGTGAGAGTAGTGACTTCCAACATTACGAATCATATGAAGAATTACAAAATATGATATCACATAAAACCAATACCATTACAAACGTGAAAATTCTGCTCAAATATGTCATAGAGAACGATCTGAAAGAAATTTTCTCAAATACTTACGTTGTCTTTCGAATTTTGTTAATAATACCTGTAAGTACCGCTTCTGCTGAGAGGAGCTTTTCAGAATCAAAACTGATAAAAAATTGTGTAAGAAATACAATCGGTCAGGAAAGACTTTAAGCTTTGGTAGTTTTACCTATTGAAGATGATTTAGCATCTAAGATAAATTATGAACCAATCATTATATCAGCAAAACTAAAAGTAGAAAATTTTTGTTTCTTTAATTTTTTTTTCTTCATTATTTCTTATTGTGCCAAATAAATATAAGTAGAAAATTTGTTTTTTCTTTATGAATAAAATTGTTTTTTTTATTTTATAAACCCTCTTCTTATGCCACCAGAGATCCTCGCGAAATGTGTCTTGCCCACATTAAAGTCCGGTCTCGCACCGCCACTGTGTACATAGTCAACTATTATTAATATAGATCTCATGAATTAAGCAATGCGCTCATTATATTACAGGAATTAAACTGCTTCGTAGAAAAACTTGATTGCTCAGAATATCCCGATTATGTCTCGTGAATATTCGCCTGTAAGGAGAATCAAGGTTCATGAAATGTAGGAAAGTGCGGAATTCTCACTTATTTCGTAAGTTCAGATTTTATTAACATCATAAATAAATCAAAGTAATTGCACTAATTTGCATATTTATTTAATTCATGCATATTTGTTAAACTGAAAAATTACAATCACAATTTGTTTTCAATTTATTCTTAATTTAAATTGCATTATGAATTTTTTGACTGATAAATATTTATTTATAAATTTTACTTTTAAAAAAATCTTTCTTGCAGAAATTTTTTCCATTAATTGAAGGAATTAGGAATGAGAGAGAGATAGAAGCCCAATGTAGTTTGGAGCTGGATACCAAAGATCTAGATTGTTTTGGACAAAAAATTAAAGTTGGGTTCTATGGTTATTTGTAAATGTGTGTGTGTTTATTTTTCATGTTAATCATCCAATTTATTTCTGTTTTATGTTAAAGACTTTTCCCTCAAATATGTTGTGGAGAATCGTCGAATTCAGGAGTGTCCAAAACGTGGCCAGCCAGTACGTAAGTTGCAACCCGCCGACTCTTTTTTAAAAAAATTTTTAATATCAGGTTTTTAAGTTTTTTCATTTGAAATTTATTTGAGGGGATATTTATATATATATATATATATATATATATATATATATATATATATATATATATATATATATATATATATATATATATATATATATAATCCAAAACATAAAAATACACAGATAGTTAGAACCTAAGATAACTATACTAAATAGGAAGAAATAGACACAATAGTACAATAACAAACTCCTGGCCTCAGGAACCAAGATTGCACGTTTAAACGAGTTTTAGGGCTAGACAACCTTCACCTGTAGTTTGTCATACTATGTACCAAGAGGAAAGGAAAGAATAACATTTGGAGGAATTTAAACATTATAATAAAATCACTAAACTAATAAAATATAATTATAAAATCGTAGTCCACAAGTATTCACATTATACATTTAAATTCGATGCAAAACGTAGATAGTAAGACTTACTTCGGGAGTGTATCAACTGGTTATGTTTCCCGCCAAATACAAGAGAGGGAAAGCAGTTCCGCATAAGGTTAAGTTATGATAGATTAATATAAAGTTTATATATATATATACATATGTACTTTTAAAAATCATAAATATATATTGATATAAATATTAGAGTAAAATATAAATGAATCCTAGGAATATTTAAATATTATTGAATTATTAAACATATGGCGCCATCTATTTAAAAATTGTATAATTAGTTTTAAAAATGTCAATAAGTTATTAATACAAATTGTATAACATTAAGAACTATTAGAAATATAATTGTAAAGAAAGTTAGCAGGATATCCATGTCCTATACATTGTTTGATAAAGTTATTAATGTTTAAATAAATATTAGCTTTATCACTAACTAAAACATTATTACGATAAATATAGTTAAAAATAATATTTCTATATATAGCATTGATAAATTTGAATTCCAGTAAGGCACTTTATTTCAAATCCTTAATGTACAATGTTACATCTAAGTAATTAGTTTTAATTGGATTATTATTAATTTTAACTAAGTTTAGGTAATCCGGATAAAAATTAATATTGGGATTTAAATTATCATTTTTACCAAAAATAATTAAATCATCAATATATCTAAAAAATGTAATCGTTATTATTAATAATATAATTATATTCATAAAAGTGTAAATATATATTAGCAAAACTATTGCTTGCTGGGCCTCCTTGTGGTAGTCCTTTGTATTGTTTATATAATGAACCATTAAAAAAAAGTTAATGTAATTTTCTTTTAAGACAAAATCTATGAGAGTTTTAAATTTGTTAAAATTAATATTAAGATTATAAATACTGTGGTTTTCTAAAATTACTTTAATAATATCATTGATATCAATGGAATTGAAAAAGATCTTCAAAGTCATAAGTATGAACTGAATAAATATTTTTATTTTTGAAAAAATCTATAATATCTTTACTATTTTTAGTTATAGCTTTATTACATTACTGATTAATAAAGTTTTGTATAATATTATGAAGTAATTTGCCTGCAGTGGTAATATATGTTTTAAAACCATTTGTCACAGTTCTAAATTTAACAGGACTTTTATGGAATTTTGGTGTTAAAAATATATATGGAAACTTAATTTTAGGAACACAAAGACCTAATTTTTTATAAAAAGCAATAATACGATTACTAATTTCATTATGTGACAAATCTATTTTTTTTAAAAGATTCATTATTTAAAAAGTGTTCATTAAGCATATTATAATAATATATAAATCTACAATATATTTGCCTGTTACCTATTCTTGTTTTAAAATAAATCTTTTTTGATAATAGAAATGTCCTTCAGATTAATATAGATTTATATTTTATGAAACAGTTACATTTGAATTTTCTATAGTAAATTACTTTTTTTATAAATTCCAAATTGCATTTTATGCATATCCTTTACTATGGATGGCACATGATTCTATGTGTGTGCGACTTTCATTTCTCCTCCTCCTTTTCTGTTTGGAGTGCCCAAAATGCAACAGGCAGTCAGAGATGTTTTTTTAAGTTTAAAAAAAAAAATCAGGATGGTTAAGATAAAGGGCAATGTATACTTAATTGGTTGTGAATGACAGCACTATCAAATTTCGACAAGTAACAAAAAATCAATTCAAAAGAAACACCGAAATTTTCAAGGAAATGGCAACCCTACTATTTTAAACATTATTTGATCATTGCATTATTATATTATATAAACATTAATATATTATCTGTGTCTGTATACATGAGAAATAAAGAAAACAGTAATAATAATTGATTCTGTTTTAAATTTTCTCTCAATAAATATTTTTTTGTTTCCAAATCTGATATAAAGGTACATATTTTTATGAGCGGCCTGCGAGATTATAATATTTTTCTGAAGTGGCCCACAAGGTGATTTGAGTTGGACACCCCTGATCTAATTCATACCTGAATTTTAACTCAGAATCTGTTAATACTTCAATCAGTTCTTGTTCCATTTTAGTAATGTATCCTGATTTTCATAGAAATGAAATTTTAATTGAGTCATTTGTAACAGGATAACTCCTTTATTATTATGGAAAATTTATATTCTTTTTAATTTTAAATTTTGAAAATATTAAAAAAAATTGTTCTAAATATTAACACTTTACTTAGTATTATATGAAATATAAGATAATATGCAACATTTTGCTTTCAATATTGAAATACAATTATTTTGATCTTAATTTAATCAAATAATTGAATTTTTACATTTTAATTATGAATGCTTGTATTTCAATTGTCATTAGTAATTAATTTTATAATTGCCACATTATATATGATTTAAAAATTCTTCAAATAATTCTTTAGTAATATAGGTATATATGAACTGGAATGTGCAAATCATTTGCAAGTACATAAATTCAAATATGACTACTGCATTTACAGAAAACTGAACCACCCAAACACAAACACACCGCTGAAAGTAAACTTAGTCATTAGAATAACAAAATAAGGAAATCTTTTATAAAAACTTTGGAATAATATTTACAAAATGAGCATTGAAATGAGGCAAATATTTGCAATGAAAATAAAAATGGCCCTTCTCTTCATAGTGTAAAGAATGTTACATGTAACAATACTTGTAAACATAGCTCAGCTATGATCAAGGCCATGACCTTCGTGGGAAGAAATAAACTATTTGATCTGGGTGAAATGTGCAGACTTATATGGAGATGATACATACAGAACTTCTACCTCACATTGTTAAAATTAGAATATTTCAATACAAAGGAACTCAACACATAAACATTTACAATTACAAAGCAAACTGCATCTATAAAATGACATCTTAGCTACAAAGTAATAATTAATAATATGCTATTCAAATAACTGCAAATAAACACTTTATGCAGATCAACCCTATCCAATTTAAATTGCTAAAAAGAAATTGTATAATTCAAATAAATGGAAATAAAAAGTGGCACACAGACTTATTTCATGGGAGAGGTTATATTTCTAAAAAATGTTAAAAAAAGCACCTAGGCAAGATATTTTAACTACAAATTTGTTGCTTCTATGGGAGAGATTTGAATCCTTATAACCCCACCATTCTGTTAGCCATTGAAAATAAGCAGTGCGTAATTCAAATAGAAAAATATGTAGCTTAAATAGTAAATAAACACCATGTAGTTCAAAATAATGGCGAATAAGCAATTTTTTAAATTTCCATTGGCCAAGGTTGCAGAAGACTACTCGCCACATAAAGGGAAGGTCTGCTATGAAGTGGATATACAAATTAAACAAATAACCACTTTATATTACAAATGCTTACATATAAAAATATACTATTCCAATACATGCAAATAATGTCATTGTACTGTTCAATATGGTAGTAAAAAATCATTAGATACTCTTAATTTACTGTAATTAAAAGTGTATTTATCTTTGTATTACTTTTTCTATGAAGATAACCAAATAAATTTATTTTGAATGTTTTGAATTTTTTTTTAATTTCATTTTCTGTTTATTTATATGTGTGTGTGTGAACATATAATATTTCATTAACCAGTTTGTAAAATTCAATCTCAATCTTTTACCAAAAATTCGTCATTGACAGAATTGAAAAGACTCAAACATTATAAAACCAATGAATTTAATTACATGTGTACTAATGATAAACAGTAACAGAGCTGGTTCATTGACACTATCCAGTCTGTGCCCCTTCTCATAAGCACCGAAACTTGCTACTTTGCAGTGATTTCCACTTTTAGCAGCCTGTCGTGGGGGAATTTTGACTGCACAAAATTATATACATATTAGAATTACAATATACAGGGATGATTTTAATTTTTTAAAGCCTAAGTTAAAAACAATATTTTAAGTTTCTGGCAAAACATATTTATTGAAAAACATATTATATATAATAATTGGTTTTTATAAATTCTAATATAATTTTCATCATATTCCATTACTTGACAATGAAAAATTTGTCAGTAGAAGTCACAAATGCTACAACATGAGAACAAACTTCTAATCGGAAAAAATGCTAATTTTAAATGTAACAAATAAATGTAAACAAGTAGAATTGGAAATTTTCAAACAGCAAGAGTTTAAATGCCTTATTATAAGAAAGGTAATAAAGTACATTTTTAAAATATACAGTTACTTTCAAAATAATTAAAAACAATGAATGTCGTAAAATATATTGAAATTCCTGCTATATAAATTCATGAAGCCTTTGATATTCTTTCCATATAATCACACATGATATACAAATCATATAAATTAAGATATTAATATATATATATATATATATATATATATTATTGCAATTTTTCTAAACATGATATAATTTATTACAATACATATACAATACATATTATAAATTCAGTATACTGATTAAATAACTATAAAAAATTATTGCTAATCTAAATTAGCATAATTAATCTTTATTGGCAAAAAATTCAACAAAATTGAAATAATGAAAATTTTTCAAACATTTTTATAAGGACAAGAAAGAAATTAAATTTAATGTGGATGAACAATTCACTAATTAAATGTACTAGCTAGTCTAACAGTACAGTAAGAATAAAGAAATATAAATACTTAAATGCATTTTCTACGTATTTATCAGTACTTTTCACTATATAAAAGCTATTAGGGTGTAATAAGTGCATACAATTCAGAAATCAAACACACTGATTAATCTTAAACTAGCCAAAAATTAACAAAATGAAAATAAAAAGCATTTTTGACATATTTATTATTATTTTTCTATAGAAATCGGCAAAAAATATAAAACAATAACTATAATGAAGTTTTATAAGTATAAATAAGTATACTTGCAGTGTATCTACTTATATTTTTAATTTAAGATATACCAAACAAAATTAATAAAAAATACTTCAGAAATATTTGTCATTACGTTTCATTTGATAAATAATAAAGAAACTAATACAGTTATGTTAATAGATGTTCTGATATTAAATATTCCACTAATCGCAAAAAACGCGATAAGCAAGAAATTGTGTTAACCAATGAACAAAAAAGTTTACAAGGTATTTTGGCAAAGATACTGAAATAAATAATAAAAAATTCTGAAATCTACAGATAACACACACACATCTTCTATCCATATACTTAAAAATGTTTCAGCAACTTGCATTAGAAGTTTGAAAAACTCAGTTAAATTTCGATGTTTTCGAATAGATTAATATTACACCATAAGTAAGGCTGGGTTCGGCTCAATGTTGTTGTTTACAAAGTAGAACTTGTCCATAGAAATGGATTAATAAAAAATAAGAAATTATAACTAAAATACAAGACAAACAATAATCAAAAACATTGCATGAAAAACTTTAAAGACAAATAAAATTCTATTTCTGAAGATGATTGAATAAATAATTTTATTTAATTGAAGATTTTTTTAATTAAAATTTGTTTTTAAATGCATGGAAGTCTAATTAAAAAGCACACTGGAATACAAAATACCAAAATCATTATTCAAATACTTTATTACAAATAATAAATAAATAATTTAAAACTAAGACAGAAACATCCAATAAAAATGTAAATAAGTGTATCATCACTTACCTTACAATCTGCAGTTATAGCAGATAAAAAATTACTCCCCCTTTTTGCATGAGCTAGAGCCAAAATAACAAGTGCCCTTCTATTCAAAAATGATTTTACAGCAATAAATGATTTATAACTAACAAATTTGCTTTGTGTGAAATAACAGTGATCTTTTATTTAGTTAAAAAATGTCAGATATTTTTACTCATCTCTGTAACTAAAACTATTTGCTGGCCAAATTATATTTTTGACAAATGAGATTGTGTAAAACTGAGTATAGCATTATATAATTTATAGTACAAAGATGAGTACGGACAGAAAAATACTAAAAATAAAAGCACAAGATAAAACAATAGAAACCATGCATAAAACCAATGGCATAAACTAAGCTTAAGAACACTGTTGTAAACTATAGGTAAACCAAACCTAGAATCACACATTGATAAAATTTAATATATATTATAAATGCGAAAGTTTGTGAGTATCTTTGTGGGTCTTTCACGCAAAAACAACTGAATGGATTTTAACGAAACTTTACAGTAATATAGCTTATACATCAGAATAGCACATAGGCTATAATTTATAGCACATAGACTATAATTTATAAAGATATTGTATGAAGTGTCCAAAATATAACGATATTTGTCAAGTAGGAAAAAATTCAGCCATCTGCGAGCAATTCTAGCTTGCGCTGCAAAAAAGCCCACGTCAGCACATATCTATCTTTTGTTTGTGAAAGAACTTTTTTTTGTTTTGGCTACGCAAGGTGCTCGCTTCTAATTAATTCCACTGATCAGCATAATGCCTATTTTTTTTAATTTCAGAATAAAATTAAGTTTTGAGTGAGTGAAGATTAACGTCGCACTGTTCAGCTACACGAGGGCTTTTGACGGACCACGTAATTTTGAACCATGGTCAAGTGACGTGGACGACACCTGAGCTGGCACCCCCTCTCCTAACTACCACACCACACCAACGGGAGGACGTTTCAGCTCTCGATAGATTTAGCGTGCATCGCTGCCCTACACGGCGGGTCTTTTAGTGGTACTGGGCTCGAACTCGTGACAAAGCCAGCCACGATCCGATGCCTATACCACTCGGCTACCGCGGCCGTAAAATTAAGTTTTGAAGGGAGAGGTTGTTATAAATCTCTCTTTATTTTAATGTTTTTTTTTATGATTTTATTATGCACCTTTGGTAGTAAGAAATTGATCTTTTTTCCAAATAAATGCTTTTATCAGTTCTGATACTTAAAGTAAATAAACTTTCTCTTTCACACTGCATCATTTGGACAAATTTTCAAAATTTGTTTGTGAATAGTAGTGTCTTATGTTCTTGTATGTTAATGAAGACCTTAGAAAATGATTTGACTACTTATTTTAAGTGAATGGTATATATAATTAATTTTACAGTGGAATATCTTTAATGAATTTATTAGCTCTAACGGATTAAATTTTCCAAAGTGGAGTATTTTGTTTATGTATATCTCTTAATTTGTAAATGTAGTGATCCAAAAAAAAATATTGACTGCAGTAAATCATAATGTGGTTGGATAAAGTATTAAAGTGCATTTCTCCCCTAATTGGCGGGTCTTACAAAGCTCTAATAAAGCTTGAGCTACGAAAGTAGCTAGGCATTTGCCAATTTGACTCTATCATTAACATTTCGCTATGTTTTTCATTGAATCGTCATTAAAATTTAAGAAACGGCGTTGCTTGCGAATATTACAATTTTAAAATAAAATAAATACAAAAGAAAGTAATATTAATGTATTACACTTTCAGATATAAATTATTTACACTACTTTAAGCGTTCATTACACAAAACTTTCAACAATGTGTTACTTTTGCTGAGCAGAGATCAGCTCAGGGAGGTATTTTCAAAAATCGACCCACAAGAGTGTTACGAGGAATTATAAAAAAAAAATCCTTTTTATCAGCTATTAGATCTACATACTTAAAATTTAACAAAGGTGTTTTTTTTTTTCTTTCTTTTGTTTAGCAGAGATACGCAAAAAGCTTTTTTTGTTTAATTTGCAATTCACATAAAATTAACTCATTAAAAACTTCTTTTCCTTCAATCTGTGTTGTTTAATTTTTCAGTTCACCCGTGCGAAGAACGGGTATACCAGCTAGTATAATAATAAAGTTTGAAGGTCTAACAGAGTTACAATGGTAACATAATCAAGTGCTAATGTTGACAGCAATGTCATGCTACAAATTAAAAACTGAAGTAGCATCATTTGGTGATGAATTGACCACATTATTTTGCATGAAAGTTCTAAAATATTTTAATACTAGTTGCCTGGCCCGGCGTTGCTCGGGCTTTCTCTACTTTTATAAAAAATTTCCCTTTCCTTCATAAAATCAGCACTTGTAATACTCTTTTTCAAAATGACTTTCACCCCAGCCCCCTTTCTCCGCTTAGCCCGACCTTTTTCCGAGTGTATAACTTAAAATTCACTGTTTCGAAATTTTTTTGCTTCTTTTTTGTCAGATAGGTTCACTTCCCCCCCCCGGCGTTGCTTGAACATTTTTAAGTGCATAACATATTGTCATGGAAATTCGCCTCTCCCTATGATATCTCTCAAGTGAACAGTGGGACCTTAATATTCACTCACTCACTTTGCAACTTTTTAGGAACCAGAAACGAAAAATTACCTTTTTAAAAACAGTTGTATGTTCAGAAAAGTAGAAATTTTTATTATTACAAAATTTCACAACTGTATTAAATGTTGAATTAAAATTGTGAGCATTTTTTTAAATGTTCGATAAACGGAAAAAAAAGTTTCATGCAATTATTTCTATAAATGAAGAAGTTATAAAAACTTTGAATTTGATAAGTAGTTATTAAATATTTAAAATTCGAGTATATTTTAACTGATGCAACATATTTAAAAAATAAAATACTCTAAAGAATTAAAATTTATTTAAGTAATTCTCAGTTGAATAAAAATGTTACTTTGTCTTCTATTTTTTTGAAATATTAAAACTACCTTTTTTACTAATTATTATAATACTTATTATTACACTTTCTTGAAAGGTTTAGAATTATGCGTTGACAGACTTGTAAAACCTTCGATATCCATCCAATATCAATTTTAATGTAGTTTTGTTATAGGTTTATAATATTCCTAACTATCCACCGTTTTTCAAGTTTAGTGAAATGGGTGTCTTACACTTGGCCTTTTTCAACTAAGTTTGTTTTGTATTTCGATAGTATCTTTTTTTTTTTTTTTGAACTGTAAATTTGTTTTAATATTTTTGATCCACTATAAATAGTATTTAAATTTTAAATTATCGCCTTGCTTAATGGAAACTATTATTTCAGCTTTGCATTCAAATGGGAGAATCGATCTTACGTTGAATTTAAAAGACATGTATTGAGTGTGAGGACCTCTCTCTCTCTCTGTTAATATTTAACTTACAAAATAATTTCACTAACGTCATTCAAAGTATGAAATATCGCTTTTTCTCACATTGTGTAAATCTAAAAGTACACCGAATCTTCGAATTCTGTGTAAAAAAAAAGCGACCTTAAATTACCATAACTGAAAACTATATAGCACGATTTAAAAAACAATGAAAAGCTTTTTCTGAAAAACGGCGTAAATCAATCTTGGTTCAAAATGCATTATGTTTCTGGTCGACTGATTGAGGCGTATTCGTTTTTGCAAGGATTTTTATAGAATAATTGTCTGTGTGTGTTTTGTCTTTAGAATTTCAGCGAATTTTTACTTTAATTAATATTGCGCAGTCCGTAAATATTAAGATTTAAAAATTGGCGAACGTAACATACTCGAACTTTTCTAAAATCATAAGCAAATAAACAATGTTCTTTTTTCGATTGAAATAGTATAAATAATTTATATCTGGAAGTGTAATACGGTAATATTTATTACTTTTTGTTGTATTTTTTTATGTTAAAATTGTAATCAGCCTCACACTCTGCCTGTTCAAACTTTCACAGTTCCTGGCGTAGACAAAACAAAATGCTAAGGTTAGCTTCACACATAGGAGATACATATTTGCTGTCGCAGGCTTTTTTGCAGATGGCAGAATTTTTTCCTACTTACTTGACAATTTTTGTTATATTTTGGACACTTCACACAATATCTTTATAAATTATAGCCTATGTGTTTTTCTGATGTATAAGCTATACTATTGTTAAGTTTCATTAAAATTCAGTCAGTTATTTTCTGTGAAAGACTCCCAAACATCCTCACAAACTTTCATGTTTATAATATATATCCTGATATATGAACTCTAAAGTAGTGACTATTAAAAAACTCTTATCTAAAAAACTTGCATTAAAAACTGTAACTAAATTCTTGAAGGATCGAAAGAAAAATTACACAGAATAATTTATATTGATATGGTTAATTAAAATTATCAGAAACAGAAAATCTACATGAATACTCGAAAACAATTTAGCTTACTAAGACTATATTTCAAATATAAGTTAGTTAGTGGGTTGTAAGTGTCAGGTGATATTCCCATCACTTCACAATGGGTCAAAATAAAAAGGTCTGATTTGATGTTAATTACACAATCAGTCCTTATAAATTTAGTAAAAAATAATGCAATCTTGCAGAGAAGATGAAATATACAGTGGGCCACAAAAGTGTTCGTACACTTGCAATTTCTTACAAAATTTAATGTTTTCGACAAATAAAAATTAATATATTGAAATTGTAATTTTTTTATGATATCTGCAATTTGCTCTTAATGGGATTACATAATTAATTTTTTGAAAATAGTATAACTATTTTTTAAAAAAATTAATAATCAAAAAGCTACTAAAAATAACACAAGTCTTCCTACACTTAACAAAAACATCAACTTAGCTTTAAATATTTATTTGTTTTCTAATTTAGTATTTAGTGGGATATTTTAAGCGCCCACAACAACTTTTAAGCATCTTAGTATAGATCTAATCAGTTAATTGTAATTTCTGCATCGATTTTTCCTCCATTCTTTGTGATTATTGTTTTTACTTCACATTATGAGTTTATTTGTCATGTTTTCTTTTTCCACATCAAAAATCTCCCTAAATATGTTCTACTGGGCTAAATATAGTGATTGAGGAGGTGTCTTTATTATTTGGGGACAGTTATAGAGACACCAGTGGCGTACATTGAGAGCAGTGCGCTTGGCGTTATTATCCTATTAAAAAATGAAGTTGTTTCCAATATCCAAATAATGGGCGAAAAATTTAAAATTTCTTTTTAAAATAATTAAATGGAGCTCATGATTCACAATACCATCAAAAAATACCAAATTACCTAATTCTGAAGCCAATTTACACCTCCACGCCAGAACACCTTCACTTCAATGCTGAAGCATGGAGGTGGACTAGTTCTTGTTTCACATAAATTAATGGGATTAAACTCCTTATTTTTTCATTCAAAAGCTATTATAGGCCCATCGGAACCAAAAATGTTGAATTATTTGCCATCCCAATCAATTTGCTGTTAATTTTGAATTTTCTAAAACTTAATCCCAAGAATCTAGTTGGATCAATAAAACATGGAGGTGGAAGTGTTCTTACATGGAGGTGTAAATCGGCCACAGAATTAGGTATTTTTTGTTGATATTGTGAATCATGAGCTCTATTTAAATATTTAAAAAAAATTTTTAAATTATCTGCCCAAAATTTGGATACTGGAAACGACTTCCTTTTTTAATAGGATAATGACGCCAAGCGCACTGCTCTCAATGTACGCCACTGGTGTCTCTATAACTGTCCCCAAATAATAAAGACACCTCCTCAATCACTATATTTAGCCCAGTAGAACATATTTGGTGAGATTTTGATGTAAAAAAAAAGAAAACATGACAAATAAACACAAAATGTGAAGTAAAAACAATAACCACAGAAGAATGGAGGAAAATCGATGCAGAAAATTACCTAAAACTGATTAAATCTATATCAAGACGCTTAAAAGCTGTTGTGGACACTAAAAGATATCCTACTAAGTACTAAATTAAGAAAGAAATACAAGATTTAAAGCAAAGTTGATATTTTTATTAAGAGTACGAAGACTTGTGGTGTAATTTTTTAGTAGCTTTTTGATTATTAATTTTTAAAAAAAATTGTTATACTATTTTTACAAAATTAATTATATCAATCCATTAAGAACAAGTTGCAGATATCATAAAAAAATCACAATTACAATACATTAATTTTTATTAATCAAAAACATTAAATTTTATAAGAAATTGTAAGTGTACGAACACTTTCGTGGCCCACTGTATAAGCAAATCCAAAAATATCAAGGGGTGTAAAACCCCTACTTACTATATACAGGAAGTGCCAGCAGAAGACTTCCTCATTGCAGCATGTAAAATGTTCAACATTTCGAGCATTCCAAAAAAAAAAAAAAATTCACAAGCATCTACATTTAACAAATTTCACGAGAGAGAGTCAAGCTTCAAATTTTTTAAAAAGACAAAGTTTCTTCATTTTTTACATATTTTTGAAACATTTCTGAAATATAGAAAATATTTTGTAAGATAAAATTATTTTTTAGAAAGTGTGAATACAAATTATACATTTTTATTTTAGATAACTAAAAAACTTTGACTCGACATATAAAATATCACAAGTGCTACAAGTATTATAACAGTATAAAAACTCAACTTAAAATTGGTCAATGTGTATTGAAAATTTTTTTATCAAACATGTTTTAAAATTGAAAGATGTATAATTGGTGCACAGATATATATACATGAACATAAATTTAGTGAAATTTATTGCACAATACTTTTATATTAATGAAATTTTAAAACATTTAGTAATTATTAACTTCCCTTTTAGCAACTATTCAATTTTAAATAGTTTATGTAACTGTGGAAATATTTGGCCATCACACAGCTTAAAAAAAACCTTTAAAGTTTTCTGATAAACAGGTAAATTCATGGTATAAAATAAAAAATCCTGATAGTATTGCTATTTCACTGATGAGTCTTTTGTGTATAGACTTTAGCTTAATTTATAAGAGAAATATAAGAAAAATGATATAAAAAAAACTAAATGAAATGTCTTAATAAATGTTATAATGTAATAAATGTCTTAACACATATTTAAATTACTTAGGTTACGTATAATTCCCACAGCTTCTACAAAAGCAAATACGTTATTTCCCTCATGATTTTTCACTGAAAACTGATCAATTTGTCCGTGATGATTTAAATTATTAATTGATTACCTTAAAAAATGTTAACATTATTTTTTTCAAGATAAACAAAAATTTCAGCTTATAGCAAATGTAAAATTAATGGGAGCAGAAATATGCTAAAAGATAGAATAAGAGCAATATATTAATCACACATATTTTATTTTACAATATGCCTATATAATTCTTAACAAATGTTAAGTTTTCCATAGCCAAAAAAGAAACATTTTTACATATAAAACAGTATGCTATAATTTATTAAAATAAGTATGAAAATTTAGTTCTTTTTTCACATAATTAAAAATGCAATCGTAGTATAATATATAACATTAAAAAAACCTGTTTTAGCTCTATCTGTAACAATACCTAAACTCAAACCTTATAATAGAAACTTAAATACTAAAGAATTCCAAAGCACATTAAATAGAAATTTTAATTTAATTATGCACTTTTATTTGATATGTTGTAAAGCAAAAAAAAAAGGGATATTAGTTTATATTTATCATAAAATTTACTTTTAAAATACATTTAAAAATTCTAAAATATATTTTTAAATAAAAGTGGAAAAATTCAGATATATAAAATGCTTACTAATAATATATAGCAGAGAAAGTAACTGAAAAAATTATAATCATTTGTGTTTGTTTTATATACTCTTAAAAGACAAAGATATATGCAGATGCCTATTCTCCTTAATTTATGTTTAATACTGCAATTTCATGCAAATTATATATATTTTTTAAAAACACACTTTTATGCTTCACATTAAACATTATTTACAAATATGCACTATACAACTTAAAATGTAAAATGCAAGATTTTTCACTTAATATGAAAACATTAAATATATTTATTACATACTATGATCAAATCCTTTCTGACAAATTTCACAAGCACAATGCTCTTCCTTTGTATGCATGCACAACTGCATTTTTAAAATAGTTTTAGCAGAAAAACACTTTTAGTGCACACAGAGCCTTTAACTGGAAATGTATATGAAAACGGTATTGTAAATGATTCTAGGAGAAAACGGTCTTACATATTTTCACTACTTTTTCCTTTGTATGGATACACAAATGAATCTCTAATATCTATTCTAGGAAAAGTCCTTTAACTAAATTTAACAAACATAGTGCTTGTCTCTTGAACGGAATGTAATTGTAAATGTGTCACCTGAGAGAAGGCCTTACATACTTCACAGACATATGGCTTTCCTTTGTATGAATATGCAAATCAGTCTGTAAATTAGAACTCTGGGAGAATGCTTTTTAACCTATTTCACTGACATAAGGTGTTTCCTTTGTATGAGCATGCAGATGAGTATTCAAGCTAGTCAAATGAGCATAAGGCTTCTGACAAATTTCACAAACATATGGTTTTTCCTTTGTGTGAATACGCAAATGAATTTTTAAACTACTACTGCATGAGAATGCCTTCTGACATATTTCACAGACATGTGGTTTTTTCTTTGTATGAATTTTTAATTGACCACCCTGTGAGAATGCCTTCTTACATATTTCACAGACATGTGGTTTTTCCTTTGTATGAGTATGCAAATGAATTTTTAAACGAGAATGCTGCGAGAATGCCTTCTTACATATTTTACAAACATATGCTTTTTCCTTTGTATGAATACGCAAATGAATTTTTAAATTGGTAGAAAATGGAAATGGTTTCTTACAAATTTCACAGATATATGGTTTTTCCTTTGTATGAGTTCACAAATGAATTTTTAAATGACCAACCAGTGAGAATGCCTTTTTAGATATTTCACAAACATATGGTTTTTCCTTTGTGTGAATATGCAAATGAATTTTTAAACTACTACTGTGTGAGAATGCCTTCTGACATATTTCACAGACATGTGGTTTTTCCTTTGTATGAGTAAGCAAATGAGTTTTTAAATTAGAATGCTGCAAGAATGCCTTTTTACATATTTCACAAGCATATGGCGTTTCCTTTGTATGAGTACGCAAATGAATTTTTAAACTACTACTGTGTGAGAATGACTTCTGACATATTTCACAGACATGTGGTTTTTCATTTGTATGAATACGCAAATGAGTCTTCCAGCTACTCAAATGGGCAAAAGCCATCTTACATATTTCACAAACATATGGTTTTTCCTTTGTATCAGTACGCAAATGAATTTTTAATTGACGACCGTGTGAGAATGCCATCTTACATATTTCACACATGTGGTTTTTCCTTTGTATGAGTGCACAAATGAATTTTTAAAGAATTTCTGTGAGAGAATGGCTTACTACATATTTCACAGGCATGTAGGTTTTCTTTTGTTTGAATACGCAAATGAGTTTTTAAACTATAACCCCGTGAGAATGTCTTGTTACATATTTCACACATATGGTTTTTCCTTTGTATGAGTATGCCAATGAATTTTTAAATATTTACCCCATGAGAACGCCTTCTTACATATTTCACAGACATGTGGTTTTTCGTTTGTGTTACAAAAAAGAATCTTCAAGGTACTCAAATGAGCAATAACCTTTTTACATATTTCACACGCATGTGATTTTTTCTTTGTATGAGTACACAAATAAATTTTTAAATTATTACCCTGTAAAAATGCATTCTTACATATTTTACAAACATAAGGTTTATGGCTTTCTATGAATACTTATATGAATTTTGAAATTTCTGTCATCTGCAAAATATTTCATACATATATCATTAGCGTATTGCCGGGGTTTTATTTTGGATAGAATATGGAAATGAAAATTTTCTTTTCAGATCTAGTGAAATTCTTGCAGCAAATTTTTTAAAAAAATCAGGGTTTTGATTTGTATGAAAATATAGTTGCGTGGATGACTTGAGTACTCAGCTTTCTTTCGAACAACAACTTCATATAAGTAGGTATTTCAATGACTGTAATTAATTGTGACTTTTGGTCCTTTGTTAAGATTAAATGTTTTAAAGATGTAATAAAAATACTGGAGATTTAGGGTGTATGAAAATGAAATTCTTCAAAATACACGACGCATTGTTTACTAAGCAAGGCGTAGCGTTAAATAAAGAGCACTTTTTGAGTTCCTCACACCCTCGGGCATTCCTCTTCGGCACGGTCAAAGGAAAAGAGGTTGCTTGTCATTGGTAGATGTGCAATGACGTTATTAATCTGGGTTGCCTGGTTTGGCGTTATAGCATTTTTCTATGCCGTAGTGGTTCATTGAAACATAAAAGTTTTGTCCCAATTTGGGAGATTGTTTTTCAGGCAGTTTTTTCTTCCGTGTCTTGAGTATAATAGCTAAATTCCCTTGCGTATGAAATTTTCACTGTAAAAATAACAATCGGTTCTTTTTTTCATTCACGTAAATCAAAATATTTTTAATGGATTCAATTTTGTAGAAGAAATATATATTTGAGCTTAGTAAATGAGGAACTCAATTACAAAAATAAAAAAATTGTTATATAATTTTTAATAATCCATTTACTGAATTAATAATACTTTGAAAATGAATTACATGTTTCGAGTTTTATCCTTATGTAAGAAAAAAGAAGTCACTTATAAATAAAGAAAATTTATGTTTTTTTTTATAATTTATATTTATTGGTAATATTAATGTACATTTTAAAGGTAAATGAATTCGTTCTTATATCAGAATGAATTTGTACAGGCAAGTGATATTTTAAATTAGCTTAATTTCATTTTTGTAATTAGTGATTTGTTTTTGTGTATGTGTGAAAGACTCATTTATTCACATTTCTAAAAAAAAAATTCGTCTAATACTCTGTTTCCTTTTAAATTTTAGAATTAAATATACTGCAAAAATTTTAGCTATTATAAACTTAACTATATTGTTGCGTTTTCGGGGATTCGAAATGATTGAAGCCGAAGAGCGGAATCCAAAACAATTTTATTCTTGGCCAAAACAGTCCTCCACAAATTGTAGAACAGTTCGAGAAATTCACGTACAATCGATGAAAATACTGATAACACAGATGCAATACACTAACAAAAACAATAGTACAATAGTAAACACTCAGCACAAAAATAATAACTCAATAAAAGCAATAACACACGCACTATGCAATCGTCTCTCTCAAGCAGAGAGGTATCACTTGCATGAAAGCTGAGATCTGACTGACTGACTAGCCGGCCCGGGCCCTTTTATACCTTTCGGTCAGAAACCTCTTGCACTTGCCAGAATAATCTAGAAATAGAAAGGTTTAGAAAAATCCGGAGCGTACGAGAAAAGCTCAATACATAGTGTTACAATACCGCGATAGGGTTGCCAGACAGGGTTATTAGGAGCAGGGTTGCCATGGTCGCCAAGCTTATCGCCCACATTTGGCGACATATCGCCAAATTTGGCGCCAAAAATTAAGTCGCCAAATCCGTCGCCAACTTGGCGCTAGCTGCAATATTTGGCGAGTTTACCATTTAAACCAATGTTAAAGCATGGGGGCCGTGCAATGCAGTGGAAATGATATTACAGGTAAACAGGGTTGAAATCACATTAGATACGACAAATTAAACTGTAGAAATGAACACAAATGAGTAGAAACAATTAGAATAAGACTAAATTCGTAACATTGCCCCCTCTCAAGAACTGCACGTCCCGGGCAGTACAACCCTTCATCAGACGTTAACATAATAATAAAGCAATTGATTAAAAACAATTAAATGAATATGCAATAATAAACATGTAATACATAGTACAAAATAAACACCTAATGCATAGTACAAAATAAACACGTAATGCATAGTAGAAAATAAACACTTACAAAACAATAAACAAAATTATTTACAAGATTATTTACACACTAACTTATTTATACAAGACCATGGTCAAAATAAATTACACAATAATTGACACACTAAGAATTATGGCCATAATATGGAGCAAGCCTGTCGTAATGAACGACTCTAGGCTTCGAATTCGTTGACTTACGGATCCGGATTACGACGTCGTTTATTATCTTTAAAATTGTATAAGGACCGTCCCAATGCGATTGTAGCTTAGGAGAAAGTCCTTTGCGTCGAGTCGGGTTGTAGAACCACACCTTGTCACCTTCCTTGAATTGATGTCCTGTGGCTTTTGTGTCGTACCGAGTCTTCATCTTCTCCGTCCTCAGGTTGATCCGTTCTCGAGCCAAATTGTGTACATCTTCAAAACGTGCCTGGAGATTCTGCACGTACTCCTCAGGCGATGAAGGTGTATCCGGAGGGCGACCAAACAGCAGGTCACAAGGGAGACGAAGATCTCGGCCAAAAAGCATCTGGGATGGTGAATATCCGGTAGTCTCGTGAACGGCGCTGCGGTACGCTAGCAGAAAGAGAGGAACTTTCTGGTCCCAGTCTTGTTGGTTCTTGGAGACCATCAGTGAGAGGTTATTCAGGATGGTACGATTAAACCTCTCCACCATGCCATCTGACTGTGGGTGCAAAGGTGTGGTCTTGGTCTTGTCAATTCCGAGTAGTTCACAGACCCCCTTCAATACCGCAGAGACGAAATTTCTTCCCTGATCGGAATGAAGTTGAAGAGGTACCCCATATCTCGATATCCAGTGCTGCACTACAGCCTCCGCTACGGTGGGGGCTTCCTGATCCGGAATGGGGTACACTTCGGGCCATTTCGTGAAGTAGTCCATGACAACAAGTAGGTACTTATTACCAGACGCAGTCCTTGGCAGAGGTCCCAGGATATCGAAAGCGATACGTTCGAAGGGTGCTCCAACATTGTAGCGATGCAGCTTCCCTCGGCTACGTATCTTTGGCCCCTTCCGAGCTGAACAGGCATCACAGGACTTGCACCACTGTTCCACGTCAGCTCTCACTTTACCCCAGCAGAATCGCTCTCGAACTCGGTGCAAAGTTTTCATGACGCCGAAATGACCTCCTGTTGGGCTGCCATGCAATTCTTTGAGTACCTCTGGGATACGAGATCGAGGAAGTACTAATTGCCACCTGAATGTCTTTCCATCCTCTGATTCGAATTTTCGGTATAGAACACCATTCCTGAGATGTAGAGAATTCCAGAGGGCCCAATACTGCTTAGTTGTAGGACTATAAGCCGAGATGTCCTGCCAACTTGGTTTATTGCTGGAAGACTCCATAAACTCTATAAGGGGTTTAATATCAGGATCCGCCATCTGGTCTTCTCGAACTTTCTCGTCACTCCAGGGATCGGGTGGCGTCGCTGTTGAAGTTGTTATCTGGCGTATAGCATAGTCATATTTGGTCTCTACTCTGGAACAATGACGACAATTTTCTGGGCATGGTCTTCTTGAAAGGGCATCAGCATTTCCATGCGAGGAGCCTTTACGATGTCTGATGTCAAAGTAATACTCGTTGAGCCGTTGTATCCATCTGGCTACCTGGCCTTCAGTATTTCTAAAATTCATTAGCCAGGTTAAAGAGGCATGATCGGTACGTAGAAGAAATTTTTGGCCATAGAGATAGTGATGGAAATGCTCGATGGCTTTCACAATAGCCAGTAGCTCTTTTCGAGTGACACAATAATTTCTTTCCGGTTTCGATAAACACTTACTCCAATAAGCTACGACTCGTTCCTGGCCATCTATTTCCTGAGATAATACTGCTCCGACACTCTCATTACTGGCATCAGTGTCCAAGATAAATGGCTTGTCCGGTTGTGGATATATTAAGATCGGTGAAGACGTCAAAGCTTCTTTAAGCTGGAGGAAGGAATCTTCACATTCTTTTGTCCACTGAAACTTTTGTTTACTTTCTGTTAGCTTGTGCAAGGGTCTTGCGATGTTAGAGAACCCTTTCACAAACTTTCGGTAATAAGTACATAGTCCCAGGAAGCTTCGCAGCTCACGGAGGTTTTCAGGGCGTTTCCAATTCTTTACGGCGGACACTTTTTCGGGGTCCGTACGAACACCTTCTGCAGAGATGATATGTCCCAGATAATTGACTTCTTTCTGGAAGAACTTGCATTTTGAAGGGTTTAGCTTCAAGTTAGCGTCGCTTAATTTTGATAACACCTTCCGGATATTTTGAAGATGTTCTTCAAACGTACGCCCTCCTATTATGACGTCATCCAGGTAAATAAGGCAAGCTTCAAAAGTCAGACCCTTTAGCACGGTCTCCATCAGGCGCTCGAAAGTAGCTGGCGCATTGCAGAGCCCGAACGGCATGACTTTGAACTGCCATAGTCCTTGGCCGGAAGTGAATGCTGTTTTTCTCTATCTTCGGGATGGATCTCCACTTGCCAGTATCCGCTCTTTAAATCTAAAGTCGAGAACCATTTATGACCGGAAAGGGTATCCAGGGTGTCATCTATCCTTGGAAGAGGGTAGCTGTCCTTCTTGGTGACGTCGTTAAGTTTTCGATAGTCCACGCAAAATCTTGTGGAGCCATCTTTCTTACGAACCAAGACGATTGGAGATGCCCACGGACTCGAAGACGGTTCTATGATGTCATTTTCCTGCATCTCTCGTAGTAGTGTTCCGACCTCTTCCTGTTTAGCAAACGGCAAGCGTCTTGGGTGCTGTTTAATCGGCGGATGGTCTGCTGTATCAATTCTGTGTTGTGTCACTGTCGTATGGCCAATATCGCTACTGTTTCTAGAAAACACGTCTTCAAATTCTTGGAACAGTCTTTCTGCGGAGCTTTTCTGTTCGGGGGACAATTCAGCATTTTCTAGAAGGTCGGGAGTCAACTGTTGAGGCGAGTTGGATAGGAGCAAGCTCGAACTTTTGCAGACACACGTTACTGGACTGCAGGTTGCCAACACTTCACCTTTCTGGAACACTCTAGGTTTTTCAGTTACGTTGCAAATTCTTACCGGGATAGTTTTTCTGGAAAGGTCCACTAGCGTCGAAGCTATTAGCAATCCATTCGCTTTATTTTCCGCAGTTCCAATTAGGCCAGAGTTGAAACTCACATCGTTACCGATGTATCCAGGTACTATGATTTCAGTCCTTGGGGGAATGGTAATATTCTCGTTAGCGGTTACCTGTCGAATAGATTCTGTCCTGTGTTTAATTTTGAATATAGTGACTTCTTCGTGTATGGAACGTAATTCGTTCTTGTTGAAGTCTAGAGTGAAACCATGCTCCTTTAGAAAGTCCAGTCCAAGAATGAAAGGGTCTGCAATATCTGCGACATACACAGCATGTTGGTAGGTAGTGTCTCCAAACTGGATCTTGACTTTTAATTTTCCGTGAATATCAATCTTTTCCCCGTCACGGTCTGTAGCACCACGCGGGGCGGGGTCCAGATAAGTTTCTCTTTTAATTTTTGAGCCAGATCGTTCCGAATGATAGACACATTGGCTCCTGTATCGATGATCATGTTGCAGGGAAGCTCGTTAACATGTCCCATTATAAAAATTCCATTCTCACCGGTACTCTTTGTCGAAATTTGACACACTGGAATGTGGGGCTTTCCAAAATCTGGCAACCTCCGCCCCACGAGATGGTCATTAATTAGTTTTCCGACACCTCCTTCTGGAAGGCGCTTATTAGTTTCAGCGCCTTGGCGTGCCCGGCAGCTTCTCTGCAGATGCCCTTCTCGACCGCAGGTCCAGCATTTAAGGGTCTTCTTCCCGTCTGCTTTCTGGGACATCAAAGACTCAACTCTATTCATGAAGCTTCTCATCTGTCGCTCTAACCGCTCCACACTTGAGTTCGACGTGTCCGATTCGTTGACGGCTCGTATGGGGTGTCTGTCCTTTCGTGTTGCTTGCTGGGCTGCCTCGAATTTCATAGCAAACACTAGGGCCCCCTTTAAGTCATTGAGATCCGCCATTCGGAGAGCTTTCTGGATTTCCGGATCACGCACCCCGTCGATGAAGTGTTGCAGCGCCAGGACTTCTCTTACTTCAGTCGGACAGTCAGAAAACGCCAAGTGAGAAAGCCTCTCGACGTCCGTCGCCAGTTCTTGGAGCGTTTCGGACACTTTCTGCTGCCGTGACTTCAGCTGGAGTCTGCTGTAATCCTTCACACATTTCTCTCCGAAGCGTAACTCCAGAGCATTAACGAGAGCGTCGAAATCCAGCCGCTGTGTTTCCGGCAAAGTTTGCAAAATGTCAGCAGCGTCGGCTCGAAGAGAAGCAGCTAACTGGCAGGCCTTGGTCTGGGAGTCCCACTGGTTTGCATCCGCCACTATGGAGAATTGGGTTTTATACACCTGCCAAGAGGACTTTCCGTCATATGTAGAAAGCTTGATGGAAGGCTTGGAAAAGGAGCTTGAAACTTAAATTCATCCCCTTGACCAGTCATGACTTTCTGCTTCAATTTCTCTAGGTCACTCCTGAACGAGATGGAAACATCTTCTACCTTTTTGAAAATTTTCGCCTCTAGTTTGCTCTCCATATCTTCGAATTTATTTTCAAATTTGTTCTCTATTCTTCCACAAATTTGTTTTCAAATTTATTTTCCATAGACTCGATTCTTCCTTCCATTTCTTCAAATTTCTTTTCAAGTCTTCAATTTGTTCGCGGTCAGTTTGTTATTCAACTCGTCCATATTGGCGCTGATCTGCTCGTTTACGTTAGTAAGCTTGGTATTCACTTCGCCCATATTGGCGCTGATCTGCTCGTTTACGTTAGTAAGCTTGGCGGTATTCATTTCGCCCATATTGGCATTCATGCTGGCGGTCAACTCCGATTTCATTTCGCCCATGTTGGCATTCATGCTGGCGGTCAAGTCCGATTTCATTTCGCCCATATTGGCATTCATGCTGGCGGTCAATTTTTCTAGAAGAGTCTGGAACTGGGCCTCCATCGCTCTTGTTGTTGGCATTCAACCCCACTTCTGACACCAATTGTTGCGTTTTCGGGGTTCGAAATGATTGAAGCCGAAGAGCGGAATCCAAAACAATTTTATTCTTGGCCAAAACAGTCCTCCACAAATTGTAGAACAGTTCGAGAAATTCACGTACAATCGATGAAAATACTGATAACACAGATGCAATACACTAACAAAAACAATAGTAAACACTCAGCACAAAAATAATAACTCAATAAAAGCAATAACACACGCACTATGCAATCGTCTCTCTCAAGCAGAGAGGTATCACTTGCATGAAAGCTGAGATCTGACTGACTGACTAGCCGGCCCGGGCCCTTTTATACCTTTCGGTCAGAAACCTCTTGCACTTGCCAGAATAATCTAGAAATAGAAAGATCTAGCAAAATCCGGAGCGTACGAGAAAAGCTCAATACAGTAGTACATTCAATACAATAGTGTTACAATACCGCGATAGAGACAGGGTTATTAGGAGCAGGGTTGCCATGGTCGCCAAAGCTTATCGCCCACATTTGGCGCCAAAAATTAAGTCGCCAAATCCGTCGCCAACTTGGCGCTAGCTGCAATATTTGGCGAGTTTACCATTTAAACCAATGTTAAAGCATGGGGGCCGTGCAATGCAGTGGAAATGATATTACAGGTAAACAGGGTTGAAATCACATTAGATACGACAAATTAAACTGTAAAAATGAACACAAATGAGTAGAAACAATTAGAATAAGACTAAATCGTATTCAATAGTTTAATCACTTATGACCCCCTGTGGAAATCCTGCCATACTTTGCATCTGCGCAGTTAATTTTCTGTATCTCTACGGTAAAATGACTTTAGCGAATCCAGACAATGGATTATCGTGTCCTGGCAGGCCATGGTAGGACGTCATATAAATAAAAAAAATTGTATACAGAAACAGTCGCGCAGTATGTGGACGAGCATTATCCTTTGATAAATGGCACCATGGGCGACTTGATAGCATGGGTAAAACAATCGGCGTTAAAATATCGTCCACGTATCTGCAATTTTTGTCAAAGTATTTGAAGGACCACTAAAGATGATCGTGTGTCCCAAGAAATTGCTCACACTGTCATACCAAATTCTTCATGCCGCTCGACAATAAATGCCGGATCGGACCGCTGGCCGGTGCGCCTCCAGACAATGTGCGGTGGTCATCAGCACTGAGACTTTGATTCATCACTGAAGATGACACGTCTCCAGTCTTATAAACTTAACGAGGTCGGCATAAAATAGTCGACACTGCCTATGATATGGGGTCAGTGGTAAGCGTCTTAGCGGACGTCGGCTCCTCAAGCCAACTTCGGTCAGTCGTATCTCCTTATGGTTTCTCTTGATGGCACTGGATGTCTGGAAGGAGGTAAGTGGCGTTGAATCGATTTTAGCGACGTTGTTGGTGCCGAAGTGGCCACTCTTCTGATTAAAGCACGATCCTCGCGATCATTTGTGTTCCTGGGAAATGACCCTCCGCGACGGTACAAAATACCTTCTGTGATCCACTGTTGCCAACACCGAGCAACTAATATCGCTCCGAAAATATACGTCTATTCGACCAAATTGCTTCTCTGAGGCCTATTTACGGCCCCTAAAAACTTATTTAGATTTTGCCGGTTACGTTTTAAAAGAATTTTCAATATCGTAATTATCAACTTTCATTATAGTTACAATTTGAGATAATAAGAAAGTACTCATGCTTTTAAAACGTTGCGCAACTAATTATTTAACGAATCCTTGTCTCATTTAGAATTTTAATCATTTGCATATTCTTAACAGACTACATTCTTGCCGAGTTTCGTGATTGTAGCTTGATTTCTTCTGGGTGCATATATTTTTTTGCGACAGAGTGTATTATATATACATATAGTAGTAGTAATTTAAAGTTTATTTTAAAATATCCAGAAATGGGCTTAATTTTCAAGAAATATATATCTTTATATTCACGTGTGTTCTGGTATCGTTTTAAAATGTATTTGTACTTTCTTTCCATTTTATTTCGTTATTTATGAGCACAATGGCGTTGGAAGTATAAAGTACGCACTCAGTAAATTTTCGAAACACCACTAATATTATACGAAAATGTAAGAATTTTTTTAAAAAAATTATTATTTGTCAGTTATAACCCAACAAACTAAACATATATGTCTGAAATAAAATAACCGTAACAGTTATAGAAACAATTAATTACCGTAAAAGCCGGCGTATAACGCACTATTTGAACACAGAAAATAAGATCGAAATTCATGAGTGGTGCGCATGGAAAAATCTCTCTCTGGCGCTCTGGGGAAAAATGTTAACTTTAAAAATAAGAAAAAAGCTCCTGGAAAAAAAATTAGACTTCTACATATATCGAAATATTGTTCAGTTAAAAGAAATCAAATTCTTTATCAAATGTAGATCTGGAAGAGTACACTATTTTTTTTTCTATTTTTTTTTTCTTGGAATAATACTTTGAATAAGTGATTTCTAAACATATAGAGCCAGGACTTCAAACCGTAATTTTTTTTTTTTTGTTCCAGTTCAACTATAAAAAAATATCGTTTCTCTTCCGGTTTCCGTTCTGCCAAAAATAATGGTTTTCGGTTCAGATCTGAATGAATAATTTTACTTTACGTATATTCTTATTTGTACTACAAATATAATTCTATCGTAAACAAAAATTAAATTCTATCAAAATTTGGAAGACTTTTTATTTTTTCTTAAAAAGTCATCAGCAAGTTTATTCAACTGAATTAAATTTGATTTCTACAAGTAGGTGCATCAAGAACTGAATCAGAAAGTACTAGTGAAAACAGTGGCGTACCTACCAATGGGCTAAGCGATGCCATGCACCAGAACCTTCAACCTCAAGCGGGGCCCTCGCACCCTGACCAGCAAGCAAGTCGAACTTGCGATAATTTCTCCCACATTTAATATATAAATATAAAAGGTTACAACATAACTGTAATCAGGCCAACTCAGTTAAAATTGCACAGTAGTGAATAAGTTCAAGCTAATCAATCACTTAAAAAACGGCAGATACCTGTGGAGGCTTTTTTCACGTTTTGAGTGTAAATTATTGGAAGAGGGGATTGATCTTACATTGATTTTCAAATGTAATGGTTTTTATTGCTATGTTAATAAAGAAAATTCGATTATTGTGAATTTTTCGATTTATTTTTGGACTGGGGCTATTTTTTTTTCTGAGCTGCACATTTGGAAACTATTGTATTACCATACGTCCTAAAAGGGAAGATTGTGTTTAGAATTAGAATGACGCGTGCATTATATTTCTTAAAATATTTTTGAAGTTTATTTATTTTCATCACACAGAGATCAGAGCATTTATCTTAGAATTTTAGCAATGTTATACTAACTGATACATCAAAAGAATTATAATTTATTGTAACTTAAAAATAAGAAGCTAACAAGTTTAATTTCTATCCATAAAACTAATAAAATAACCTTTTTATATGAAAGATGAAAAAGTAAGAAATAAATGTGTTGTAATTAGTCATAAAAGAACAATTATACACGAATAAGAAAAGTTTTTTCCTTATATAAATAAGTTTATCAAGATACATGAATGATTTGCTCCTTGCTGACTTAAAGATATGTGTAGTCATAATTTTGTCTTATGTCAACTAATTGTTTGCGTTTTACTAATCAAGAATTTTTCTAAAAATTCAAAGGATTTGATATTTTATGCTAATGAAAGCAGTACATTACAGTTGGAAAAATTTTAATTTTACATTTAATCACTTGTGTATTTAAAAGATTTATTTTTAAGAACATGCAAATAAATCGATAGTTTATTAATGTCTCATTCAGAGGAAACATGAGGGATATCGCAATGAGACGGACCTCATTATTTGAATAACAATCAAGTAACAAGCAGGATATCCGACCTGGAACCCAGTCCATTATGTTATGACGGCAATGAAAGTACTTTAAGCCTTTAGAAAGTTAACGTGTATTAGAGCCCTGCTAGATGATGGAATCCTCAATTGTGATCACTCGGCTACCACAGCTGTAAAAACATGTGGAATCTACAATATGATACTGTTTAACAAGTAACATTTATTTATGATTTTGAGATATAGTATTAAGTTAACGCCACATTCGTGCCATTTATCACATTTACCTGTCATTGTTAATCGATTATCATAATTTTCAGCATACATAGGAACAATTAGATCAAAGATGAACATTATCATATAATTTTAATCCTTGAAAAATGCTTGGTGTAAAAATCTAAACTTAATCTTAAGATTCAATAATTATTATGAAATCTAATGCATCAAAACAGAATGAATTATCGAGGCAATAAAAAAATGACATTTATCAATGTTTTTATTCTTTTAAGAAAGTAAGTATACAAAAATTCTTAACAGAGTGTTGTATAAATAACTAATTAATTCTCAGAGAAGCAATTATAAATTGATTAACCACAATATAGCTTAGTTGAATATTAACATGTCTATTGGTATACAGATGTTCAATAGTTATAAGATTTTTTTAACTCACATATAGTTAATGTAATTTTGTTATTTGTTAAAGAATTATATATGTGTCTTAAAGCAAATATTTTCCATTATAAAAAGATAGAGAGCTTCAGAGTACTATATGATTATAAAATAGCCCATTATCGATTTGAGACTTTACATTATGACATAGAGAGACAGGCAAATATTTTGCTTTTTCTTTCCATTTTTTAAATTCATTGTATGTATCTAAATGTTCAAATAATTATATTATTATTTGTTTTTCAAAATTAATTAATTTAAGAGTTAACACGATAATTTGAGTTTGTATGTACGAAATTACTGCGTTTAACACAGAATAAAAATAAATCTATAACATTTTCAACATTTACTGAAAATCAAAATATAAATAAATTTTACCTTGATAAATTAATTTAAATTTGCTTTAGGTTATTATACCTTTGACTGAAATGAAATAAGCGTTTCCTTTTTTGTGCAATAGTTATCATTGTGATTAGTGTTTTATATAATATAATCAATGTTTTATACTATTTCATTCAATGCCTTTTAATAATACTGAAAAAGAAATCTTGGTGGAATGTGGTTTAAATTCGTAGGAAATGTCTCCTTTAAAAGGAAAAGAAATCTTTTGAACTGAAATCAGTAGAAATTATCACAGGCGATTTCCAAACACAAGTTTCTCTAAGAAAAGGAAAATGGGGACTTTTAAACTTAGAAAGTTCTACAGAGTATTGGATAATTTAAAAAAATTATCCAATCCAAAAAATATCTGAAAAAAATAAATATAATCTGAACGTAGTCGAACAGATAGTTACATTTAAATTAAAATAATATGTTCGTTCTCTTTTTTTTTTCGCCTATTTATTCGTGAGTCACGCATTTTATGTACAAAGAAAGGAGTGTTCGGGGGCGCTCTAAGGCTGTTGAACATTTGAAACTCTGAATACAGAATAAGATGGTTCATGTAAATGAATATGGAAAGCAAGTAGTAAAATAAAAATATCAACAAGTCGTTGATATAAAAATATCAACAAAAAATGCTTCTCCCCGTTGATTATTGTTGATCCTTCAGTTTTTGGTCATTGTTGATTATCATATGCCTATTTGGTGTAAGAAAACCTAGAAATGCATTTCTGCCTTCTTGTAAATCTTCTAAGGTTTCTTTCAAGTAGCCGGAAAACTATTCTTCCTCTTATTGCCGTAATAAATCTTTGGAAAGGGCATTTCCTTTTCTGTTAAATTGTCGGACATAGGATAAATAGAAACTATGCCGACAAAGCCCTCTTCTACTTTCCCGGTCACTTTAGGGGACTGTTCAAACGAAGAGAGGAGGGGGAGTGTTATTTGAAGCTAAAGTCTTTTCTTGGTTTTGAAAAAAGTAAAGAAAAATTGTTGTCACAGTTTTCTGCAACTCGATTGCGGAGTCAGTGCGTTGAGAAGGAAATGTTTTTGTAATTGTTTTGAATGTTGATCGAAGCAGTTGTCTTCGTAGGAATGTTTTGGCTCTACCTTACGCACAAAATCAGTTCATCATCGCACAAAAATCAGAGCAGTAATCTTAGAATTTAGGCATTATGCAATTCTTTTGAAATTTTAAATGAAAAGTAAGGATTATCCAAAGGCTAAGAATATAACTCTTTTTGTACAAAAGTCGAAAAAAAAAAATTAAGAAGCCCAGTATTTTGTCATTACTCGCAAAAGAAACAATTCAGTACAAAGAAGAATATAATCCTTTTATGTAAACAAGTTTACCGAGATACATGAAGCTCCTCGGCAAATTAAAAATGTTTGTAGTCATAATATTTTGTCTTTGATACCAGCTTATTGTTTGTACTTTACTATCAAGTATTCTAAAATTCAAGAGCATTTCCTCTTTTTTACAAATGAAAACAATTTAATACTGTTGAAAAAAAAATATAATCTTAAATTTCTTTTGTGTATTTAAAGAATTTATTTTTAGGAACACGTAGATGCACCACGAAAGGAATCCGCTTACCAAATTTTAAGACTGTACGTCTAATAGTTTAGAAATGGAAATATTTATCAATAAAGCCCCTTAAGCCATCCGCAACGCTACTTAGGAAGCTATTTTCACAAAACCCATCTTATAGCAGATCTCTACTTAATGAATGGAATCTGCTTACTCAATTTCAAGATTTTACGTCTAATAGTTTAAAAAGGAGTTAATTGCCTATAACGCTGCTTAATTCGCAAACTTGGGGTCGATTTTCACAAAACCCATTTTGTAGCGGATCTGTACTCTATGAAAGGAGTCCGCTTATCAAATTTCAAAACTGTACTTCTAATAGTTTAAAAATGGAAATAATTATGCATAACGCCCCTTGGAGGTCAATTTTCGTAAAAATCATTATGTAAGGTACCTCTATTTTATGAAAGAAATCTGTGTACCAAGTTTCAAGACTGTACATCTAATAGATTAATAATGGAAATAATTATCTATAACGCCCCTTAAGCCCCCGTAACGCCCCTTGGGATTAGATCTTTGCAAAATCCGTTCTTAGCTGATGTCTACTCCATGAAGGGAACCTACCTACCAAATTTCAAATATGTAAGTTTAATAGTTCCGGAGATATCGTGGATTAGTCAGTCAGTCAGTGAGTGAGTCGCTTTTCTCCTTTTTATATATAGATGGTACATTAAAAATTTTTTTAGATAATATACTTGTTTGTTATTAACTTACGTTGCAGCATATCTTACCCATCGAAAAAAAATAGAAAGAAAAAAGAATGTTGAGGAATATACACTGTATTTACAAAAAGAAAATAATTTTATTTTAAAATTAATGAGCTTTAAGGACATTTTCTAATTTAAAGCATACAAGTAATTTTAAGCATACATTAATTTATAACAAGACTTTAAACTTACATCACCACATGCGGACTTGAATTTAATTATGCATAAAACATGTTAATTTTGTTTGGGTTTTTTTATTTGAAAAAATACTTTGTTTCATATCTTTGAAATGCACCAAAAATCCCTTCAGGTGCAATTTTCCGTGTCTTTTCTTAAATGTTTCTAGTCATCCATTGCTACGTAGAAATTGGTCTTATCCCAATACCTTAACAAATGGAAAAGCTTTCTCTATTACGAAAGGCTCAGAGATCAGAACATTTTTTTATCTTGCATTGTATGTATCCACTTCATAACTGCCTCGTCGAAATCTTCATGGACACATGTTCTTCTACGTTTTGAACAAGAATTCAATGAATCCTAATTTCGAAGCTTATCTCGATTTCTTATAATAGTTGATAAGCTGTTTGGAGGAAAACCAAATGATAAAGCCATGTCCTCTTTTTGACGCCTTTATCTACTTCCTGAAAAATTAAAAAAAATTCATGCTCAAGCACTTACGAACTATCAGAAACGAAGTTACCAGTACAACTGATCAACACTACAAATGAACGGAAATTAGTTCAAGGACACGGAGACACGATGCAATTCCACTGAGGGTGAAAGAGGATATCGAAGATGTTTCTAGTGAAAAGTAGTACTTCTGGGATGAAACTCCCAGAAATCTATTGCTCTCAGCGCGCTAAACAAAAAAAAAAAAGCAGTTCAAGATTTATGAGAACCATAAAATGTGTTAAGAGAGAATAACTTAAAATGTCCGGAACTACTTTAAAAATAAGGAGAAAAAAATCCAATCACAAGAAAAAAGTTTGTTGCATAGAAAATGCACTTCACTATAGGAAGTTTATTTTATGAAGAAAATCCTGAAATGCGCGTAGAAAAATTCGCTATATAGAGGTTCGTTATATGGAGGTTCGACTGTATATATATTTTTTGATAAACAGTAGAAACTTTTCCCCTGTCTCATTACTTAGAACCATAAATCTCTCCTTCTCCTGAACCCTTTAACCGCTTCCTTTACACATTTTTTTGAAAAAATTGCAAAAAATCATCACATTTTTTAATTTTATTATTAAATACAATGAAACGAAACAAAACAAAATATGTAGGTTTTAAGTTGAGTTTTTAAAATTTTTACAGGCGTAAAAACATTTAGTTTTAATATTAGTTTACTATCCCGAGTTATATCTGGCAAATGGAAAAAAAAGTTAAATATTAGTCTTAATATGATTGATTTTGAAACAAGGGACAACACAAAATGAGATACCTGACATTCTGTAAACTGGTATCTAGTCTCGTTTCTTACTGGCTTATTTCTGGAATCTCTATTACAGGAGCACAGTCACGGGAACACTGTCTCGTTGGATTTGATTTTTTTTTCAGATGCAGGAATAACATCTGAAAAATGCATTGAGGTTAACCTGAGTGGTGAAGGACTAATGCTGGGTTTTCCTGATGTGGCAGAAAACTCGTCACGATGATTTTCTGAAATTAGTTTTTCAGTCAGTTTCATTCTAAATTGTTTAGGTGATCATGAACCTCCTGATTTACAGTACAAAATGAAGGAATTTCACAAGGCCAAATCCAATAAATGGAAGAAAATATTAGTATTTTCCTCTCTTTTTCTGGATGTAAAGTAAGGAGCTAAATGCTGGTCAACTTTATCTGCACCACCCATTTGGTCATTGTAGTCAACTACACATTTAGGCTTGGACTTTGTCTCTCCCCGTTCATTTGTTACATTCTGCATTTCGATTGTATGTATTGTGGAAATTAAACTAACATCCTTCTTATCTTTCCATGTAATTACAGTTACTTCCTCTCTAATGCCCAATAATTTCTCCTTTTTTAAAAAAATTTCTTTGTCTTTAGATCTCGAGATAAATCTCTTCTATTCAATCCAAATGTTCCATTCACATCAATCTTCCTTTTAACCAACGTATCAGCCAAACCGGGCGGGATAAAAATTGTCCTAACTGCCAACCAAAGCTGAGCGTTTCCTTTCATTTCTTTCAGGCCGAGTAAAACCGTGATAAAACAAATCGTACAGACAAATTCCGCTCGGGATAATAATTAGCTGTAATATATACTAACCCGAGATAATCAGGCAAGCGGTTAAAGTTCACTACATATTCCCTTTGAAAATTTAACAAAATAATTTTAAATATCACCATTAGACATGATGATGAACATAAATATACAAAGAAAAGAATTTAGCATTTTCCAATTTCGAGAAATTTACGGTTTCACAGTGAACCTTAACAGTCCATTTTTCCTATTCGAACTAACTAATCCAAAAGATCATTCAGAAAAAAAATCTATTATTTTAAAGCCATAAAACTTTTATATTTTAACGAAATCAATAAAGGAAAAATATTTTTAAAGTTTTTAATTGTTTTTTTTTAAAGTTTTCTGCACTTTTATAATTTTATACAAATTTGGACATAAAATTACATACTAAAAAATTTATATTCCTTAATAAAAAATTGCTAGTCCATATAAATTTTCCATCTATAATTTTTAAGAGAGAATATTTATATCCATTATATGTACACCCACACAGTGTCGCATTTAGGCAGGGGGGCAAAATTTTAGAGTGCGGACAAGTATTGTTAAATACAAAAATTTATCACTATAATTTTTAAAGTAAATAAATATTTTACTAAGATATGCAATAAACAAATATTGCTTCAAAATGTCAGCTCTGCTTTCTATATATTCCTAAATTCTCTAAATCCCAAAATTCGCTAAGCTTTTTCGAAGTATTGGATTCATTAACAATAACACTCATTGTTAAAAGTTCCTCCCGATCTGACCCAAATAATGTATCTATTTCTATAAGATTTTTGTTTAGACGTGTAATTCTACCTATAACTACTTGATAATAATAGTCCACGCCAATAAGAATTGATATTTCTTTATCGTTAAATTCATAAGAATCAGCTAATTGTACATTTCTTAAATATCTAAATTTTTTTTTATCAGGGGTTGGTAAATGTGTAATCGAAATATGTTCTGTCTCGACCGCTTCCATCGCAATGTACAAATTTGGATCATTCCTGTTTTTCAATTTTATTTTAACTATATTTAAGGTTTTTATTTCAGTTTCTTTAGCACCAAATGTGCAAATGGAAAGGTTTTCTTTTCCAAGAATTAGAAAGTTAAATTTCTCAGAAGTACTCTTTAAAACGAACCTTCTTTGTGAACCATTATCTAAGAATAAGAATAATCTAACAACTTCTTGTTCATTTTTGTGTCATCTATTAACTCAGCACATATTTGTAATAATACACTATTTACTTCTGTTTTAAATACTGCTGAAACTATATTATTTGTTTCACTTTTTGGAGAGAAATCGTCACCGTGCCGATTTCGAAAACATATTGTGAAATGGTGGGAGCCATTACAAATAGGACATGACTCTCTTTTCGCACATTCCATTGATCTATGACCGGGCATGAGGCTCAAATAACATCCCCTTTTTTCTTAAAATTTCTCTCTTTTCGTTAGCGCTTAAGAAATGGCAGGCCTCGAGTTCATGACCTTTGTTGCAGTATAAACATTTGCGACTTCTATGCAATTCACAGTGAAGGAAAAGGAGTTGGTTCGGGGTGTTCTGTCATCGGATTTCTCTTACGATGTCCGGGAAAAAGGAGCTTTTATTTTTGCTCTCTTTAGTGGTGGAGGGGAATAATGATTTTGTTTATGATTGTTTATTTGAGAGGCTTGTTCCAGAACTGGAATTTCCAAGTTCATTAACCGCAAAAGAGAGCTTTGGTTAAACCCTTAGTCCAGGGGGTCCAACGCAAAAGAAATTGCAGGCCACTTCGGAAAAATATTATAATCTCGCGGGCCACACATAAAAATATGTACCTTTATATCAAATTTGGAAACAAAAAAACATTTATTGGAGTGAAAATTTAAAACTTTTCTTTTTAGTGTACAGGATTTAAAACCTGATAATTAAATTGCGGATTCTGTTATAAATCATGATTTGACATATCTGTACAAGAATTATTTACTACACAAGCTTGGGAAGAAGTAGAAAAAATATTTACATTGAAACAAAACTTTTGGCGTTGCAATCATTGTGAAAGCGCAACGACTTAAAAAAAAAAAATATGGTTCAGTGTGATGATTGCAGTTACTGGTAACATTGGAAATGCGTCAATTTTAAGAATGGGTCAAAAATTAAAAATTGGCTTTGTCCAGATTATTCTATAAAGTAAAAGATGGCGATACCTCTATAAAAAAACGCATCGAGATTCCTACCTCATGGTGATGTAGAAACGGGATCAATATCATAAATATTTCTAATATGCATTGCTTATTTCCCCCATTTAATTAATTATTTTAAGAGAGAGCTGCCAAGAGCTGGGAGGCCCCTGATCACCCCTAAGATGTTCTCCCTCAAAATTGGGGTGGAACCCAGCCAAAACGTACTGTTACCTGAATGGTACTCAAAGCTACGGCTAACGACAAGCGTACTTGTAGCCCTTTGCAGCGATGAATTTCTTGGGCCTCGATCTGACATCGTCAGATAGGTGGCATTAGTAACAACAGAGAGAGAGCAACATTATTTCATAACTTATTATTTAGTGTACTAACTCATCAATAAAAAATGCTCATTTCTTACATATTAATTAAAAGAAAAATGTTTTCCAGTGAGGATATGTGTTCAAAAATTATACTTTGGATAATATTTAGGATATTTAATTCCTTCTTAGGTCAACAAAGAAAATCTTTTATTTTAGTTACTTTTTATTAAATAGTTACAATTAATATAAATATGTATATACATATGACAGACTTACAATATTAAGTGACAAACTAGAAAGCGATTTTCCTTGCAATTTTTCATTTTCCTTTTTATATATGGTGTTAGACTATTTTTTGTTTGTTTGTTACTATTTATTCATTTATCGAATTTAATTATTCCTATAAAATAGTAATGTAAAAAGAAATCACATTCTCAGAAATTAGGCCATCCCAGGAGGGATTCGAACCTACGACATTTGGATTAAAAGTCCAACGTGCTATTTATTGCTCAACAGGGGCACAACGAACGATTTTCCTTTCTATATATGCTGTTGGACTATTTTTTTTTTACTTTTTATTCATTTTTTAAATATAATGAATGAATTAATATGTGAAAAAAAAAAAAGAAACAATGGTATTAACATCAAGTGTCATCCACTGCTAGTTTAAAAGATGTATTTGAACTTCAATGGATGAATAGAAAGTATTTTATTAACGATTGAAAAAGAGTGAACTAGTAGTAGGAATTAATAAGAAATAAACAACATAAAATATAGGCATTCCTTTAATATAGTTAAATAAAAAATTAAGATTTTAATGAGAATTTTGCCCTTGTAAAGTTATACTTAATGACGCAATATCAGGGATATAGTTTGTGATTTTCAATTTAACAATGATTCTAATGTTGAGTTGTTACGTGGGGAGATTCAGATTTTATATCAGAATTTTTTTTTTTACCCAATTACACCAATTTTTTTAGAATTTAAATGGATAGGCTGGTTAAAGAAATATATAGAACAAAATACTCAAAGACTATTACATTTTTGAAAAACTTTTTTTCTTAATTAATGAATAATTTTGTATTTGTGTCAAAAATATTTTTAAAAAAATGATTTATCGTGTAATTATGAAAAAATTAAAAATTAATTGCTGAATCTAATTGTAAAGATGGAACTATATTTATTTTGAAAATTCGATAGAGAGTTTTCTCAACCGGTATAGAAACTAAATGTGATTATAGTTGGAAATAGATTCCAAAAATAAAAAAGAATATTCGATATTTATCATCTAGTTATTAGCCGTCATGTAGAAGTATTGATACACGTTAAATCTATTGAGGCTCAAACGTCTTCTCATTGGTGTGGTGAGGAAGTTAAGACAGGGGTGCCAGCTCAGGTGTCGTCCTCGTCACTTGATCATGGTTCAAAATTACGAGGTTCGTCGCCAAAAGTCCTCGTGTAGCTGAACAGAGCGACATTAATTGTCACTCTCTCTCTCGAGTTATTGAGATTTTCATCGATTTGCAATTCTATAAACGATTTTAGAATATCTCTATGTATAAAGCTAATAATTTATTATATAATAATGGTATCTGTTTGCATTATAATCATTTGCTCATACTAAAGGGGAAAAAATGTTTATTCCTTAATATGTGTTCTTTGTACATTAAATTCTGTACTTTCAACTGCTTTTTCTAATTTGATCATTTATATTTTGTAATCAAATATTATTCCTTAACTCAGTAGCGCAACAGCCCATGAGAGCCAAGACCTGCTGTGCCCATCTCAGTATACGTGATCCTGGGCGCTGAGTTGCGTGAGCAGATGCTTCGGTCATGTGGTCAATATGACGCGAAACTCAGTGTTTAGTTCCCAAGCAATCATGACACTCATTTATCGACCCACTGAAAGGATGAAAGGCTGAGTCAACCATGCCCAGCCCGGGGTTTGAAACTCGCACATGTGGTGTGGAAGCGTGATGCACGACTACTCAGCTTCAATATTATTCCTAAAATAATATAGTATTTTCTGTGTATATGTGTGATCAGCTTATACTTTTTATCAACATTGTAAAATCTTTAAAATGTTTTACTTTGAGTGAGATTCAACGAGTTTGAAAACTAACGTTTTGTTCAAAATCTGTATGCCATCTATAAAATGTATAAAGTTTTTATTACATTTTATAGCATCAGAGAATCAATGTTAATACTTATATATAAAAAAATTTCTCTTAATTTTACCTTTTTCTATTACAAAGTGGTAAATGTTTACACAGTCTTTAAAATCTTAAGAATAAGTTAAGTGAATATTATCAGTTATAATTTTTTTCTTTGCCATATAAAGAAATTTTTGCATCTTAAAACAAATTTCCTTCAATCCAACAAATTTTAATTTTTAAAATCCTGAAACTCAATGTCAGCATCTCTTTTGTTTTCCAATTAGGTTGTATTACGATGACTTAATGCCAAGGAATAACTTTCGCATTCGAAATAATCCAATCAAAAGAGCATGCGTTATTGCATATTAGAAATCATTAATTCCGTACAAACTCACCCACCCCTCCAAAAAAAAATTTATTACTACAGTTAATAATAAAACTTGTTACTTATTGGAAACTTAAATAGTTTTTCAATGTACATTCCATGATCATACTATAATTTCAAATATTTTCCTCAGTTCCTTATGTATATAAAAATAAGCTAATTTTTAAAAAATAGCGCTTAAAAAATCCCATTCACGTTTGAGCAAAGAAATTACATCGATTAAAAAAATGAAAAGGAGGTATATTAGCTGATTTAAATGTAATCATAAACAAGTATTACAGACATGAAAAATTAAAAACAATATTACTTTAGAATATCACTAATTAGGATTGATATCAATGAAGTTTAAAAAGGAAATGTAAATTTTTCTTAACCAATTCGTAAGAAAATAAAGATAAACTAAATTGCATTTAAGGTTGATTAGCATTATAGTTATTTTTCGGATCTTAGGAAATAAAAATTTTGGCATATCCGGTCTAAAGGAAATGGGTGGAGTCGGAACTTCCTCAAGAATGCGTTGGCCGTCTCTTGTCCCTTCCCCTAGAAGCAAAGGGAAGAAAAGCTGGGGGGTCATTGGGAAACTGGGTTATTGTTAGAAGCAAAGGGAAGCAGATGTCTATCTCTTTTATGGCCCCTAAATTTCTGCCAACAGAGTGAGGGAGGTCTTTGGTTATTCGTAGTGTCATTGAATATACGTCACACAGGCTATAAAGAAATATTTGTTTTTTTTTTTTTTCTTACACTGTATACCCCTTACAATTATAACTAATTAAATCGGGACCCAGGTTTATCGTAGTCATGCTATATCAAATACATTCTCTATACGTTTGAAACAAATTTTGTTACATAATGCTGTATTTTTTCTTTCTTAACTAAATTATCACAAAAATAAATCTCAGCCAATAATACAGTGGCTTGCAGATATCATCCAACATTAAAATACAGAGAACAGAATACTATGCAAAAGTTGAAATAAAAGCAAAGTAAACTTCGGCATTTTCGATAAAATTATTGAAAATGGTGTTTTACCAAATTTAATGCAGTCGCATACTATTGAAATTGAGGCACCACAAATCTAATGTTTCCGTGTTATTTAGCAACCAATATCACAATTAGTCTCAACAATGTATTATATTCTAATTTTAAACTATGTTTTAGATTGTATCATATATATATATTCCAAAACTATTTATCAAAATAACAAATGTACTCACATATGTGATCAGTTGTATTAAATGTGTTTTTAAAAAAAATAATGTAGTTTTTGCATTGAATTTACCAAATTTGTTAAAAGTCATGTGTCTTACAAGTCCCAATTTCATGTAGCTTATCCTCTTTTTGTATGATATTTGGTTATTTGCACGCTTCTTTAAAAAGTTTATATATATATATATATATATATATATATGTACAGTAGCGCACACAGGAATTTTTCAAGGGGGTCCGGGGTCGAAAGTTCACCATTCTTGTATCAGGCTCCTTTTGATTTTGTCGATTTTTGCGAGCAAAACACAGTAAAAAAAAAACTAATTATTGAATAAATAATTAGCATTAATTAATAAAATTAATCATTAATAACAAATACTTAATTAAATTTTACGTACTATATACTTAGAATTATAATCAATAGGAAAAAAATCAAGGGCTTTGGGGGCGGACCCCCCTTGTGTGCACCACTGTATATATATATATATATATATATATATATATATATATATATATATATAATGCAATTATTTATGAAATTAAATGGCCTTTTATTTCAGAAAAAAATGCTACAGTTGCAATTTGATAAAAATTATCTGTGTCATCACCCATTTTGCGATATTCAATGCTTCACCATATTCTTTATCACTTTGCGTGATTAAATTTTTATACGTCATTATGATCTAGGATTGGTATAATTTACTGTATTTAACATTACATGAAAAGCAATTGATTTACACTAGAGGACTGTGAATATTATCTTTGACTCAAAAGTAATTTTTTCCCACTTCAGTATTTATCAAAAAGAGCACGGAAGAATAACAAATAGAAGTAATACTATTATATGGTTGAATAAATAAACTATTTTCAGAGTATATGCATGTTTTGAAGAGTTAAAAAGCAGAAAAAAATAAGATTATCATCCTTACCCCCCCAGACACTAATCAGCAAGAATCACGCTTTTATGACTGTCTAAAAAGTTTGGGAGGAGGGTTGGAACTCAATAATTAAATTAAACAGGAATTTAAGTATGATGTTCATTGTATAGGTAAACGTGTCTTAAAATTTTAGGGACATTCTTAGAAATAAAATTTTATTTTTATAATTAGATACATTTCTATGGAAAAACTATTTAAATTATTTAAAATTAGCAAGGGTATAAAATTACGGCCGGAAAATCTCGTAAAAAATTCTAATCACTTATCATAAAAAAAAAAATTAAAACATGCTTTGTATACTTAAATTAATATAAATTTAGAAGTGCTCTTTTTTTAGTAATTTGTCAATAATTGGCCGTATGATTTTTAACATAGTAGAAAATGCATCCCTTGTATTTAAAATAATTTACTGTAAAGAAACAATTGTGGTTTCTATTATTGCTAAGGTAAAAAATATTTCAATAAACCTTTTCGTTCATTTTGTAGGCATTTAAATAAGGGAATTTATTTTTAATTCGGCGTTTAGTATAGTTATTTTAGAAGAGGAAACCATAAGAGTATCCTATGGTTTCTTACGGAACAAGAATTCTTGCATTTTAAATTTGTGAATTTTTAACTTTCTCTTTATAAGAAAACTTATTGCGAGTACATTAAGCATAGCGTGTAGAGAGAATTTAAACTTTTCATACCATTTAATTAAAAACTATAACACAGGCAGTATGTAATTCAATTTTTGTCTTGTTCGAACTCGAATTTCATTAGGTACAAAAAAAGAATTGCTTTCACAAATATGTATTTATATATGAATAGATACTTTAGCGGTAACATATAATTGAAATCCACTTTTCATTATTCTATTTGGCATAAATTTAGTAACAAATTGAGTCGAGTTTATGCATTATGTGTGTAGATATATGATTATACTATGGAAGGATGTATACTAATTTCCGTTTGAAAATGAGTTTAATTTAAAATCTGATCTAGCTTGAAAGTATGAGAAAAAAATTGTTTCTAGTTAATTTTGAAAGTCTGCTTTTTTATTTTTACAGAGAGAGAGTTTGATATAAAGTGATAAAATATTAAGCTTTTAAAAATTTTCCGTTTATATTAAAAAAAAATATTAGAGAAACTCGATTCATTGTCAGAGTGAAAACCATAGCTTTCGGTCAATCCATCATTCGACTTGTATCATTATGAATATATATACATATTGAATTGTTATTAATAAAGCAAGTATTTACGATTACGTAGCTATCAAAATGTAATTTGATGACCCACAGAATGAGCGAAACAAATAACCGATTTAATAAAAATCTATCAATGAATATTCAGTGCACAAGCTATCTAAAATTATAAATAAACATATTTTGTAGAATAGAGAATTAAATACGAATATAAGCTTTTCAAATCACTTTAGTAAACACTTTTTATTCTGTATCAAAAAAACTTACCCTTTCGATTTTTAGTAATAGCATTTGTAAAAGATCCGATAAAATCACTTATTGGTTATATTTAAAATACTTATTCGTAACATGTACAAAATGTTCAACAGAGGAGCTGCTTCTTTTTTGAATTTCCGTGCCATGAGTAATCGTATTATCTAAATTAATCCAGTATCGTTTCGTTAAAAACGCGGAGTTTCAAAAAACAATAATGTAAGCGCTTTCTGCTTGCACTTGTGTATTACTTACCACTGCAATTACATAATTAAACTTTATTCAAAAAATAATGAACAAATATTTAATTTCATTTAAAATAAATTTGTTCCATGTATTTAAACTTGCTATTTCGAAAGATGGTTAGATATTTTTTTATTCTTTCGATAAGAATACTGCTTTAACCGTGTGAACAGGTCCACCTCTAATGCGAAAATGAATGTTTGGCATCGTATTCAAAGCAAGCGCCGATATTGGCGAGAAATTTGCTAAGCTCTGTAACCCTGCAGACTGTCATCCCCCTGTTTCCTTCCCCTCTCCTCTTCTGGAAAAAGTGCTCTTTATTTAACGACTTCCCTAAGCAAGTTCCTGACATTCAGTTCAGTTCAGTTCAGTACAGTGATATCGCTGTAAAAGTGGAGACTTGGCCAATGCCTTATGCACCGATAAAATTTTCATTAGTTTTTAACCTAAAATGTAACGTACAGCTCGTGATTGCATTGTCCATCAGTAGTTTGAATTATCGCCTTGTGCTTCAACTGAGATTGAGGAAAGTAGAATATTGAAAAACTATTAGCTGGAATTTTAGAATGTATTGATGATGTCAATTTTTTTTCAACTTTTTGAACATGCTCTATTGTTGTACATTTCGCTATTGAGGAAATAGACCATTCTCCGTGGTTGGAGATAGAATTTTTCAAAATTTCACGCTGCGATTTGTATTTGATACAGTTTAATATAAAATGTTCACTAGTTTCTCGCACTTTAAAATCTGCACACAAAGGAGAATCTGTTTGTTTAAAAAGGAAATATATTGTTGAAGGCCACCGCAACGAACTCTTTCGATGACGCAACGCGTGGGTGGAGTCTTCGAAGTAGGGCCTTTTCCCTATTGGACTATTTTATTTCTAAAACTTTTTATTATGTTAACTGTAGAATTAACGGAGAAATCTTTTTGTTAAGAAATTAGTATTGCGCGGGATTTGTTATGTATATGTAGACGCTGCCCTCGTCAATTGATACCCGTATTAAAATTGATATAGAATAATCCCTGGTGTGATTATTACTTGAACCTGCTTGTTGTAACCCTGTGTGTTCAACATATTGTGGCGTCCGCGAGTATTTCTCTCGTTAAATATGGATATCGATATACTCAAAGCAAAACGGAAGTCTTTAAGAGCAGCATTCAGTATGTGTTGTAATGGTACAGTTGGTCAAAAAAATTGTTCAGCACCGTGACCCTTTAAAAAAATGATTGGAAATGGAAAACGACCTTTATTGAACTGACCTTTGTTGAAACCATCTCACTTGAAATTTATCATGAGCACCCTCATCTCATTTGAAATCGTCTCATTTGAAATTAATCATGAACACTGTCTCATTTGAAATTCATCATGAACACCATCTCATTTGAAATTAATCATGAACACCATCTCATTTGAAACCATTTCACTTGAAATTCATCATGAACACTGTCTCATTTGAAATTAATCATGAAACCCCCATCTCATTTGAAACCATTTCCCTTGAAATTCATCATGAACACTGTCTTCTTTGAAACCCTCTCCTTTCAAACCCTCTCCTTTGAATCGACACCGTATTTTCGTCCCCCCTTTTTTTTTCGTTTCAAACGACTCTTTTTACATGACTCTTGTCCACTTTTCCCCTGCTTTTTATCCAAAACATGCCTTTCAGATCCCAAAGGAACGTTCCAACGGCTCTTTTTGTATGAATCATCCATTTTTCACCCCATTTTTTATCCCAACGTTGTTTTTAAGGTCTCGATTCCCATTTGATTCCACGTCTGCATGAGGTGTAGGTTGGTCCACGTTGCCTGTAGGGTCTCGATTCCCGTTTGAAGCCACGTAGGCCCCAGAGCCCCCCTGTCCCACGTTGTCTTTCGGGTCTCGATTCACGTTTGACACATATCCAACGTTGTGTTTAGGGTCTCGATTCCTGTATGAAGCAAAGTATGCAGGAAGCGTAACCATGTATGGACAAGGTAAAATTTTTCAGATTTCTCCCAAAAAATATTTTAGCACGGGGCGAGAGAAAATGTTTCATTCCATCCCAGAGTGACGATTGAGACAGGGGTCATCCACAAATGAAATTCTTGACAGGTCCAATGAAACAGAGGTCTCCCAAAAATAGTTTTAACACGGGGGTCCAATGACATGCTGAACAGGTCCAACGACATGCTGGACAGGTCCAATGAAATGCTGGACAGGTCCAATGAATTAGAGGTCTCCAAAAAATAGTTTTAACACGGGGGGTCCAATGACATGCTGGACGGGTCATATGAAATGAATGACACAAAATTTTTCAAATTTCCCACCAAAAGATTTTTCAGGGCCGAGAGAAAATTTTTCATTCCACCCCAGAGTGACGATTGAGACAGGGGTCCGATGAAATGCTGGACAGGTCCAATGAAACAGAGGTCTCCCAAAAATAGTTTTAACATGGGGGTCCAATGACATGCTGAACAGGTCCAATGACATGCTGGACAGGTCCAATGAAATGCTGGACAGGTCCAATGAAACAGAGGTCTCCCAAAAATAGTTTTAACACGGGGGTCCAATGACATGCTGGACGGGTCCAATGACATATTTGGTGAGAGGGCCACCTTATTCCAATCTAGGTGACGATTCACAGGTAATTTGATGCATCTAAGGAGACCACCTCATTCCAATCTAGGTGACGATTCACAGTGATGCATTTAGGTGACCACCTCATTCCAATCTTGGTGACGATTCACAGTGATGCATCTAGGTGAGAAGGGGCGATTTACAGGTTCAAATCTTGGTGTATGAATTCACCCGAAATTGGGGGAACTGCCCCCTCCTATTTTCGGTCTTAAAGATTTTTGCTAAAAAACTTTTACTGTTAAGACTGCCAGAATTTGAGATGGAAACAAGACTCCAAATCCTGACAGTCTTAACAAAAAACATTTAGCCATTCAAAAGCACTCCGAAGGTATGACTGCTGGCCTTTTATACTCTAATGAGGTCACGTGAAACAATTTCAATTGGCTGGTCCTTCCAACGTTGTCTTGAAACACCGAGTCGAATCGATTGGCCCAGAAAGATTATTCAGCCTAAATGAGCGCACATTAGCTGAGCGATCCAAACTTGGTATACCCGAAAAAAGGGGGACCGAGTCAACTCGACTCGATCCCCCTATCCAATTTTATTTTACAAAATTGAAACACCAAGGTTGGGTTAAAAAAAGGGTGTAAGGATACTCTGATTCGATCCGACCCATATTTCCAAGTACGATAGTGGTGGTCCAACAAGTGTTGTACCGAAATCATTTTGATAAAAAAATGAGACTTATTCATTATTTATTGAAAAAATATATACAATGAGCTACAGGCAACTATTGACAGATCCATGGGTTGGATGGCTCCGATAGATTTTTTGACACAAGTCTGGACATACAAAAAATATTTACAATGAGCTACAGGCAACTATTGAAAGACAGATCCATGGGTTGGATGGGTTTAAATCCGATATTTTAGACACAAGAGTTTAGTCTGGGCATGGTCAAGTCCATAGGCTCCCTTTCAAATTCATCCAGGAAGGAGAAGAGATTCTCATCAAAAATAGAGGGTACCGTGTGAAGCAGCTGGAGTTCTTGGGGTCCAAATACGAATGACATGAGCGGGTCGAATGCATCTGTCGACTCCAAAGGGTCCAAAATGTCGAGCTCTGGGAGAAGCTGCACAGGTGACTGTGGGACTTGTGACACTGGAATCTGCACAGGTTCTGATACATGTAGAATCTGCATAGGTGGCTGTGGGACTTGTGACACTGGAATCTGCACAGGTTCTGATACATGTAGAATCTGCACAGGTTCTGATACATGTAGAATCTGCATAGGTGGCTGTGGGACTTGTGACACTGGAATCTGCACAGGTTCTGGAACATATTGAATATGCACAAGTGGAATCTGCACATGTGACTGTGGAACGTGTGACACTGGAAGCTGCACATGTTTTGAAACATGTAGAATCTGCATAGGTGGCTGTGGGACTTGTGACACTGGAATCTGCACAGGTTCTGGAACATATAGAATATGCACAAGTGGAATCTGCACATGTGACTGTGGAACGTGTGACATTGGAAGCTGCACATGTTCTGAAACATTTGGAATCTGCACAGGTGATTGTGGGACAAGTGGAATCTGCACTGGTGGCTCTAGGACATCTGGAATCTGCACAGGTGGTTGTGGAATCTGCACAGGTGGCTCTAGGACATCTGGAATCTGCTCAGGTGGTTCTGGGACTTGTGACACTGGAATCTGCACAGGTGATTGTGGGACAAGTGGAATCTGCATAGGTTCTAGGACATCTGGAATCTGCACAGGTGGTTGTGGAATCTGCACAGGGGCCATCGGTAGCTCAGATCGTCTGGACACACGTCTCATGACGGGAGTGATGCGCACTCGTTTCTTGGGTAGAGCCTTTTCCTCCAAAGGTCGCTTTTCGGCCGGTACATGAATCGGGGTAGGTGGAGGTAGCTTGTAAGGAGTTTGATTAAACTTTTTCATTTTCCGGAAATCTCCCACGTGGAATCCTTTCTGAATGAGCTGGGGCAAAAGGGATTCGGGGATAATGTCCAAACCAAAGGCGGTTTTTTGAACCGTCAACACGATGTAGTTTGTTCCAGTTGGGATCGGATACGCTGTGTGGGGCTCCAAGATGGTTCGATGGTAGAGCATTTGGTCATGGGGCTCAAAACTTCTCCGAATTACATTGGGTTGGGCTCGGCACTAGAGACTGGAGGCTGGCAATTCATAGATCAACATGGGCACATGCGTCGTTTGAATCAAGTGAATCTCTCCGGATTTCACCGTTCGCAAGCCAAAGGTAAAGTCTTTTTTGGCAAAAAATATGTTGTTGTAAATGTAAACCATTCTCTTGTCGGTATTTTTGAGCAGTCTGTCTGGATTTCTCAACAGGCCTTTGGATGTTTTTTCCCACATCACGTCGTTGGGTCTAAATTCATGGACATGCTTTGCCTCCATGACGGCCCGTTTGAAATTGTCCAACCACGTCTTTTTTGATGCCAATGGTCTTTACAAAACAGAACAAACACCCGTTTTGCGGTGGGCTCTTGGTAGATGATACCAGCTCGGACTTGGCCCTGGCAAACAGCATATTTCAATGCATCGGGTTTATCGGGCAGCGTCACGGGCACCACCGTGGTAGAAAGGTGCTCGGGGAAGGCATCAATCGGGTCCATTACGAATGAAAAGTGTTTAAAGCACCTCTCTCTTTTATCCGTTTCAAACAGGATGCGATTGAACAAGGATTGCAAAAGGAAGCCGTGGCGTCTGTAAATGCGTCACAGTACCACCATGGATGGACAATCACCATACATGAGCGGTCAAACCTTGAGTGTGGAAAAATCTTGGGATGAACGGTAAGAAGTTTTAAACTATACTACGTCACAGTACCACCATGGATGCGCGGCTAAACCTTGAGTGTGGAAAAAGTCTTAAGACAATCGTGAAGAGTAAAAGTTTTAAACTATACTACGTCACATTACCAACATGGATGGACAATCACCATGGATGAGCGGTTAAACCTTGAGTGTGGAAAAAACTCTTGAGACAATCGTGAAGAGTAAATGTTTTAAACTAAACTAAAAAAAAATTTTTTTTAATGAAACCTTTCATCTTTTCTCCCCGAGTCCTTTTTAAATTTTCTTACATTTCATTCTTTCAATTTTCGACCCTGATGGCGAGACAACTCTTGTGCTTCCCAATACGCTTTGGAAGCCAACCTTGGCGTCTAGAGCAGCCCCAAAAAATGGGAGAACTGGTCCAGAGCTATGCTCCTTTCAAGTTCTCCCATTTTTCTGGGGACGGTCTCTAGGATGTTCTCAATGGGTTGGGTGCCCTGCAGAGGGGACAGGTATTACTCACGTCCAAGTGTTGCAACAAACATTGCAAGTGAAACCCATGGCCACAGTGTGTCTTTTCTTGCCAGTGCATCGGACTCATACAGATGGTGCATACGTTGGGGACTTGAGACACGGTATCGGGCCATTTCTCTGCATAACATCCATCCAACACCGCTTGAGCCAATAGAGTCCACGTGGTCAGGTTTTGCGGACTCTGTCGTTTCCAAGCCTTGTATGCCAAACGGTATAAGCTGGATTTGGCATACAGAGTCCACAGAGCTTGAATGAAGGCTCCTTTTCCTTTGGAAGCCTCCTGCTCCACGTAGTCACTGGACACGTCCTTTGGTTCAGAACGAGCAAAGGCTCTGACGCGAAGAATGACCAGAGAATGATGATCAGGGAGCACTTTGGTCAGCAGCTCCCCAATATGTTGTTCAGTGTCAGTGTGGAGGTCAATAATCTCGGGAGGTTGCAAGCCGTCGACAATGATTCGAAACTGCGTCATAAACGTAATGTAATCAGAGAGATGCACTCCCTGGTATTGGATCAGGTAGACTTGAAAGGCGTGCTCGGCCTCCATGTCTATGAGGCAAATGGCTTCCGAGTCCTGCTTTTATACTAGAGAGAAGCAGGAAGTGGCTTTTGATTGGCTCGAGAGAGAAGCAGAAAGGGACTTTGGAGGGGCTATGAAAGACAACAGGGTTGAACCATTCTGCACCCAGGACAGCAAAATAGTGTGGGGCAAGGTTGGGGGTCACCACGAGGGGTGAAAGACACTAAAAAAAATTCCATCCACGGCCTTTTCGATGGACGGGAGATAATTTGTAGCTCACGCCCGCATGGGTGGCAATGGGGTTCGTTTATAAGACGACAAATTGGAGGCATTCAAAATGATACATAGATTTCATTTTTTGTTCAGATTTTATTTTCCCTTCAGATTTTATTTTACAGTGAAAAAAAGTTTATCTCTGTGAAGAATTTACATAGTGTCGTGGAAAGCCACTTTTGACATAGTGATACATTATCTGCCAACGTACGCTATCCGTCATATGCATGGCTCGAGGTAAATATTCCTTTCCACTCTGTAAAATTTCCTCCAATCTTGCTTCGGTGGGCTCGCCGTGCAACATTTGTTCTTGAAACACCATCGATTCCAATAAAGCGTGGATGACACAATCATGGGGTGGTACATCTCCCCGACCACACACTAAGCAATCTGGTTGACAAGAGCATGGAGCCGAAACGACTGGCATGGTGGTACGATAAATTGTCAAGATAAATGATCAAAGAGGTGTCCAGGATAAAATTTCAAAATGAATTGATTCTTAAAATAGAGATGCGCTCAGCTTATAAAGTGTTTAGTAAACTTAAAAAAAATTATTTTTTTTATGTGTGTGTTTATAAAGAATGTTTTTTGCAGCTCTAAACTTATTCCTCAGTTGACTTGCTAGTTCAATTTTATTTGCTGTTTTGAAAACACTCATAATTATGGCCTTTTCCTTGAAAACTTTAATCTCTGAATTGGAAAAAAACATTGTCCCAGGCATGCTTCAAGAAAATGCCTCCAATTTGTCGTCTTATAAACGAAGATTGGAACGTTTAGCGGGTATATTGAAATTTCAAGAACTCTTCAAAATGTATCCTGTTCCAGTCAAGGTGGTAAAGAATGAAAATGGATTTCACATTACGGACTGCGTCTGGAGTACGGAAAACTGCACTGAAGGTCCAGACACTTGTGAATGTTTTTTTTATTTAACGAACCCGAAAAGTATTTTATTGTGAAACAATTGAATCATGTGGTTGTACGGGATGGATCAATACATCACAAGGATTGTTTGACAAAAGCCAGTTGTCAATGTGGGAGAATACCATCTTTATTTTAAGAATCAATTCATTTTGAAATTTTATCCTGAAAACCTCTTTGATCATTTATCTTGACAATTTATCGTACCGCCATGCCAGTCGTTTCGGCTCCATGCTCTTGTCAACCAGACTGCTTAGTGTGTGGTCGGGGAGATGTACCACCCCATGATTGTGCCATCCACTGTAAAATAAAATCTGAAGGGAAAATAAAAACTGAACAAAAAATGAAATCTATGTATCATTTTGAATGCCTCCAATTTGTCGTCTTATAAACGAACCCCATTGCCACCCATGCGGGCGTGAGCTACAAATTATCTCCCGTCCATCGAAAAGGCCGTGGATGGAATTTTTTTTTTTTTAGTGTCTTTCACCCCTCGTGGTGACCCCCAACCTTGCCCGACACACTATTTTGCTGTCCTGGGTGCAGAATGGTTCAACCCTGTTGTCTTTCATAGCCCCTCCAAAGTCCCTTTCTGCTTCTCTCTCGAGCCAATCAAAAGCCACTTCCTGCTTCTCTCTAGTATAAAAGCAGGACTCGGAAGCCATTTGCCTCATAGACATGGAGGCCGAGCACGCCTTTCAAGTCTACCTGATCCAATACCAGGGAGTGCATCTCTCTGATTACATTACGTTTACGACGCAGTTTCGAATCATTGTCGACGGCTTGCAACCTCCCGAGATTATTGACCTCCACACTGACACTGAACAACATATTGGGGAGCTGCTGACCAAAGTGCTCCCTGATCATCATTCTCTGGTCATTCTTCGCGTCAGAGCCTTTGCTCGTTCTGAACCAAAGGACGTGTCCAGTGACTACGTGGAGCAGGAGGCTTCCAAAGGAAAAGGAGCCTTCATTCAAGCTCTGTGGACTCTGTATGCCAAATCCAGCTTATACCGTTTGGCATACAAGGCTTGGAAACGACAGAGTCCGCAAAACCTGACCACGTGGACTCTATTGGCTCAAGCGGTGTTGGATGGATGTTATGCAGAGAAATGGCCCGATACCGTGTTTCAAGCCCCCAACGTATGCACCATCTGTATGAGTCCGATGCACTGGCAAGAAAAGACACACTGTGGCTATGGGTTTCACTTGCAATGTTTGTTGCAACACTTGGACGTGAGTAATACCTGTCCCCTCTGCAGAGCACACAACCCATTGAGAACATCCTAGAGACCGTCCCCAGAAAAATGGGAGAACTTGAAAGGAGCATAGCTCTGGACCAGTTCTCCCATTTTTTGGGGCTGCTCTAGACGCCAAGGTTGGCTTCCAAAGCGTATTGGGAAGCACAAGAGTTGTCTCGCCATCAGGGTCGAAAATTGAAAGAATGAAATGTAAGAAAATTTAAAAAGGACTCGGGGAGAAAAGATGAAAGGTTTCATTAAAAAAATTTTTTTTTAGTTTAGTTTAAAACATTTACTCTTCACGATTGTCTCAAGAGTTTTTTCCACACTCAAGGTTTAACTGCTCATCCATGGTGATTGTCCATCCATGTTGGTAATGTGACGTAGTATAGTTTAAAACTTTTACTCTTCACGATTGTCTTAAGACTTTTTCCACACTCAAGGTTTAACCGCGCATCCATGGTGGTACTGTGACGCATTTACAGACGCCACGGCTTCCTTTTGCAATCCTTGTTCAATCGCATCCTGTTTGAAACGTATAAAAGAGAGAGGTGCTTTAAACACTTTTCATTCGTCATGGACCCGATTGGTGCCTTCCCCGAGCACCTTTCTACCACGGTGGTGCCCGTGACGCTGCCCGATAAACCCGATGCATTGGAATATGCTGTTTGCCAGGGCCAAGTCCGAGCTGGTATCATCTACCAAGAGCCCACCGCCAAACGGGTGTTTGTTCTGTTTTGTAAAGACCATTGGCATCAAAAAAGACGTGGTTGGACAATTTCAAACGGGCCGTCATGGAGGCAAAGCATGTCCATGAATTTAGACCCAACGACGTGATGTGAGAAAAAACATCCAAAGGCCTGTTGAGAAATCCAGACAGACTGCTCAAAAATACCGACAAGAGAATGGGTTACATTTACAACAACATATTTTTTGCCAAAAAAGACTTTACTTTTGGCTTGCGAACGGTGAAATCCAGAGAGATTCACTTGATTCAAACGACGCATGTACCCATGTTGATCTATGAGTTACCAGCCTCCAGTCTCAAGTGCCGAGCCCAACCCAATGTGATTCGGAGAAGATTTGAGCCCCATGACTAAATGCTCTACCATCGAACCATCTTGGAGCCCCACACGGTGTATCCGATCCCGGCTGGAACAAACTACATCATGTTGACGGTTCAAAAAACCGCCTTTGGTTTGGACATTATCCCCGAATCCCTTCTGCTCCAGCTCATTCAGAAGGGATTCCACGTGGGAGATTTCCGGAAAATGAAAAAGTTTAATCAAACTCCTTACAAGCTACCTCCACCTACCTCGATTCATGTACCGGCCGAAAAGCGACCTTTGGAGGAAAACGCTGTACCCAAGAAACGAGTGCGCATCACTCCCGTCATGAGACGTGTGTCCAGACGATCTGAGCTACCGATGGCCTCTGTGCAGATTCCACAACCACCTGTGCAGATTCCAGATGTCCTAGAACCTGTGCAGATTCCACTTGTCCCCCAATCACCTGTGCAGATTCCAGTGTCACAAGTCCCAGAACCACCTGTGCAGATTCCAGATGTCCTAGAGCCACCTGTGCAGATTCCACAACCACCTGTGCAGATTTTACTTGTCCCACAGTCACATGTGCACATTCCACTTGTGCATATTCCAGATGTTCCAGAACCTGTGCAGATTCCAGTGTCACAAGTCTCAGATTCACCTATGAACATTCTACCTGTATCAGAACCTGTGCAGATTTTAGATGTTCCAGAACCTGTGCAGATTCCAGTGTCACAAGTCCCACAGCCACCTATGCAGATTTTACATGTATCAGAACGTGTGCAGATTCCACTTGTCCCACAATCACCTGTGCAGATTCCAGTGTCACAAGTCCTAGAGCCACCTGTGCAGATTCCAGTGTCACAAGTCCTAGAGCCACCTGTGCAGATTCCAAATGTTCCACAACATGTGCAGATTCCAGTGTCACAAGTCCCACATCCACCTATGCAGATTCTCCCAGAACCTATGAACATTCTACATGTATCAAAACTTGTGCAGATTCCAGTGTCACAAGTCCCACAGCCACCTATGCAGATTCTACATGTATCAGAACCTGTGCAGATTCTACATGTATCAGAACCTGTGCAGATTCTACATGTATCAGAACCTGTGCAGATTCCAGTGTCACAAGTCCCACAGCCACTTATGCAGATTCTACATGTATCAGAACCTGTGCAGATTCCAGTGTCACAAGTCCCACAGTCACCTGTGCAGCGTTTCCCAGAGCTCGACATTTTGGACCCTTTGGAGTCGACAGACGCATTCGACCAGCTCATGTCGTTCGTATTTGGACCCCTAGAACTCCAGCTGCTTCACACGGTACCCTTTATTTTTGATGAGAATCTCTTCTCCTTCCTGGATGAATTTGAAAGGACCCCTATGGACTTGACCATGCCCAGACTAAACTCTTGTGTCAAAAATATCGGATTTAAACCCATCCAACCCATGGATTTGTCTTTCAATAGTTGCTTGTAGCTCATTGTATATATTTTTTGTATGTCCAGACTTGTGTCAAAAAATCTATCGGAGCCATCCAACCCATGGATCTGTCAATAGTTTCCTGTATCTCATTGTATATATTTTTTCAATAAATAATGAATGAGTCTCATTTTTTTATCAGAATGATTTCGGTACAACACTTGTTGGACCACCACTATCGTATTTGGAAATCTGGGTCGGATCGAATCAGAGTATCCTTACACCCTTTTTTTTAACCCAACCTTGGTGTTTCAATTTTGTAAAATAAAATTGGATAGGGGGATCGAGTCGAGTTGACTCGGTCCCCCTTTTTTCGGGTATACCAAGTTTGGATCGTTCAGCTAATGTGCGCTCATTTAGGCTGAATAATCTTTCTGGGCCAATCGAGTCCACTCGGTGTTTCAAGACAACGTTGGAAGGACCAGCCAATTGAAATTGTTTCACGTGACCTTATTAGAGTATAAAAGGCCAGCAGTCATACCTTCGGAGTGCTTTTGAATGGCTAAATGTTTTTTGTTAAGACTGTCAGGATTTGGAGTCTTTTGTTTTCATCTCAAATTCTGGCAGACTTAACAGTAAAAGTTTTTTAGCAAAATTCTTCAAGACCGAAAATAGGAGGGGACAGTTCCCCCTCTTTTTTCGGGTCAATTCATACACGAAGATAGGTACCTGTGAATCGCCCCTTCTCACCTAGATGATTCACTGTGAATCGTCACCTAGATTGGAATGAGGTGGCCTTCTCACTAAATATGTCATTGGACCCGTCCAGCTTGTCATTGGACCCCCGTGTTAAAACTATTTTTGGGAGACCTCTGTTTCATTGGAACTGTCCAGCATTTCATTGGACCTGTCCAGCATGTCATTGGACCTGTTCAGCATGTCATTGGACCCCCGTGTTAAAACTATTTTTGGGAGACCTCTTTTTCATTGGACCTGTCAAGAATTTCATTTGTGGATGACCCCTGTCTCAATCGTCGCTCTGGGATGGAATGAAACATTTTCTCTCGCCCCGTGCTAAAATATTTTTTGGGAGAAATCTGAAAATGTTTACCTTGTCCATACATGGTCACGCTTCCTGCATACTTTGCTTCATACAGGAATCGAGACCCTAAACACAACGTTGGATATGTGTCAAACGTGAATCGAGACCCGAAAGACAACGTGGGACAGGGGGGCTCTGGGGCCTACGTGGCTTCAAACGGGAATCGAGACCCTACAGGCAACGTGGACCAACCTACACCTCATGCAGACGTGGAATCAAATGGGAATCGAGACCTTAAAAACAACGTTGGGATAAAAAATGGGGTGAAAAATGGATGATTCATACAAAAAGAGCCGTTGGAACGTTCCTTTGGGATCTGAAAGGCATGTTTTGGATAAAAAGCAGGGGAAAAGTGGACAAGAGTCATGTAAAAAGAGTCGTTTGAAACGAAAAAAAAGGGGGTATGAAAACACGGTGTCGATTCAAAGGAGAGGGTTTGAAAGGAGAGGGTTTCAAAGAAGACAGTGTTCATGATGAATTTCAAGTGAAATGGTTTCAAATGAGATGGGGGTTTCATGATTAATTTCAAATGAGACAGTGTTCATGATGAATTTCAAGTGAAATGGTTTCAAAGGAGAGGATTTTTAATTCAAAGGAGATGGTTTCAAATGAGACAGTGTTCATGATGAATTTCAAGGGAAATGGTTTCAAATGAGATGGGGGTTTCATGATTAATTTCAAATGAGACAGTGTTCATGATAAATTTCAAGTGAAATGGTTTCAAATGAGATGGTGTTCATGATTAATTTCAAATGAGATGTGGTTTCATGATGAATTTCAAATGAGACAGTGTTCATGATTAATTTCAAATGAGACGATTTCAAATGAGATGGGGGTACTCATGATAAATTTCAAGTGAGATGGTTTCAACAAAGGTCAGTTCAATAAAGGTCGTTTTCCATTTCCAATCATTTTTTGAAAGGGTCACGGTGCTCAACAATTTTTTCGACCGACTGTATTAGCAACAGAATCGAAACCGAAACTTTAAGTAAAAATGAAGTCAATGCTTTGTACAAGCAGTTGCAAGATAAATTCTCTCGACTGGAAACAATTCAGGAAGAAATATCTGATTTATTATTAACAAGTCATGATCTTAAGGATACATATCAAGAAGATTTTTCAAAAGCTGAAGAATATCGGGACAAATTCTGTCAATTTTTTCAATATTAGAAGCTAGCCAAGAACAAGAGATTTTGGTTTCCGAAGAAAACAATTCCGTTCAAAAGCGAAAATTTAAGCTTCCAAAATTGGAGTTAAGAAAATTTAGTAGAGAACCGAAAGACTATCTTGCGTTTTGGTCGCAATTCGAGAAAATTCACATGGATGCAACGATTGCAGAAGAAGACAAATTCCAATACTTGTTGTAGTGCCTAGTTCCAGATTCTAAAGCAGCTAGATTAGTATCAAGTTTTCCGCCTACAAAGAACAACTATTTAAAAGCAATTACGCAATTGAAGGAGCGTTTCGGAAGAGACGAACTTCTAGTGCAGATATACGTACGAGACTTGCTCTCCATCGTAATGAAGAATGCAGCTGGTCGGATTAAAGTGGATTTGTCGGAGCTGTATGATTTATTGGAAAGTAAGCTCATGGCACTCGAGAGTCTTGGCCGTACGAAAGAAAAGTTTGCTGAATTTCTTTAGCCTTTGGCTGAATCCTGCTTACCAGAGAACGTGCTTTGTGCGTGGGAAAGAAGTCGCTCCGTGGAAGATTCCTCACCGCAAGATAGTGCGCGCTCGTTGGATAAATTATTGTGCTTTCTTCGGAACGAAGTGCAAAGTGAGGAGATGATTAAGCTAGCCCGTACCGGGTTGGGAGCTTCACGCGTGTCGCATCCTCGTTCGCATCCAGATGAGGCGGATTTCTCTACAGCTGCAGCCCTTGTGAATTTTCAAGGCAATTCAGGTAGGAGAAATTTTCGTTGCATTTTTTGTGATAAACCTCATAATTCTTCAGAATGTTTTTCGGCAAGAAAATTGCCATTAGAAGAAAAACGAAAACTTTTGGTACAGAAGCATGCCTGTTTTCGTTGCCTTAAAACTGGTCATGTCTCTCGTTCATGCAAATATAAGGTGAAATGTTTATCTTGTGATAAAAATCATTATACTATTATGTGTGCAGACAAAGAATCTGCTAAATCAAATGATGAAAATACTATTGTATCAAGTAGTGTACTTTCTAATCAGTCTGTTAATAAAACTGTATATTTGCAAACTCTTGTTTTAAGAATAGAACACAATGGTAAAGAACTCAAAGTTCGTACTATTTTGGATAGTGGTTCACAAAAATCTTATATATCGGAGAGGGTCATTAAAGTTCTGCAGTTGTGACCCAAATCAAAACAAACCGTGGACAACGGTTTGTTTGGGGGGAGAGAAACTAGCCCTCACTCCCATTTAGTTTTTGATGTTTATTTGAAAATTTTTGAAGACCCTTATGCTAACTCAATTGAGGTACTATCTCAAAAGAAAATATGTGGGTTTGTACCCCCCAAAAAATAGTTGATATTCATACTTTACAAGAATTGGAAGAAAAGAATATTACTTAATCTGATTTAGAGGCTAAGGAACATGACATTGAGTTGCTCTTAGGAGCAGATGTCATTGGGAATATTTTAACTGACAATTCTTTGAAACTAAGCTCAGGTGTAACTGTCGTACAAACTAAATTTGGTTACACGGTGATAGGAAAACAAATACTATACATAATAGTTTGTAAAATAATGTGGTTTCATTGCATTGTGCTAATTTCACCGTAACTGATCTGTGGATTTTAGATGCCATAGGCATTACAGACCCAACTGAAGATGCTAAGCGTAAACATGCGCATTTTGATTTTCTGAATCAATTTAAAGAAAACTTATCTGTTCTTCCTGATGGACGGTATCAATTACCACTTCCCTTTAAATTCGAAACCCAGCTACGAAATAATAAGTCTGCTACCTTTAAGAGGCACCAAAGAATGTGTCAAAGAATTGATGAGCAAAATCTATTAAATGAGTATGAGGTAGTGTTTAGGCAATGGGAAGATCTACAAATAATAGAAGAGGTTCCTAAGACCGAAGTTGATAATTTCGGCTATTATTTACCCCATAGACCTGTTATGAAACAGGCTAGCCAGACAATGAAAATAAGGCCGGTGTTTGATGCTTCAGCCAGAGATAAAAATCAACCGTCCCTTAATGACTGCTTGAACAGAGGCCCTAACTTAATTGAGCTTATACCTGATATAATTGACAGATTCAGGCTGTACCCAATTGGTCTATCGTCAGACATCGAAAAAGCGTTCCTTCAGCTCAGTATTATCCCAGAACACCGAGACTATTTGCGGTTTTTTCTTCCTAATATTGAAGAATCTAAAATTTACAGACACTGTCGAGTTGTGTTTGGAATCTGTTCTTCTCCATTCCAACTCTCTGCTTGTATAGATCATCTCCTGGAAAATTCTCCAGCCCGTTTTGACGATGTGACCTAAAAATTAAAACACTCGTTTTACGTTGACAATTGTGTCACTGGTGTTACCGATATCAAAGAGCAAGAAAGTTTTATAAATAAAGCAATAGAAGTAATGGGGTTGGGAAAGTAGCGTTCCAGGTCGCTATATTTTCCGTAGTTCAGGTGTAACTTCTTTGCTTGGACTATTGTGGGATTTAGACCAAGATACATTAAAATGTAATCTCAATTATTCAGGGGAGGATGAGATAAGTAAACGTAATGTTTTGGCTATGGTACATAAAATTTTCGATCCTCTAGGTATTTTGAGTCCGACCACTTTGTTACCTAAGGTATTGTTACAGGAAGCTTGGAAACTGAAGTTAAAATGGGATGACCCTTTGCCCGAAAACATTCAGAAAATTTTTCGGAAGTGGCGGGATGAAATAGTGTATCTTGAGAAAGTTAATATCCCTCGTTACGTTGAAATAAATGAGAATTCGGAGTTACATCTCTTCGTCGATGCATGCAAGAGTTCCTATGGGGCCTGTGTTTACATTCGAACTGTAACGCCCTTAGGAGTCAAAATTCGATTGATCAGAGCAAAGTCCAGGGTAGCGCCATTAAAAACTATGACTATTCCCCGGCTGGAATTGATGGCTTGTTGTATTGGTGCGAGGCTGGTTCACTCAGTGTACGCTGCTTTAGATGTACCTGGTTTAAAAATTATTGCATGGAGTGATTCTATGGTAGCACTTTGGTGGCTGAAGAACCATGGTGATTGGTCAGTTTTCGTGGCCAACAGAGTAAATGAAATTAACAGCCTAGTTCCTTCTCAATTTTGGCGCCATGTGTCGGGCGAATTAAACCCCGCAGATTTGCTTTCGAGAGGCATTTCCCCTCGTTTATTTTCCGACTCTCTTTGGTGGGAGGGTCCTTCCTGGCTTCTTGAACCCCCTAGTAACTGGCCAATTGACCGCTTGGCTTGCGAAACATCAGAGGTAGAGCGAGAAAAAAGGAAAGTTAGGTTATATAATCTGGTTGCAGTTGAAGGGGAAATACCTTGGTATGCCATTAAGTTTTCCAATTTTCAGTCAATTGTTCGTTTTGTCTCGTGGATGTTGCGTTTTGTGGAAAACGTAAAGAAAAAACGGGAGTTTCGAGAGATTGGAGATCTGACCATTCACGAGATAGAACACGCGGAGAAAACTCTTATCAAAATTGTCCAAGCTAAGTTTTTTCCTTCTGAGAACTCGTTTCCTAATATGAATGTCATTACGGACGATGACGGTATTAAAAGAGTTAAAACTCGAATTACTGAGCGATCAGACCATCCGGAATTTATTTACCCTATTATTTTACCAGGCGAGTGTCTTTTTACCCAACGGCTCATTGAATACTATCACCGACAAAATTGTCATGCTGGAACAAAAATTCTGCTCGGAATATTAAGGGAGAGATTTTGGATAGTGAGGAGCAGAAGGGTGGTCAGGAAAATTGTAAGAAGTTGTATAAGATGCAAACGATATAAATGTAAATCTCCAAATAGTGAGCCAGTGTCCCTGCCTGGTGATCGTGTCAATGACGCAGCGGTGTTTGAGGTAGTGGGTGTTGATTTAGCAGGACCCTTATATGTGAAAGGAGGTAAAAAGTCTTGGATTGTCTTGTTTACATGTGCAACATATAGGGCCGTTCATTTAGAATTGACATCATCATTGTCCACTGATGCCTTTTTGTTGTCGTTGAGACGTTTTATTGCCAGGAGGGGAGACCACGAGTAATTTATTCCGACAACGGAACAAATGTTCGAGGAGCTCATGGAGAATTGAGTGGTATTGACTGGGAAAAAGTCTTGAAACTAGCTACCATACAACGCATACTTTGGAAATTTAATCCACCCACAGCCGCTTGGTGGGGTGGTTGGTGGGAGAGGTTAGTTCGTGTGTTAAAGGAACTGTTGAGAAGGACTCTCGGTAACGCCATTCTCACGACCGAGGAGTTGCAGACAGTACTGTGCGACTGTGAATCTGTGATTAATTCTAGGCCACTCACTTACCTATCCGAAAATTCTGATGATTTAGTTCCTTTGTCCCCAGCCATGTTTCTTGTGGAAAATCGCAACCTGGACGTTCCCGATATTGATTACAGGGATACTGTAAATTTACGTAAAAGGGTTAGATATCGACAAAAATTGTTAAATGATTTAAGGCATAGATTCCGAAAGGAGTATTTAGGTCTCCTTATTCAAAATAAAAATAAAAAAGGGTCCATTGTCGGAAGTACGGCTGGGAGAAATTGTCCTCATTGGTGATGACATCAAAAAACGGATGCATTGGCCTTTAGCTAAGGTCATTCGGCTGATTCCTGGAAAGGATGGCAAGATCAGAACTGTGGAACTGAAGACTCGCACTGGAACAATGTTACGACTAATTCAACGAGTCTATCCCTTGGAAGTGCAGTCGACAGAAACCCCCAATGATCCTTTAAACGATTGTACAATTACTAATCCTATTTCTTCTATTTCTAGTGATAATCTTTCAGATCCTAACGACTCCAGTAACGTCTTGCCTAGAGTATCCAAGTATGGAAGAGTCATCAAAGTACCAGAGAAACTGGACCTCTTCAACCAGGTGTTATATGTTTTTGAGTCCAAATGATGTCGACTCAAAAAAGGGGGAGGATGTTGAAGGCCACCGCAACGAACTCTTTCGATGACGCAACTTGTGGGTGGAGTCTTCGAAGAAGAGCCTTTTCCCTATTGGACTATTTTATTTCTAAAACTTTTTATTATGTTAACTGTAGAATTAACGGAGAAATCTTTTTGTTAAGATATTAGTTTTGCACGGGTTTTGTTATGTATATGTAGACGCTGCCCTCGTCAATTGATATCCGTATTAAAGTTGATATAGAATAATCCCTGGTGTGATTATTACTTGAACCTGCTTGTTGTAACCCTGTGTGTTCAACAATATATCATTTAATGGTAATTTTTTAGCTCGCAACTTATTGATTAAAACTTCTGTATTTCTATTTTTTGCTGCCTGTCTGTTCCATTTTTCAAGATGAGAAATATAAGAATAATTTTTATGTCTTTTGTTCTTTTTCCATATTTCTTCACTTTTATTTTTGTGTTGTTTTTTAAATGTGCGTACGTAGGTCTTCCGAAGTTATCCAAGAAATAATATTCCACGGCTCTGGAGAGGCTTTAGCTAACTTATCAACTTCTTCATTAATCCCTATTCTCTTGTGAGCTGGTACCCAAATGAATATAATTGATTGAGCTATTTGGAGGCATTGATGTAAAGTTGAACTTAAATTTAATATTATCGTATTGGATTTTCTATAAATATATTGGATGCTTTTTAGGACCGATAAGCTGTCCGTCAGGATGATATAGTTTTCTGATTCAGAAACCCAATTTTTTAACGCAGTCCATATGGCTATAGCTTCAGCTGTGAAAATTGAAATCATTTCTTCAGTATGAAATTTTGTCGAACTTTTTTCTTAGGGATCAAAATTCCTATTAATGCTTGATTAGAATTATTTTAATCATCTGTTGCTATTACAGTCGGTCGAAAAAATAGTTGAGCACCGTGACCCTTTCAAAAAATGATTGGAAAAGGAAAACGACCTTTTTTGAAACGAAAACGACCTTTGTTGAAACCATCTCACTTGAAATTAATCATGAAAACTGTCTCATTTGAAACCATCTCATTTGAATTGAAAATCCTCTCATTTGAATTGAAAATCATCTCATTTGAATTGAAAATCATCTAATTTAAAATGAGATTCATCTCATTTAAAATGAAAACTATCTCATTTAAAATGAAAACTATCTCATTTAAAAATGATCTCATTTGAATCGATCTCAACACAATATTTTTGGTTTTGTTCCCATCTTTTACTTTCAAACGACTCGTTTTACTTGACTATTGTCCTTTTTTCACTTACTTTTTATCCAACACTTGCATTTAAGGTTTCAATCCAAAAGGGACGTTCAAACGGCTCTTTTTGTATGAATCTTGTCTATTTACACCCTTTCTTTTTACCCCAAAGTTGAATGTAGGGTCTTGATTCACGTTTGAAGAAAAGTATGCAACAGAGCACTTCATAATGAACGACACAAAATTTTTCAAATTTCACACAAAAAGATTTTTCAGGGCCGAGAGAAAATTTTTCATTCCACCCCAGAGCGATGATTGAGACAGAGGTCAAATGAAGGACACAAAATGTTTCATATATCTCCCAAAAATATTTTTCCCGGGGCGAGACCCAGAGAGAAAGGGGTCCAATGAAATGGGGGTCAATCCACCTCATTCCAATCTAGGTGATGATTCACAGGTTATTTGATACATCTAGGGGGGATAAACCACCTCATTAAAATCTAGGAGACAATTCCCTCCAATCTTGGCGACGATTCACAGTGATGCATCTAGGTGAGAAGGCCTCCAATTTTGGTGACGATTCACAGTGATGAATCTAGGTGAGAAGGCCTCCAATCTTGGTGACGATTCACAGGTTCCAATCTTGGTGTATGAATGGACCCGAAAGGGGGGAGGACTGCTCCTCTATCTTCGGACTTGAAGATCTTTGCTAAAAACATTTACCGTTAAGACTGCCAGAATTTGAGATGGAAAGATGACTCCAAATCCTGACAGTCTTAACAAAAAGCATTTAGCCATTCAAAAGCATTCCGAGGTATGACTGCTGGCCTTTTATACTCTGATGAGGTCACGTGAAACGATTTCTATTGGCTGGTGCATAATGTGATCCTTCCAACGTTGGCATAGTGTGTGTCTTGATAAAAGGGGGATCGAATCGACTCGATCCCCCCTTTTCGGTATAATTTTTTTTTACTCACTCACTCTACTAGATGAGCCGTCTGTTTTTTGCATTCAGCCTGCAGCTTGTTAAAATGCAGCAGGTATCGCGCAAATCGGTAGGATTTCACCATGGTGCACTCGGATATATCATAGTCATCATGCACCTCATCGTGCAGGTGGTCAGGACGGGTGCGGTCATTCAAATCCCGGAAATGGGGCAGCATTCCCAGATTGATTGTAAAAAGTCCCAGCTCTTCAAAACATTTCCGCTGGTCCGATCCCTTGACGACGATGAGACCTCTGTTTCCTTGGGCCAGGTGATAAAACTTGCCCCTGACGCAGAAAGACTGGTATTCGAGGGGCACAGATCCGGGCAGGTGGCTTTTCAGGTGGAGCCGTTCATTGATGTACCTGTTGTCCCGGCTATCTTTAGGTTCGTGAGAAGGTTCGAGTGGTCCACCGTGAGGTAAATAACATCTTGATCTTTACCATCCTCCGGAATGTTGGCAATCGACAATTCGACGGGGACAGGTTGGCCACCATGGTGAAACACGTTGGCGTGAGCGAAAAAGGCTGGGTAAGACATGATGCTTCAGATTGAGAAGGGCTGCTGAGCGCTCACCTCTTATACTCTGCTAGGTCACGTGAATCGATTCCTATTGAGCCAGAAAGATTATTCAGCATAAATGAGACCCAGCGCAAGTTTAGCGCAAATTAGCTGAGCGATCCAATCTTGGTATACTCCGAAAAAAGGGGGACCGAGTCAACTCGATCCCCCTTTTTCCGCGTCTATTTTTTTTTACAAAATTGAAACTTTATGGCTCCATTCCGCCTTCAGCCTGTTAAACTGCTGCAGGTTTTTGGCAAGTTGGTAAGATTTTACCATGGTGCAATACGAAACATCCTCGTGCACTTCCTCATGCAAGAAGTTGGGAAATGTTCCATCGTCGTTGAATTCAGGCAGCGTTTCCAGGGACATGGCTCTAGGAAAAAATTTTGTTGTTCTGTTCCTTTGACCACCATGAGGCCCATCTGGCTCAACTTGCCCCTCACGCAAAAAAGTAGGTATTCCACGGGCTTGGGTAACGGGGCGTGTACCAGACGTTTATGTTCGTGGATTGCATTTCGTGGAGGTGAGCCCAGCATGATTCACCGTGATCGCTGGGGATCGTGGCAATGGAGAGTTTAATGGGCACTGGCTTGCCCTGGTGACGTTGGCATGAGCAAAATAAACGGGTTGCATGGTGGTTTATCTGAGAAAGAAGGGCCGCTTGCCTTTTATATGATCGAGGACGTCAGAGGGCATCCTATGGGCCAAAGCGTTCTGATGCGAACGTTCCGCATGTGTTTCCAAAGCCCGTTTCCATGGTGGAGACACACTACACGCCAAGGTAGGTTCTCGTCTCGATGCATTTCCCAATCGTCCAACCACGGCAACCAGGTCACGTACACGTCCGCCAGTCGCGTGAGTGCGTGAGATCCAAAGGGTAGGTTTCCGTATTTTGAGGCTGATACGCCTCCCAAACTTGACGAGACGGGAATGACCCACGTGAAAGAACTTTAAGTCGACTCCTTTATCCCACGTCAGATCCAAATGACTCGTAAACACAATGACGGTTTTTCCAAACGAACGAGTAACGTGCACGCCAATGTTGGGTTCAAAAAAGAGTGTGTAAGGATACTCTGACTTGTAATGCGTGACTCGATCCGGCCACCGATCCAGATTTCCAAATACGATAGTGGTGCGATGTCGACACTGGTCCAACAAGTGTTGTACCGAAACCATTCTGACAAAAAAATGAGACTTGTTTTCAGGTGAATTATTTATTGACAACAAAAAAATGTATATACAATCAGCTACAGGCAACTATTGACAAACAGATCCATGGGTTGGATGGCTTTAAATCCGATAGATTTTCTTACACAAGGGTCCAGTCTGGGCATTATCAAGTCCATATAGGCGCCAACTCCCTTTCAAATTCATCCAGGAATCAGATGAAATCACCATCAAAAATATAGGGTACCGTGTAAAGCAGCTGGAGTTCTTGATCTGGGGGTTCAAATACGAACGACATGAGCCACATGTCGGGTTTTTCAAACACCGAATCGTAAAATCCCACATATGTGGGGTCTTTGCTACGATCATACATGGAGTAGGGCAGCGAGATGAAATACTTGCACTCGCACGTGACACCTTCAAAGGAGTCGTAATCCGGAGGTCGGTCATCATCTTTCCTACCAGCCACGAAGCCTTTCAAGCATTCCATTACATGCTTCACATTCTCACACTTCATTCTTTGCCCATGATGCCAAGATTTCAATCCCATGCAAAAAAAGGCACTCTTTACGATTTTTCAAAAATTGTTGTTGCAAAGCATGTTGGTGATAGTAATGTCCAAAGGTCATGGATTCAAAACAAATGGGACAACGAACGACAACATCTTTTGATGAATTGATATACGTGTAAAGCGTCCTGAGAAACATGCGCTGCTTCACTTGGAACCAAGAAAAATATATAACTCTACAACAATAAACTTGACACACACACACACACACACACACACACACACACACACACACACACACACACACACACACACACACACACACACACACACACACACACACACACACACACAAAAACAAACACAAACACACACACACACACACACACACACACACATATATATATATATATATACATATTTTTTAAAAAATTTGAGTGTTTTAAACCAATATATCACACATGTAATTTTTCAGCATGTTTATTTATGCAGCAAATCGGAAAACATTTGAGTTACATTCATGAGCATTCTTCTCAGTCCACAATTTTCCAACAACAAATTATCCCTTTCGGTTTTAAACACATTCATTTCGGCTTTAAAGATATCTCTTTCAGATTTAAGAGCATCTCTCTCAGCTTTCCACTCATTTTCCTTAGATTAAAACTCGTTTTTAAATATGTCTCGTTCCGACTTCAAATCCTCCACTATCCTTTTCCAATAATTAACCTGTTCCATTTGCACCTTTTCTTTAAATTGCTTCATGCGCTGCTTCACTTGAAACCAAGAAAGAAAATAACTCTACAACAATATGCTTGATATAAAAATAATATATACATGATTTTTTTATGATTATTATTATCATATAACAACATGATGTTGTTTTGATGTAATTGGTATACAAATAATTTTTAACAATGCTTGTTGTCTCGGATCATGAGAAATATATTTTGGTTTTACAATACACATATCCTCCTCCATCCGCTAGGTTGTTTTGATATTTCTCCCCACAATTCATTTAAACTAGTCACAATTCTTTTGTCCCGAGATCGAGCGTGTCAGAAAGGTTTCAGTTGCAGTTACGCATCCAATTTCCAACCCTCTGGGACAATTCCTGGATGATTCCAAGAAAATTGTCCTCGGGCCCAAATAGAAACCATTGTAGTATTATACTTCATTTTTAAACTGGGAAAACTTTTGAATCCACGCAGGATGAAGGCGCGCAGAGCATCGGGGGTCACCATTTCATCACGGTTAAAATAGGGGAAAATATTTTGTGTGTAAAGAAACCCAGCCTCGATCCATAGAAATTCGACATCGGCAAAGCGATCGGAAGCGTATCCATGAAATTTCAATCGAGTTCCCACAGGACAAGGCAAAATGTGATTGTCTACAAATGAGGGAAAGGTTATGTTGGGAACATAAATGTAATAATAATTTGGACTTGATTTGTAAATTTCAATCATGACTCGATTCAGGGTACCATTTGTAATCCTTTGCCGTACGGTAGGCTGTCATTTAGAATGGCACGGGGCATTGTTTTCGAAATGGAAGGATTCGTATAAAGGGGATTCATGGTTCATCAAAAGGTTCACCACTGTCATTTTTCAACAGCTCTTGAACCCAATCCTCTTCCCCCAACAGTTCGTTTAAGCTGGTAAAGATTTTTTTGTCCTGAGAGGGAGAATGTCTCAAAGGCTTTATTTGCAGATAGGAATCCAATTTCCAATGGTTTGAATTCCTCGTTTCGTGGTTCAAAATGTTTGAGTGTAGAACCAAACAAAGGATGGTGTCGTAATATTTCATGGTCGATTCGGGATAATGAGAGATGATTTCAGGCAGGATATAGTCACGCATAGCCTCAAAGGGCACAATGCCATCCTCCGCTACATGGGGAGTGATTAAAGGATGGTTCTGTTTGTAAAAAAAATCCAGCCTCGGTACGTTCAAATTGAATATTGAGAACACCGGGGGCGCATCGGTAAAAAATGCAAGTGGAAATTCATGAAATTCCAGATGAGTAACAACTCGAGAAGGTAAAACATAATTTTCCACAAAGGTGGGAAATGCTACCTTGGGAACAATGATGTAATACCGTCCGTGTGATTTGTATAAATCTCAATCATGATGCAATTGAAACTTGCAGGACTCGGCAAAGTATTTAAACTGTACTAAAAAAAAATTTTTTTTTACTTGTAGAGGACAGTTTCGACTGTCCTTTTACTTTTTCATTTACAAAAATTTCCACACACACAAAAACATTACACACAAATTTTTTTTGTTTCTTACTCTTAATTTACAATTGATAATTTTACTGCTATAGATGCAATCTACTTAGTGGTTTGTCACTTTTCATCTGGTTTTTATATGGCGTTTTGATAAAAGCTTTGCACAGCAAAATAGAAGAATTCTTGCCAACTTTCGAGAGACAACAAATATTTTTACTTAGTCAGTTTAACCGGTCTCTGGATGATTTCAGCACTAGGTTGTTTCATCAGATTCCATGGGGCAATTTATTTCATCAGATTCCATTGGGATATTTTTTTCATCAGATTCCATGGGGATATTTATTTCATCAGCTTCCATGGGGCAATTTATTTCATCAGATTCCATGGGGATATTTGATTCATCAGATTCCATGGGGATATTTGTTTCATCAGATTCCGTGGGGTAAGTTGTTTCATAAAATTCCTTGGGGAAACTGAGAATCAACACGGTGAGACGTTTTATCTGGTTCCTCCCTGGGAATGATGATTTCAATCACGGGTTGGGATACATTGTGAGGATCAATCGAGTCAAAAATACATTCTTTGGGGGTATGGGAGCTTTCACTTGAATGGGTTCGACAAACATTTTTCACATCCAGTCCATGAAGATGGGGATCATTAGATTACAATACGGGTGTAAAGGTCCATCTTCTTCGTCCATCTTGAGTAGAAGGTCTACTAGAGGGAGAGGGTGAAACATGCACCATTTGCAATACGGTAGGGCCTTGAATGGGTTTCACGACGGCCACGGGTCGGGGAACACGGGGATCTCGTTCTGGCCACGTAAAATTCAGTTCGTGTTCAAAATGTTTTTGCATATTGGAAGGAATCGTATAAGAAGTACGCCGCGTAGTACTCTTTTTGTGGCGCATGACCAGGGAATTCATAGTGTCTTACTTTCGTCAAAAGGTTCGTCATTCAGCAATAGTTCTCTAACCCAACAATTCGCTTAAGCTGTCCTGTCTCAAAGATGCCAATGATTTCTTCGGGGTGTTGTTCAGAGTCAATTCTGGATAATGATTCCAGGCAGAATAGTGTCCCCTCAAAGGGCCGATCCTTCGTTAAATAGGGAGTGACTAAAAGCTGTCCACCCTCGGTGCGTTCAAATTGGACCATAAAACTGCAGACGAGTTCCAACGCGACAAGGTAAAACATATTTTTCCACAAAGGAGGGACCGGACCTTGTGAACAAGAATGAAATAACAATGGCGTAATTTTCAGTGCTTCTCAAACTTTCAATACTGGCGCCCCCCTTTTCAATCACAACTTTTATCGCGCCCCCCTTATACATTAATAATGTACTGAATGTAATAATAATGCACTTTGACGCTAAAGCTACTATACGCGATCTTAATTATAAACCATACAAATTAATAGCATAAGTATTACATTTTGTATACTACTTTTAAGAGCAAAATAAATAAATTAATTAAGTAAGACAGTGCTTCTCAAACTTTCACTACTGGCGACCCAATTTTCAATCATAATTTTCATCACCCCCCCAATAATAATGTATTGAATGCAATAATAATGCACTTTGAGTATTAAATTTTGTATACGTTACTTTTAAATAATATATATTTTAAGCAAATTACTTTTAAGTAATAATTATAATGTTATGTTATTTTTCCTTTCTCATTTTTTAAATTGGGACAGATTGCAAAATGACATTTAATTAAAGATTTATTTCGTCCATCATGCATTTCTAAAAGTACAAATGTCATTAGAACAAGTAATATAAAAAATAAATTTTAAGTCAATTCCTACTTAGGCCAACAAGGAAAAACTTATTTTAGTTACTTTCTATTAAATAGTTACAATTAATACAAATATGTAATACATATAACAGAATCACAATGTTAAGCGACAAAAGAGAAAGCGATTCTCCTTGCAATTTTTCCTTTTCCTTTCTATACATGGGGTATTGGACTATTCTTTTTTTCGTTACTATTTATTCATTAATTAAATTTAATTAGTGTAAGAAAATAGTGTAAAGTAAAGAAGAAATCACACACATTGTCAGAAATTAGGCCATCTCGGATGGAATTCGAAATACCGTCCTTCAGATTAGAAGCCCAGCGAGCTATCCATTGCGTTACAGGGGACAGCGCGAAAAGTTTTTCTTTCTATAAATGCTTTTGGACTACAATTTTTGTTTGTTA